>BFEA01000028.1:5239627-5252642 GCA_003427395.1 Chara braunii
TCAACTCTTCGAGTTGACGCTGGTATTGTACACAGGTAAGTTGGGAAACTAGGGATCGAGCCCTGGGATCTACCTCAGCTACCACGAATTGGTGAATACCGTTTCAGTTATGCAGAATAAGACTCAATAAGTTGAATAACAATGCAAACCACTTTTGCCTCAGACTCATGTCAGAATTTCTAACCAAACTTGAGTTAAATGGCAAAAACCTAGGTTACCAGTTGTCCGATGGCAGGACGTCCTGGCCGGACAGTCAGGGGGGTCCCGGACGTCCGGGCCCGGACAACTCCATTTTTAGCAATTAAAAGCACGAAAAAAAGAAAAAAAAATAGGGTTTTTATTTTACTTTATTTTTATTTTAAGTTTGCCAGCGAATTTCGATATGATCCCAAGGCAAAAGTTGTTCAGTGTATTTCTCTGTATATTTCAGATTTTTCTGAGGACTTTTTCGGTGTTAACAGACTGCCCGGGGAGGACGTCCGACCGGTTGTCCGAGCGAACAACCCCAGACGGTCAGGGGGGGCCCGGACGCCCGATCAGGTAACCTAGGAAAAAAGTATAAAAACAAAAAAAAAGACTTCAAAAAGTAACGAATTATTATTAACTCATTACTTGGGTATTAGTAATAAATTATTATACAGATAGACCATGTCCGGACCCCCCAAAAAAACAAAAACGGGCCTGAAACCCCCCCAAAACAATTTTGGGGGCTTGGCTCATCAGTGGGGAAGGGTCCTGGGCCGTGTTTTTTTTTTGTTTTGGGCAGATCTGGACCTTCCGGACCGGACATCTGGAGTCCGGACTGAATCCAGACCGTCTGGATGGCGGTCCGGATGTCCGAGTCGTAGCCATGCAAATTATTAAATGAACCAAAAAAAAAAAAAGGTGTCCCTACCTATTGTTCACCAAAGTCCCAACCAGTTGTGAATTTCTCACCTGATAAGGGTCAAGGGTGAGGAGGAACTGTCCCTAGAGTTTTTTTAACCAAATTTCGAACACAGTAATGAAGATGCGATGGCAATGTTCTTCCATCTATTATTGCTTTCCTGGAGCCTTTAGTAAAACATTATCCCATCCATCACTCTACTTGACTGCTTCCGCTGTAGATGAGCAGTCCTCGGAAGAAGAATGTCGTGTTTACTTACGTCACCGTTCCTCCTTTGATAAGTGCAACTTACCTTGAAATATGATAAAGCGAGAGACGAGAATGTAAAACAATACAAATGTAGCAAGACAGACACGGTCAATATAGATTGCAAGCGTGTAAAATTTACTGGGCTCAACCCTTTGACGACGCTGCTTTGCACGACTGCGTCCACATAGAGAACTGAGCGGCAAACTGAGAACGTAGTATCCCTCACGCCTGACTGATCTCCCTGGACTTCGTCCCTGCCACACACAGCCAGAAAACGGAAGAGCATTGAGCTGCTAATGATCATCATCGGCTCCTTCCTTCTCATCATCCTCTTTTTCTTTTTTCTTTTTTTTATAGTTATCCTCTTCTTCTTATTCGTCTTACCTCGTTTTTCCTCCGCCGTCCTCCTCCTCCTCCTCCTCCTCCTTTGCATCCGAAGCCTCCTTTTCTCCCTACTTGCATTAGTCCTTCCATTTCTGCCTCCTCATCCTTTTGCTCCCTCCTCCACCTCTTCTTCCACCCTTCTTCTCGTTTTCCTCCTCCATCATGTTATTGCTAGTTAAACATCTCTGCCATCATCATTGCCCTGACATCATTGAGTCGATCAACCAATGTGAAAGGAATTCATGGTACACAGATGCCTCGAGTCCCAGTCCAGGAGTCCTAGTCAGGCCCAGTCCCAGATGGTCCCAGGCCCACTAGGTCCCAATAGGTCGAGTCACAAGGTCAATAGGGCCTCATAGGGGTCCGAGGTTGAAGCGTCGCAGTCCGGTACCGTCCGAAGTTGAAACGTCGTAGGTCGGTAAAGTCCACTGCTAACGACAAGAAAAGTCACTCCCAAAGTCCAAATTTGCAGCAACGTCCCGAGAAAGTCCGGAGACTTCCAGAACGACAGACATATGCAGCAAGCAGGCCGCTGGCGACTGGTACCGGTCCTGAGCAGGTAACACAAGTCAAGAGTCCTATTTATAGCTGCACAGTGACAACACTTCTCGGTCGTTCGTTCGCAAGTTGCAGACGCGATGCTGGTTGTTTGTGCAACAGTGCGACTTGGGCGGCGTGCGCATAGGCTCTCGTAGGGGTCTGTAGGTCGAAGCGTCGCAGTCCAGTACCGTCAGAAGTTGAAACATCGTAGGTTGGTAACGACAAGAAAAGTCGGTCCCAAAGTCCAAATTTCCTGCAGCATCCCAAGAAAGTCCCGAGACTCCCAAAATGACAAACACATACAGCTAACAGGCCGCGGGCGGCCGGTACCGGTCCAAAGCAGGCAACACAAGTGAAGGGTCCTATTAATAGCTGCTACAGTGACAACACTTCTCGGTTGTTCATTCACAAGCTGCGGAAGCGCTGCTGGTTGCTTGCGCGACAGTGCGACTTGGGCAGCGTGCGCCAGAGGGAGAAGATGGCACTTTGAGTAACAACTGCTAGGGTTGTAGAAGAGGGAGAAGGCGGCCATAGCCGCAACGGTTGGAGGTGAAGCAGGCAGGTCTATTCAAGGTACATCCAAGTAGGTGAAAGAGAGTCTGTGAGGCGAGCGATAGAGGTATTGAGTGCAGTGAGGTTGATTGATACAAGTCGGAAGTGGGTGAGAGAGAGCGTGTCACATCTGAAGGAAGGAGGGGGTCACATACATACCTGCATAGGGTTGTCGTAGATGAGTGCGGTCAAAGTCGGTGGATACTAAGAATTTTTCATTGTATAATATAATAATTGAGTGGAGGTCTATTTTGCGCCGATTTGAGTCTCATCTTCGGCTCACGTGTGAACTCTCGTGTGAATATTTTGTTAATGGTCTGAACTTGGGAGGTTTATTGCACTGGTATCGGAGATGGAACCCATTGCCTCCATGAAGGAGGATTGAGCGCTGACACACATCTAGACCAATAGCGGGAATTGGAAGTCAGGGTTTTACCCTGGTAGGAGGCCAAAGTAGAAGGGGCGATTAAGGGTGGATGCGACTGAAGCACTTGCCTGCGAGGAGCGACGACCGTAAGGAGCGACAATTGAAGACCCCAGTGACGTGCCTCGCCCCCCACTGACCCTTGATTCCATATTGGTCTTGAAAGTTTCCATGTCTTTTTTGGTGACTGCTGCTGCAACTAGGTTGTTTCTGCTAATGTCAATTGTTGCACTTTGTTGTTATTATCTTTGAGTTTGCATCTTGGTCAGTTTCGAGTCTTAAGTCGTGCATGTTTGGTTGACACTCGACAACTGGATAGCAGCACATTAAGTAGCAAGTGCGGGCGTGAGAGACAGGCGCTCGTAAAACAACTTATCTAGCCCTAACACGGTCATTGATTGTCCTTAAATTGCTGGTTGGTCACCCCTCTACTCGAAACCTGTAATGACAGACGTGGAAGGGATTAGACTGTCGATTCCGTATTGGTCTTGAAAGTTCCCATGTCTTTCTTAGTGACTGTTGCTGCAACTAGGTTGTTTCTGTTAATGCCAATTGTTGCACTTTGTTGTTATTATCTTTGAGTTTGCATCTTGGTCAGTTTCGAGTCTTGAGTCGTGCATGTTTGGTTGACACTCGACAACTGAATAGCAACACATTAAGTAGCGAGTGCGGGCGTGAGCGGCAGGGGCTCGTAAAACAACTTATATAGCCCTGACACGGTCGTTGATTGTCCTTAAACTGTTGGTTGGCCACCCCTCTACTCGAAACCTGTAATGACAGACGTGGAAGGGATTAGACTGGTCAACCCTCGGATCTAGACTAGGGTAGTGATAAGTGTTGGGGGTGTAAGCATTGAGGGCTAGGTCTAAGTGGTGAGGCGGTGGAGTCAACTTACCGTTGTGCCAAACACTCATTATAGACGAAGACTGCATGTTTCCCTTTCTTGCCTTGACTGTGATATGTGATGAAAATCAAAGCAGACTATCATTCACCCACACAGATGGAAAACTCTACATACTGTATATATACATATGTATATATATATATTGTTTTTGTGTGTATGTGTGTGTGTGTGTGTGTGTGTGTGTGTGTGTGTGTGTGTGTGTGTGTGWGWGAGAGAGAGAGAGAGAGAGAGAGAGAGAGAGAGAGAGAGAGAGAGAGAGAGAGAGAGAGAGAGAGAGAGAGCATGCCGTTCTTGGAAGTGAACAAGGTACATATCTGTGTGTGTATGTTTCAAAATTTCACCACAACAACCCCTATTCCACCTAGATGAGTTGATCCAAAATTGAATCAGCTTTGGTCCTATTGCAGACAATGAAAACACTTCGAGTTGAGACAAACCAACAATGAAACAACTATCTTTGTAGCAAGCAACATGGAGCGAAATAGAAGCATATAAATCCCTTTCTTAATTGTGTTCACTTTGGCTTTTTCGAGTACCCATTTCATGTCCTTGCAGCTCCCCTTTTACTGTCCTATTGCAGACAATGAAAACGCTTCGAGTTGAGACAAACCAACAATGAAACAACTATCTTTATAGCAAGCAACATGGAGCGAAATAGAAGCATACAAAATTATAAATCCCTTTCTTAATTGTGTTCACTTTGGCTTTTTTGAGTACCCATTTCATGTCCTTGCAGCTCCCCTTTTACTGTGCCTCTCATGTACAAGGCACGCCACGTTGATTATGGTTGAGTGCGCGCTGTCCACATCCCCGTGTGCCACAAAAGCCCGCTTGCACATTATGAAAGGAGGCAGAGTAAAGGCCGATGTATATTCCTGTTCATTTTTCCTCAGATCTTCAGCTTATATTTTGTCTGACCTCTTACTGATACTCATGGCAGCTCATCCGTATACATTTACTAGTAGTACAAAAGAGGAGGGAGGAAGGAAATCGTAGGTGGAGTTCTCACAGGGTTCTAAATACTCACCACTGGAGCAGACTACTCTAGAACGGGACATGAGGCCAGTCAGAGTTGGTTGCATAAGACTTTGAGTTGAGCAGCAGCCGTTGCCTATGGTAAGTGGTCACCCCTACAGACTGGACAGGACCGGTTCGGGCATGGACTGTGGAAGCACCACATCCAGTTCTCGCAGTCGCAGTTGCTGCATCGAATGGCACAACGTAGGCAGACGTCACAGGCCATGTGGCTCGTGCATGCTAGGAACAGAGAGTGTAGAAGCATTGTCGTTCCAGCCCCTGTCTACAAATTGGACACGACATGTCAGGGTGCCCTACATGATTGCATTATTGATTGTCATCATATGCATGAAAACAAAACTCACATGGGCTATCCCTTCATAATCCTCATGACACAAGGCATGTGAACCACATGGTAGCCGAATCTCAGGTGGGTCATCACAGAGTGGCATTGCGCAGGTGCAATCAGACTCGACTTATTCACACTTGTCTTGCATGCAAACAGCGATATAGCAAACTGGCGACATGCGCCCACACAGTACTCGAAGATATCGTAACCAGATAAGAGTTCTCTTCCAACTGGCTATGGCATCTGAGCGCCCACACAAACTCACTGTTCGCACTCTGGATCACCCTGGATATCCCACACGCAACACTCTACACGCAACACACACACACACACACACACACGCTACTATGGCTATGGCAGCTATGGCTGCCACTATCCTATCGCTACACTACACTTCACTGCCCTCTTCGTCTTCAGGCGCACTGCAGACCTCCTCGCACAAGCTGCTGAGGCAGCGCTTCCGCATGGCATCCGCAGGAATGAATGAATGGCTGGACGCAGCCTCTTGATTTATACTTCTGCGTTGCGTTGGTCTGCCCTGTGTCCCTTGGCCCTTGGWGCACACAGTCCCAGGCGGTACTTGCTGGAAAGGACCGGACTGACTAACTGGGACTGTTGACTCAGCAAGGTGGCCTACCACCACTTGACCACTTGCCTCTGTTCGACACAGGCTCACTCCGAAAGGCCAGTTCTAGAAACCTCTAACTTGGCCTTTCGGTACTGTAGCAGCTACGACTTTGCCCCTTCAGGTAAGTAGCAGCTACGACCTTGACCCTTCAGACATCCTACAACTACGACTTCGGAACTGTCTAGACTTCTACCCTACAAGTCTACAGTTCGATTCCTCTCTACCCTGTGACCTCCGGAAACCTACCTACCACTGGCGGTCCTACAGGTCGCAGGTTCAAATCTACGAGTTGACACTAGTACTGTACACAGGCAAGACGGGGAACTAGGGATCGAGCCCTGGGATCTGCATTCGCTACTGCGAATTGGTGAATACCGTTTCACTCCCGCCGGCCTAATTTTGAGGTCCTCCGAGAAAACTTCAGTCCAAGGCAGGACCTTTACGCTTCTGCTGTCTCTCATAGGCCCGGACTATATCGGGAGCTGTCTCTAGAAGTTCAGATCTTGTAAACCAGCGGTCGTCTTCCGGTTCCTGATAACTAAAATGAACCTTGTACTGTTTCTGCGGACGACCCCTACCTCCAGTTCTGAAGATGTCTTCAGCCACGATACCATCTATGTCATATCTTCCATCCGTATCTGGTGGGATCATCGATCGACGGGATGGAAACTGATCACTTGTTTGACAAGGTAGCAACTTGGATGCGTGGAAAACTGGGTAAGTGTGGAGGTGTGCTGGTAACTCTATGGTGTATGACGGTCCGTCTTCGCCGCCCTTGACTTCCAGAACAGGCCACGGTCCTCTATATGTGGGCAGTAACTTCTGCGAGATGTTCTCCTCAGGTGCAAACTCTCTAGAGCTAACCCAGACTAAGTCGCCTACCTGAAATTGTGAAGGACAACGATGTTTGTTCGCTTGCTCTATCATCCTATGCTGGGTTCCTGAGGTTCTCGACAACAGTAGCCAGTTCCTTCTCGTGCTGTACGGCAAACTCCCTGGTCCCGGGCGGTAATCTCTGAATCTGATCCCGGTTGAGTCCCTCAAACGGTCTGCGCGGTCTAAAGGACTTGTGCAGTTCGTTGGGAGTGCGACATGTAGACAGATGCACGCTGTTATTGTACGCACTAGCTACTTTGGGCAACATCTCATCCCAGTTAATCTGATCTGGCCTAATATACATGCGCAGAACTTGCTGTAGGATCTTGTTCATTTGCTCGGTCTGACCGTTAGTCTCTGGATGACGGCCGGGCGACATCAACAACTTAGATCCATACACTCCCATGAGTTCTTGCCAGTTCTAGCTGGTGAAGCGACTATCTCTATCGCTAACTATTGTCAGCGGGATTCCGTTCTCACTAACCCAACAGTCAAAGAATCTCTGTATGACTAAATCAGTGCGTGCCTCTGAAGGCAAAGGAACAAAAACGGCATATTTACTGAATCGGTCAACTATGACCATGACTTGGCTCTTGCCATGCCTGCTCTTGACTTGAGTGTCCATGAAGTCGATGGACACTGAGTCCCGCGGCTGGTCTGGAATGGGTAAGGGTCTGAGAAGACCTAGCGGGGCGCGCGTAGAACTCTTGTTACGCTGGCAAACCTTACAACTGCGCACATACTCTACGCAGTCATTCTTCATTCCTGGCCAGGTATACGCGCGCATCAGATTGGCCAAAGTCTTTTGCCAACCGAAATGACCCTCTGTGTCATGGCATTCTCCCAAGATCAGACTACGGATCTCTTCGCTATTGGGAATGCATAACCGGTTAAAGACATTAGTCTTCTCAAATAGCAACCCTTCAGTAGTGCGGTAGTTCGGCTCAGTCTCTGGGGCCTCTTTAACTTTCTTAAGGAGATCACTGTAGATAGGGTCCTGCGCGTACGCTTCTCTAACCCTCTGCTGCAGGTCCTTCCCTATATCAAGGTAATGCACTATCGCCCCAAACTAATCAGCCCTTCTACTCAAAGCATCCGCGACTACGTTGTACTTCCCTTTGACAGGCTTGAGCTCAAAGTCGTACTGATCTATCTCTGCGGCCCACCTAGTAAGCTTAGGTGTCATCTTGGCCTGCGTCTTTAACCATCGTAACGTTTCATGGTCAGAATAGACTTTGAAGTGCCTCCCAAGCAAGTAGTGCTTCCGGTGGTCTAAGGCTTGCCTGAGAGCGTAGAGTTCCCTCTCGTAGGTAGATGTCGCGACCTTCTCTGAAGGCATTCTAGCGGACATGAACTCTACGGGTCTATACCCATTGCCATCGTCTTGCTGCAACACCGCGCCTATGCCGTATTGACTCGCATCGGTCGTGACGACAAAAGGCAAGGACGCATCGGCGACCTTAAGGACTGGATACTCTATCAATGCCTGCTTTAACTTCTTCATGGCAGACGTGCAGTCCTTGTCCCACTTCCAGATGGTCTCCTTCCTCAACAATCTGCGAAGGGGCGCAGCGATGGTGGAGAAGTTCCTCAAGAACGAGCGCAACTCTGTTAGCGTACGTGGCGTGGGCCAATCTCTAATCGCTGCGATCTTACTATCCTCTGGCTTAACGCCGTCTCCGTCTAAGACGTGGCCTAGGTACAAAACTTGGGTCTTTGCCCAATTGCACTTTTTTGCATTGATCTTGAAGTTAGCTTCCCTCAGCTTCTCCAAGACCTGCCTGAGATGACCCTGATGCTCTTCGAGGGTCCTACTAAACACTAAAATGTCATCCAAGTAAACGACAACAAATCTATCTAACCACGGCCTAAACAGGTCGTTCATGCAGCGTTGGAACGTAGCTGGCGCATTGGTTAGTCCAAAGGGCATCACTATAAACTCATAATGCCCGTACCTAGTCCGGAAATATGTCTTATACTGATCATCAGGATGTACCTCTATTTGATGATATCCGGACTTTAAGTCTATCTTAGAGAAATACTTTGCCCCGTGCACTCGATCTAAGAGATCGTCTATCCTGGGCAGTGGCTCAGCATTCTTTACGGTAATCGCGTTCAGACCCCTATAGTCTATACACATCCTCAGCTCTCCCTCTTTCTTGGGAACAAAGAGAACAGGCGCTCCAAAAGAAGACGAACTGGGCCTAATCCAACCCTTCTCGAGGAGCTCGTCTAATTGCTTGCGGAGCTCCTCCAACTCCCACGGGGACATCCTATACACGGCGCCCTTAGGAGTCCTACTGCCAGGTTCTATCTCGATACGGTGCTGAATGGGCCGCGGTACTGTTCCTGTCGGCGGCTCAGTTAAGTCCTTAAACTCCTCTAGCAGCTTGGCAATCGCAGGGTCTATCGGCTTCTCTTCCGTAGGCGCAGTGACTGGCCTAACATAGGCAACAAAAACCTGTTCCTCTAATCCCTCCTTCTTCACCAATCTGGCGAACGCGGGGGCACTAAGGCAGCAATGTGCCAAGGAATTCTCTACCCCTGACACATGGAACAGGCGGGCAGTCTTGGCCTCACCTGACGAACTGGGGAGCCTACACTCGTGCTCCTTCAAATGGAGCGTGGCCCCGGCTGCCTCTCCCCAATCCATTCCCAGAACAACATCAAAGGGGAGGCTGTCTTCTACGAGGAGAGTCAGGGAGTGGAGAATCCTTTCCACTTTCCCATCTTTCTCTAGGCGGAAATACGCCTGGACTCCCTCTACGTACTCCTCTACAGCCATAGTGCGATTGTCCGCGAGGATACTAACTATAGGGTCTGCTAGCTTTTGGACTTTGAGTCCCAGCTTCAACTTCTGCAGCGCTTTCTTACTAATATAGCTGCGGGTGGCCCCTGAGTCTACTAGGGCCCCTACTCTACTTCTAAAAATCTCCGTATCTAGCAATATAAGCTGCCCTTTATTCTCCTTCTTCATCTTGGCCTAGGCGGGCCTCCTCTCCTTCAATTCTTCGGCCACGCCTGTGAGGGAGGTGTCTAGCGAAACTCTAACACAAGCAGTTTCGGGACAGCTGTCTAGACACCGGCCTGCAACCTCTGTCGTAGGCACATGTGGTGTGGGAGTCTCCTGCCGGCTAACGCTATTTTCCCCACATGGCCTAGTGGTAGGGGCAGTTGCTACCCCTACCGGCGGCTGCCTTTTGGCCCTTGGGCAGCCGTTCGGGTCTCTCGATACTTAGGACAGTATTTGATGATGTGGCCCGGGTCACCGCAGAAAATGCACTGGCCCCGGTCCAATCGTTGTTGCCATAAAGCCTGGTCCAGACCCAAAGATTCCCAAGGCCTACCCTGCGGTAGCCCTGGGTGCCATCCTCCTACCCTATAGGGTGACCTATTCCTAGGACGATTTTGAGGGGGACCTTGACCCCTGCCTCCCGCTTGGCGGTTTCCTCCTCTGCCGCCAACCCCCTGATCGCCCTGGAACCGGCTCCCTGAGGCCCGGCCCCCTTGGCCCTGGCCTCTTCCTTGCGGCCTCCCTCCAGCCGCGACAACAGCATAAGATCTCCCCTGGCCCACACCGCTGTCCTCCTCCTCTAACCCCCACTCAATCTGATCGTAGGGGATCTCATCCACACTACCCTCGTCTAAAGTCAAGACAAGGCTGTCCTTGGTCTTTACTTGCCCTGAGATAGTGCGGCCCTTCCATTGCTTYCCCTTRTCCAAGTCCTTGTGCCAGAAGGTGGACACAGACGCGGACTTGGCTTCAAAAGCCACCACTTCCCGACTAAGAGAATCATACGTAGTGGCAGGGTCTTCGCTCTTTGCGAAGAAATGCCCTCGAAGGGCTTCGGGTATGGCCCGATAGAAGAGGCCAACCAACTGGGTGTCTGTGACCCCATGGTCAGGGACAGCCACTAACTCATCCATTGTATTCTTGAGTGCCCTGACACTCTTCCACTTGCGGGCGTGGATCGTCTGCAGCCTATCTGACGCTTTAACACTACGAGCGACATCAGCAAATCGCTCGCGTAGCAATTTCAAGAACTCAACGAGGGGGGTGAATGTGGAGTATGTTACCGGATCGTCACTGCAGTTGGCAGCACGAACAAGGGACCTTGCAAAACTCGCGGCCTCATCCTTAAGCGCGTGGATCGCAATTAGGACCTGCTGATCCGGGGAGACCTGTTGCAGATGCACATAGGTCCTGACATTGGCCTCCCAATTGTCAAAGTTCTCTTCCCTTTTTCCACTGTAGGAATCAGGGAATTCCCTGCGAGGACGAGTCTCCTCCTCCTTGGGAGCTGCCACCTTGACGCCCTCAATGGCGCCGACACAAAAACGCTCAGTCTTCTCGAGGCGGTGACTCACCTCGGACCCCACAGCGCCTACTAACTCGCGAGCAAAGTCCCGTAATCCCGTTCGCATCGAACGCACAGATATCTCCTGGCTGCGACTAAATTCATAGCGCTTTTCTTGTACTTTGGCTAAACGCTCGACGCTCTGGGCAATGATCTCCACCTTCCGCTCGAGATCTACCTGGGGTGTCAATTGCAATCTCAGTTTTTGCACCTCCTCCAATTCCTGTATTGCTGCATTCGCCGCCTCCACTCTTCTCTTTTTCTCCCTCATCATCGCGAGCTTCCACGCCATCCTCTGTTCATCCTCCATCGCCCGCCGCGCCAGAACATCCTCTTCTGCTTCCCATTTTTTCATGGCGGCTTTTTGCTCGTCCTTGGGGATGTACATAGCAACCTCTTCTTCTTCACCCAGGGACAAGTTGGCGACCCATTCTGAAATCCGCTTCTCCATCTCTTCGTCCTTGCTGCCACTGTAATGCCCAGTCCTCCTTTCCAGTGGCGGTCCCTCTTCTTCCTCATCCACCTCTTTCAATTTCTCTTCTTCTTCCTTCCTCAGCCTCTCTTTCTCTCGGGCCATCTCTTCCTCCATCTTTTTCAGCTTGGCCGCCTGCTCCTCCTTCAAGGCCTTCTTCTTAGCCTCCTTCTTCTCCTTCCTCTCCTGCAGAATGGCGGTCATCTTCTCCTCCTCCTCCTTCGTGTAGGGGTTGGTGGAAGTACCACCATGAGTAGGCCCTACTCTACATGCAAAGGTGGGCCAGAAGCCCAGAGGAAAGAGGAGACGCCAGAGGGTCCCCCAGAGAGAGAACCCAACCAGCAACCCATACATCGGGTAGTCGTCCATCGTGGTGTTGGTGCACGACAAAGGTCCCACTCCTCACCACGTAGCCCTACCCGGACACACTGACCTACTGACTGACTTCCTAAGGACCACAGGATAAGACCCTATCAACTATGGCCACTACCAACCCAAGACTACTCTAAGGCTGTCACTACAGAACCAAGAACTGATCAGGAGGTATTTAAGAAGATCCCCCAAACTTCGCAGGAATTCTTTAACGTCGCGACAGGACGACGCGATCAGCTTGGCTCCTCTGGCAATTTCAGCCCACAACTCAGCCCGTCCAGCCTCCTGTGCCACACCGAGCAGCCCGCCGGTCAGTACCGGTCCTTGGAGGGGTTCRTATCCCTCGGGACAGTCGAGTCGTCAGACACGGATCATCAGCCTTCTGGGTCCGGTAGGGGAGTGGCTCAACCAGGCCTCAACACTTAAAGACGGCCTTCGTTTCAGCCTACAGCTCGGAGTTCAGACCCTCCACACTGAACTCAGTAGACCTGCCGGACAGTACCGGTCATTGGGCTAGACGAGTTGTTTAACGAGCGCTCGCCGCCAGAGTAGAGCTTTGGTCCTACTAAGCCCGTGCAAGTTTGGCAGCAAGGCCCTATCCTTCATCCACAGAGTCCTAGCACCTAAGACAGAAGAGACTCAATGCAGAAAGAGAAGACAGACAACTCAGCAAGTACCGTGGGGTAAGTGCACATCCACAGGGTAAGGGGATAGGCTAAGGGCTCAGCGAGACATCACCGACTCCAGCTTGGTCAAAATCTTGGTCAGCAGCTCCGGTCAACGCCTTGGTCAACGCTGAGTCAACGCGGGCAACCCCCAATCAACGCTTGGTCAACACCCTCGGTCAACGCCTGGTCAACCATCTGGTCAACCCTTGGTCAACGCTCTGGTCAACGCCCGGTCAACCCTCAACCTCAGCTATGGCTGCCGGCACCATCACCTTCGTCACCCTCGCCATCTTCTTCCCCTTCCTTCACTTTCTTTCTTCTTCTTCTTCGCTGTAT
>BFEA01000028.1:5256487-5279031 GCA_003427395.1 Chara braunii
AGAGAGAGAGAGAGAGAGAGAGAGAGAGAGAGAGAGAGAGAGAGAGAGAGAGAGAGAGAGAGATTTGAACTGATGGTCAAAGACAGACTATGTCTGTGCTTGGAAAGCAGGAACCTTGATTACGAGGCAAGCCCAATTGCTGATGTAGTTGTTGGTCGGAAAGCAGGAAACTATACGCAACAGTGGCCTTGTCGGTGGCTTGAACATTTCACCAGTGGGGCCTGCCAGTAATCGGTCAAAATCCAGAAGCATGTCCAATTACCGCTGCTAATACCCAGGTCAAATTCGGTAATAGTTTCTTGAGAAAGTGATACTGCTTGAATGCTCACAGAAACAAGATGTGTTATGGTAGGGAGAGTAGAGAGAGACCTCACATTTTTCCGTTTACCGAGTTTAATCTTCTCTGATGGATGGTAGAAAGCACTGGCTGCAGTAGGAGCAAGCAGTTCGTCCGCTTTCGCTCCGAATTCTTTCACATAATCAAGACCTCCCCGCCCACTGCGCTTGACCTCTTGCTCCGCCTGCAACAGAAACAGAATAAAATTTAGATGTTCGGTCGTTTCCTTTTCTAAAGTGATTTGCACTTGCTTTTTCTTTTCAAAGAAACAGCTCCTTTCTATTGGTGGGGAGCTGCACCTTCTGGATAACAGGTCCAGCTTTCCTAAAAGAGCCGTCACACAACCCACTTCACGTTTCCCTGCGTTACAGCCCAGGGAACCCCAACAACATTGATTACCTTCATCAGGAAGGATTGACTGCCAGTATGCCCAAACCTCCGAGACAGGCCCCTCCCATGACTGAGAAAGACCCCCATGGAAAAATAACGCTTAAAATCAGCCCGCACGATCAATCTCAGTCCATCATGACAACTTGTCAGAAAGCATTACTACCGTCTTCATCCGAATAATACGCCCGGTCATCATAACTGCATTTGGGCCAACTTTCAAACCGGATGCAGCGACCATGACCGGGCGTCTTATTCGGGTGAAGACGGTAGGCTAGCTAGGGTCTGACCCGGCTGAGGGTCCTGCTGACACTGATGTTGCCATCCCTCATCCTGAGACCAGACTTATGTCCCTTATCTCCAAGGATCTCTGCATACTATGGAGCAAAGTGGCTTCCTTCGTCTTCCTTTCTTTTCTTTTTTTTTTATAATTTGGTTATGTGCGAGGAAAGAGCCCTCACGGGGGCCATATCAGGCACATGTTCTGGCCCGAGGCCCCCAGCAAGCCGAGTGCCCACCCTAAGTGAAGGCGGGCCTGAATATTCATCAGAGGCCAAAATTCGACATTTTCATACATGGGTACTCAGTCTGTTGCAGCCCGCCAGTTGGTTGAGTGGACGCGTGAGCCTTCCCTAAGCTGCGTTGTACAGTTGGCCCAGGCCTTGGCAGTTGCGCCTGGGCACATACACACAAAGCAGGGCCGATACATCATGAAGTGGCCACCGGCCTATGCGAAAGCAGTACTGTCGACGTACCTAGCGTGGGGTTCTTTGCAAATGCAGCAAACGGCCCCAGTCTGGAGACTCAGGCCGTGCCCAACTGTAAAGGGACCAGGCCCTTAACCGTAGTCTCGGGCCTGGGCGCAGCACTGGGGCCCAACCGGAAGCTACTGGAAGCTTCCAGCCAGGCCACACACAGCAACGCAGGGGCTGCCACTTCCATATACAAAAGAGAGCAGCCAGGGCCTGGATATTCTGGCCCACGCAGGCAATGCGGTCACGCTGCTGCGCTGCTGCGTTAGAGGCTGCGTGCTGCGCTGAGGCCAGAGCGCGTGCGGCCGCGTGAGTGGTGAAGAGGGGCGCTGCAGGGCAGCGGAGCGCTAGCAGCCATAGCCGGACTGCAGGGCGCTAGAGGGTAAGAGGGCGATCGGTGGTCTTCAGGAAGGAGGCGAGTGTGGGTGGACAGGGTCTGATGAGGGGAGACGTGATACGTACCTGGTACATGTAAGGAGGTCGGCTATGGTGTTGACGTCATGTATATTGGTCTTCAAGAGCTGAAGTGAGCCTGTTGCGATAATGCTGATGTAGGTAGGATAGTCAAGTAGCATAGGCTGGGCGCTGGGCACCAGACAGAGAGGAGCGACTTTGGATACTGTGTTGGTGTGGCCTGAGGGCTTGAACATATGCTCATTACTTCATTGTATCGGATGGGATCTTGGTGCATTTGTGCTCTCTGCTTGTACACGACTACTTGGTCATCTGTGTGATTTCGCAACTTGTTTTTTTTTTTTTCTTTTTTTTTTTTTGCGCTGGCTGAACTCCCTTCCCCCATTCCCGCAACTTGGTTTTCTGTATATCGTTCCCACTCGTATTCCTTGCAATTTGGTATCAGAGCTGGTTCGTGATCGCCGCTTACCTGGCGCTGGCGACATTGTTACTTGGTGCACTGACGACGCTTCATGTGCAGTAAGGATACTTTGGCGCTGGCTTGATAGAGCGGGGCCCAGGTAGAGGGGCCGGCCGCTGGAAGGCTGTGGCGACAGCGTGGGAGCTGTGGTGACAGCGGATGTATGTATGATGATGAGAGCATGCTGATGTGGCATTTTGGCTGAGGAGGCACTGCATTGCGATGTGGGTGGTACGGAGGCTATGACTGGTCATTGAAATCTGTGGTTGGGTGCAGATATCTCCAGGTACATTGTTCCCTTACCTTATCTACCCTCTCAATCTCTTCTTAGCGCAAGGAAGTGAGTCCAACCTTGAGTGCCCTCTCTTTTGTGTGAGGAGTCGTGAGCGCTCTACCTTGAGAGACGATATTCTTCCCGGTGGCGCATCTGGAAGGAGAGGGCGGTGCCTTTGAAGGACCCTGGTCGAAGCACGGGTCACAATCACCATGCCAACCCATGGGAGTAGTACACGCAGGCCATGCTGCTTTTGTCCATTAAGGCTCTTTGCTGCGCTAATAGAAGGGGTGTGCGGACTAACCAGTCCTATGCAGACGTTATCCAGACCGTCTATAAACATTTCTGGCGGGTGTCTGATCTGTCTCTGGCTGTGATCGTCGTCCTGATTGCGATGTAAAATAATTCCTGAGGACCGTGGGGGCTGTCCTTAAACTGCCTCTTGATCAGCCAGATCAGTCAGATGTAAGGCTCGTTGCACGCGAGGGTAAAGAACGGGCAGGCTGGTCATAAGCATACACCATGGGCACAGGGGTGGGCCGCTAATGCACACCTTAGACACTGCCGCTTGATGATGCCTACAGGCATTTTGGATACAAGGGAGAAAGATTCCAATTGAGACTCAAGTGTAGTCCGCAGCCATACCCTTTGTGCATACATCTGCTACATAGCTTATTTTTATTTTGATTAGTTGGTTGACAGACTGCTAACACCTCTCTAACACCTCACAGACAACCTAGACTAGAACTGTAGTGTTCTACCATAGCTATTTTGATTAGTTGGTTGACAGACTGCTAACACCTCACAGACAGCCTAGACTAGAACTGTAGTGTTCTACCATAGCCAGTTCTCTTCGAAGCTGCTCTAAGAGAACTAATCAAAGTAAACTTAGATTATGTGTACAGTCTGTGTGAATGCTGCGGATACCGCTTGACCGGTAGCCTAGGTAACTTGCCGGATATTTATTTTTATTTTATTTATTTTAAGAACCGGTCAGACGTATGCTGCAGTAGGTTCCAAAGGAAACACTAGTGCAGATAGCGTCTGCCTAGCTGATGAGTGGATCAGAAGGTGGTGAAGGTATAGCTGACGATCGCAGGCAGACTAGGCGGGATACACTTACATGTAGTGTTCCAAGTCCTACTACCAGGAGAAGAGAGGGCTGAAGCAAGGGCCGGTAGACTAGAGACTGCAAGGGAAGCAGTAGCAGCTGTAGAAAGATCGTTAGCAGCAGCAGCAGCTAGTGCAGTAGCAATGGCTACTGCTGCAGCAACAACTGTTGCAACCTCGTCTAGGCATGCTGCTTGGCTGGTCCAGCTCGCAGTCCTCCTCCAATACGTCAGGATCTGGCACTAGTCAGATGGCGGGTTCGCAGTTCAGCTCGCCGCCTCCACACACCCGGGAGCAGATGGAGCTCCAGCAAGTAGAGAGGATACGCATAAGGCTAGCAGAGGAACTTAGAAAGGCTACCGAAAGAGA
This sequence comes from Chara braunii, assembly GCA_003427395.1. NCBI lineage: Eukaryota > Viridiplantae > Streptophyta > Charophyceae > Charales > Characeae > Chara > Chara braunii. Next base: position 5,260,591 of record BFEA01000028.1, read on the forward strand.
AAATGAAATTAGAAATAGGAGTATCAGACTGCAAAGTAGAGAGGCAGACAAAGTTGCATTAGAGGGTTTAGATGACTCCACCCTGGACAACAACATGAAAGTCGTCAAGGCGAGCATCCTGTCCATGCATGTGTTATGAACCTGGTTGTTTGTTGTCAGAAGACCAACACTCTGCAATGACTTGCTGTTTTCTGGTCGCCTGTAGCCTCTCTCTGTCGAGGCTGTACTATAGGTAGGACAAATTCGTAATTTTGTTTGGCTGAGGGCTAACCGAGAGACCTACCTGTGAGGGAAATTCTTGACGGACATATCTGCAAATCCGGGAAAATACAGGCCCGGTACTAACTTGATTCCCTACAGCTACCCTAACTGTGGATAGCAGGCCCGGGCTACCCCTAGACAGACAGGCCCTATGGGCCTATTCTGAATAGACGGTCCTATAGCCTATAGCCGGGTCCGGTAGAGGCCGAGAGGCTGAAACAGATACGGTACCGGTCGGTCAGTCAGTCCGGTCTAGGTCGGTGTAGGCTAGAAGTAGGATGGGCACATCGGTTGAGGGCTTTTGGCAGTTGGTACCGTGTACATCGCGGCTGTGCTACGCGTGAACCGGAGGTGGTGACGGCTCAGCGTGGAGGAAGACGGGCATAGCCAAACCTTCGGAGTGCAGGCCATAGCTGGGACCTGCGCTGTACTCTGCCAGCACGTAGGGGCTGACAGAGGTCTGGGTTATCCAGGTCTGCTGGAGGCGAGAGAGATTGGTGCCCTGCTGGACCCTCCTCCGGAGTGGGGTCCTAGAGGGTTTGCGCTGCAGCCATAGCTGCGGCTTCTTCATCTCAGAGGTCATCTTGTCAAGGTTTGGTGGCGCTGCTGCAGGCTTCCACCCGGGAAGTCTCCCGACACTTCGTCATCATCAGATACTGTGGCGCTGGTCTTCTTCTTCATCCTCTGAGTGGCGCTTGGCCTCAGAGGCCTGTTTCAGGGTGGCGCTGCCCCCAGGAGGCTGTATTTGGGTGACGCTTGATGTTTCAGAGCTCAGGGGGTGTTACGGGTGTCTATCAGGGTTGGAGAGTGAAGCGCTGCTCAATTCTGAGCAGCGCACTATAGTCCTGAAGTGATCCTGACATTTCGAGACTCTGAGTTTAATAAACAGTGTAAAACTGTGTTTGGACTATCATCGTTTCATTGTTCTCTGGATGTGATCTACTCGGCTTTTCTCTATGACTGGTTGTGAGGATTGAGTGGAGTGTATTGCACTTTCAGTGTACCCTGTCATATCGCATGGTCAAGTCTTCCGCTGTGTTTATCTCTCCCTGTGCGGTGTGATACTCCGATCCTCTCCCCTTCCTTGTGTGTGTGTATTGGCATGTGTAGAAGTCTATGTGAGTGAGTGTTGGCCTACAGGCAACGAACAACCAGAATCATAACAACTCACTCACATAGACTTCCAGGTATGCCCATACATACACAAAAGGAAGGGGAGAGGATGGGAGTATCACACCGCGCAAGGAGAGATAAACACAGCGGAAGACTTGACCATGCGATATGACAGAAAACACTGAAAGTGCAATTCACTCCATAGAATCCTCACAACCAGTCACAAAGGAAAGCCGAGTAGATCACACCCAGGAAATAATGAAGCAATGATAGTCCACACACAATATTCACATTGTTTATTAAACTCAGAGTCTCGAAATGTCATAATAACCCCAAAACCATGGTGCGCTACTAAGGAATGAGCAGCGCTTCACTCCCCAACCCTGAGTACTACCCCTGAGACCCTGAAACAACCAGCGCCACCCAGATACTGCCTCCAGAGGGAAGGGCCACCCTGAAACAGGCCTCTGAGGCCAAGCGCCTCTCAAAGAATGAAGAAGAAGGCCAGCCCCACAGTATCTGAAGATGATGAAGTGCCATAAAACTTCCCAGGTGGAAGTCTATAGCAGCGCCACCTCTCCTGACGAAGATGAGCTATGAGGAAGATAGCTGCAGCTATGGTTGCAGCGCCACACACCCTGACACCATACTCATGAGGGTTCAGCAGGGCACCAACTTCTCTTGCCTCCAGCAGACTCGAGATAGCCCAGACCTCTGAACAACCCCTCGTGCTGTTAGAGAACAGCGTAGGTCCCAACTATGGCCGACGCTTCGCAATTCTGGCTATGTCTGTCTTCTCCAATGTTGAAGTTGTCACCACTCCAGTTCATGCGTTGCATCGCAACAACGTACTCGGTACCAGCTGCCAAAAGGCCTCGAACAGTTTTGCCTACCCCTATTCATAGTCTACCCTAGCCTAGATGCGACTTAGACGGGACTGACTGGACCGACCGATACCGTTTCTATTTCGGCTTCTACGGCCTCTCCCTACCCGGCTATAGGCTATAGGACAGCCTTCTGGCACAGGCCTTTAGGGCCTGTCCGTCCTAGGGGTAGCTCGGGCCTGCTATTCGCAGTTAGGGTCATTGTAGGAAATTCTAGTTAGTGCGGCCTATATTTTCCCGAATTTGCAGATGTCCCTCATGAATTTTCCTTACAGGCAGGTCTCTCGGTTAGACCTCAGCCAAACAAAATTACAAATCTAGCCTACCTATGTTACAGCCTCGGGTCGACGGGTCACGGGCGGCAGAACCAGCAAGTCATTGTAGACCTACTCTCCCCCGGAGCGAGGACCTCCGAGCTGGGAGTGGAGGTGTGCAGATCGTCGAGGGTATAATCCCTTCTTATCTGCCTCATATTTGAGGACAACTGACTTTGTTGTCTTGAGAAGTTCTTTACGGGTAAGCCAACGACCCTCAGTGTGAAGCTGGTACATGAACTTCACAAGATACTGCACATCAGGGCCAGTGCCCATCTCATCCTCAATATTCTCCACTTCATATCCCTTCCCAGGGATCGGTGGACCGTATTGAGCGGGTCGATTTGGGAATGCATCAGATGAAGTGAACGGTAGCAACTTAGATGCATGGAAGACCGGATAGCTTTGTAGATGCAGGGGAACGTCAGTAACATAAGATGGTACGAAAGGATCAGCTCCTACTCTATCTAAAACCTGCCATGGACCCATATATCGTGGCAACAACTTAGGTGAAATGTCCTCTTCCCTGGATAACTCATAACTGAGTACCCAGACCCAGTCACATGTGCGAATAGTAGAAGGGCGACGAAGCTTGTTAGCCTGTTGAATTGTAGCCTTTTGGGCTTTGAGCACATTGGCCCGTGCACGCTCGATATCCACTCGATACCGCCTGGTGAACTCTGCGGTTCCAGGTGTTAAGTCTAGGAGTAGCCTTGTCGATGATATCATCGAGAGGCTGGAGTGGCTCACGACCCCAATGCAACCAGTAGGGTGTGAAACCAGTAGAGGAGTGTACAAAAGTTTTATACACCAATTGTGCACGACCCGAACGGAGATCCCAATCCTGCTGATATGGACTGATCACATGATGCAACGGCTGGAACAGAATCTGGTTCATTACTTCAGCCTGACCATTCGCTTCAGGATGACGACCAGGTGTCATCTCCAAGCGAGAATGGAGGTAGTCCTTAATGGAGGTAGTCCTTGTAGTAGGACTGCCACTCATGGCTGCAAAAACGAGGATCTCGATCGCTGACAATAGAGGTGGGTGGTCCATGATGTGTAACTCACCTGTCAGCAAATGCCGCTTGAACGGCAGGGACTCGGGCTTCTCCGGGCAAAGGGATGAACTCTGCATACTTGGAGAACCTGTCCACACATACCATAACCTGACGCATACCACAAGGGGTGGTCCTACCCAAGTCAGTAAAATCAATAGACATTGATTGTGCAAGTGCCTCAGGGATGGGAAGTGGTTTGAGTAGGCCAAGGGGAGATCTGCGTACAACCTTATTCCTTTGGCACAACTCACAGGTGTCAACATAGTGTAGCATGTCACTCCTCATCTTTTTCCAGAAGAACCTCTGCGACAGGGCCGCATACGATTTGAGGGCTCCAAAGTGACCACGAGCATCATGACACCTTGACATCAGGAATGTTCTCAACTTGCGGTCATGAGGAATACACAGACGTTCCTCACCTCTGCTGCAAGTGTACAACAGATCTGAAACCATAATATATCTTGGTTCAGAGGCAGAATCATCCTGTAGGTTCCTCACTATGGTCCCAAAAATCGGGTCTTGGGGCAGCAACCGGGCAATGGTCTGATGAGTCTTTTCTCCAAAAGACTGAGTGAAGGAGATCAAGAAGAGAGTGTCAGGCCTACGAGGAAGGGTGCCCGCTACTTTGTTGTAGCAACCCTTCTTGTGTTTCAGTTCAAAGTCAAACAAATCAATGAAGTGAATGTAGCGGGCAAGCTTGTCATTCAACTCTCCCTGGGACTTCATCCACTGAAGGGTGGAGTGATCTGAAAAGATCTTGAAGTGTCTCCCCAGGAGAAAGTGCTTCCAATGCTTGAGCGCTGACACAAGAGCATAGAGCTCCTTCTCATAGGTAGAGTCCTGCAACTTCTTAGCTTTGATCTTCTTGCTCATGTACTTGACAGGTTGCATACCATTCCACTATCCTGCTGAAGTACCGCTCCTACACCATACTTACAAGCATCAGTGGTTAGCATAAAAGGCAAGGTAGGATCGGTAACTTCAGAACAAGCGCACGAATCAAGGCCTCCTTCAGACGTGGAAAAGTCTCCTGACATTTTGATGTCCAAAGAAAGGAAGTGTCTTTCTTTGTGAGGTCAGTCAGGGGTGCTGCAATGGAAGAGAAATTCTTAATGAACTTCCTGTAATATGATGCAAGACCCAAGAAAAATCGGACATCACGAACGTTCACAGGCTTCGGCCAGTCCCGAACAGCAACAACTTTCGTTGCCTCAGGAACTAACCCCTCTCCAGAAATGACATGACCAAGATAAACAACAGAGTTCACTCCAAAGGACTTCTCTCTGTTGATCTTATACTGATTGTCATGTAAGGCTTGGAGGACCAGAGCCAGATGTTGCGCATGCTCCTGGACATAATGACTGAATATCAGGATATCATCCAGATAGACAACTACAAACTTATCCAGGTAAGGCCTGAGTATGCGATGCATCTCTGTTTGGAAAGTGGCAGGGGCATTGCAAAGACCGAATAACATGACCAGATACTCTACCATATTTGGTTTTGAAGGTTGTCTTATGGACATCGCCTTCACCCATCTCAATCTGGTGATAACCAGATTTGAGATCGATCTTGCTGAAAATAGTGCAGCCCTGTACCATATCCAACAGATCATCGATCCGAGGAAGAGGCTCTGCAGACTTTCTCGTGATCTTGTTGAGACCCCTGTAGTCCACACACATTCTGAACTCACCATTTCCCTTTGGGACAAAGAGAACTGGTGCCTCAAATTCAGATGTGCTGGGACGTATCCAGCCCTTGCTGGTCAGGGTCCCCAACTGCTTCTTGAGCTCATCAAGTTCAACAGGGGACATCCTGTAGACCCGGCCCTTGGGAGGGACCGGGCCAGGCAAGAGCTCAATCTTATGCTTGGTCTGCCTATGGACAAGTCCAGTCGGCTCCTGCATAAGATCTGAGTACCGGTCAACCACTTGCTGAATTTGAGAGGGACAGGGAGCAGTCTCCACATCAGCCTGTTTAACATAAGCTACAAACAGACAGGTGTGGTCAGTCTGGCGCGAAAGTTTCATAAAACTACGAGCACGCATACAAAAACAGCTATTGGTCGGATGATACTCATCAGCGAGCATACAAGCGTGATACTCCCTCGTCGGTCAGGTAGCTCAACCCTAGGGATCCGCCAGTTGATCCTAGGGTTGGTGGCGCCACGCCACTGTAGAGAGAACACAAGGTCAAAGGGTACATTAGGGAACACATAGAAATTCAGGCGTTGTCTGATTTCTCCATGCTTGTCAAGGACCACAGGTAGGCCTTCGACAGCGGTAGTGATCCTGACTGTAGACGAGTCGCCAATGCGAACCTCAATAGGTTGTCGCAACTTTACTAGTCTCTGGTCCAAGTGCAGCCTGCTGACTGTCTTGGGAGACAAAGTTACGAGTGACACCACATTATAAAAGCCCTTTGAACCTGGCTCCCAGGAAGGAGGGTCGAAGTAGGATGAGATCTGACCTTTGCTYCTTTCTTTCCTGCAAAGACAGGAAGAGATCAGCAAGGCTATGAGATTCATCCTCCCCCCACGTCTCATCCAAATCAGTGTCCTCATAAGTGAAGGACCCTCATGTTGCAACTCCACAAAAAGAATCAGCAAGAGATGATGTAGATTCAGTTTCATCAGAAACAGAATCTGCGCTGGTGGAAAGAGCTGCTACTTCCACCTCTCGCCACTCTAGATTTTTGAACTAGAGGCTGAATACCTGCGAGGCATGCTGGGACAATCTTTGAGGAAGTGGTCCCCCTCGCATCTCAAGCAGAATCACTTGTCCTTCCTCTTCCTCCAAACTCCCTCCTGGATCATGAGTGCCAGGGGAAGGTGGACGGATCAAGGGGGTCAGCTGGCGAACGGACGTCACGTGGTAGAGGTACTCTTTGGGTTGTAGGGGAAGAGGCACGTCCCTTACCTTTCCCCTTGCTGCTGGTTGATGCTTTCTGGGCAGGGGCTTTGCCCTTGGTCAGTCCCATCAAAGCATCCACCAGGGCACCAGAAGAAGAAGCAGTCCCAAATGGAGGGGTCCCACCCTGGGATGTTGCATCATCATCTGAACTAGACGTTGCAGGAAATAGGGCACCCTTCCTCCTTCTACGCCCCTTTGAGGAGGGGTCCCTTCCTTCCTTCAGAAGGAGTTTCCTGGACATGGAGTTTAGACTCCAGATCCAGGGCTGCTCTGCCAAAGGACCGCCAATCCTTGTGGCCCTGAGAGAATAAAGCAAGCTTGTATTTATCAGGTGCTGCCCTAAGGAAATGAATGAGCAGATCCTGCTCACTCATCTCCAACTCAGGAGTCGATGTCAGACTCTCAAAGGTGGAGTACAATTTGGACAAGGAGCCATCAAATTTCCTCTGGCCCAGGCACAAAATTTTGTCTGCTGCCTTTCTGGCCTACTCCTTGTCTGTAGGAAACCAGCCACCCCCAGCCTCTCTGCCCAATCGGACATTTCCATCCCTTGCTTGCTGGAGGTAGAGGTGCACCATTTCAGTGCAGCCTTCTCCATATGAGCAAGGATGACACTCACCTTCACATCCTCGTCACATTTGAACCCACTCAGGTAGGTCCGCTGTGCAGTGACCCAATCTTTAACATCCACCTTTGGAACATAGGTGGAGGGGTCAGCTTGGGCCGCTGCTGATCAAAGGGAGCCGAGGGCTGCGAGGCGGCTGTTGACTTGGGTGTAGAGACAGGGGATGTAGGTCTGGATTGTGGGGTTTGCTGGGGTCCCGCTTGGGCGGCCCCAGGAGAGGATCTGCAAATGAGTAAAGAGTTGATCCAACTTGGAAGAAATGTCATCCAATTTCTTGGAATGACCTAACAGCTGATCTTCTAGGCGGGTGATCCTCACATCCTAGTTAGTAAGTAGGTCCGGTTGATATCATCCTGAAAAAGGACGAACTCAACCATGTCCTTACTGTACTGACTGGCCGTTCCACTCACCCTAATCTTTCCTATATCTGCAATGAGAAGTTTTCTTCTTGCCTCTTTCTGGTCTGCTTCCTCTCTACGCTTCATCTCTATCTTTAGAGCCTCAACTGCTGCTGCTTGTTTCCTGAGTTTTTCCTCCTCAACACGCAGTTCAACCTCTAAAGGGGAGAGAGGAAGGTGAGGCTTCTCCTCAGAAGTTTCACCCTTCTCAGAGCCATACATTTTGAATTACCCACAAAACAGATAAAGACAGAGAGATATGACTTGGGTTTTCTCTGCAGTACTTGCCCAATTGTTGTCACCTGACTAAGGAAAGAAGTTGGTTAGTATGAGCACGCAAGTGCTCAATCTCTGGAGACCGCTTGAGGGTCAGGGGACAGTTTAGAGATGACTCAGCAAAAACCAATTTCACGATTTTCCATTCACTGCCCTAACACATCAATTGAGTGCAATCACTGCAAATCCTGTATTAATTACTCTTAGGGTGCAGTCTTGGACTGATTAGTAGTAGATAGTAATTAGACAGAGTGACTATTAATGACTAACAAGCATTTACAAATGACCAAGATGTAACGATTGACTGGGGATGCTATTTTTGGACCTACCCTACTGACCTCAGCACTGGATGACCCTGTATGCCATACCCAGGGTATGGCGAATTACAAATTTCACTGTAACTGACTCAAAACATCAAATCTGACTGTGTGACTCCAGACACAGACTGAGTACTGAATTGTGATTTACCACGGACTGACAAAATTGAATTCTGACGCACAGAACCAAAGTTATGACCGACCCTAGTCTGACCAAGCTCCAACTATGGCAGCGCAAAATTCAAATTTCCATTATCACCGACAACAGGACCCTGAACAATCCAATTCACAATCCCAAATAAATCGCAACACTGTAAAGTAGTCACAGAAGAAAGTTGAGTAAGAAAGAGGGTCAAACAGGGTTAGTAGAAGTCAAAGAAGATAGGTAGGGGAAGTTGGCTATGGTTGTCTCATAGTCTGAATTTCGATTTTCAACTGTCTACTAACTGACATGCCATATTTCGCTAAACTAAAAATAGTCCAGAATCGCCACACAGAGACTCTCTGGTCACTTCCTTGCCAATCATCACTTACAGATGAATCGCCGGGCCAAAAATAGCCTCCTTTGAGCCTCCCAGGCCTCTGAGCATCAATCGCCACTCAATCCTGTATAACCCTAAGCAGGAGTGCATCACTCTTTGTCCAATACCTCTCGCCACACACTCACCACCACCACCCTTACTGTCGCCAACACAGAAGATGACAAATCGCCTTGAAGTTCCAACTCCAGTTTCTCGCCAGATGATGATGGTTACTCCAACTCACCAGTTACTCCACTGTCTGGATCCAATCGCTCCGATACCAATTGTTATGAACCTGGTTGTTTGTTGTCAGAAGACCAACAGTCACTCACATAGACTTCCAGGTATGCCCATACATACACAAAAGGAAGGGGAGAGGATGGGAGTATCACACCGCATAGGAAGAGATAAACACAACGGAAGACTTGACCATGTGATATGACAAAAAAAACAGAAAGTGCAATTCGCTCCACAGAATCCTCACAACCAGTCACAAAGGAAAACCGAGTAGATCACATCCATAAAACAATGAAGCAATGATAGTCCACAAACAATATTCACTGTTATTTAAACTCAAAGTCTCGAAATGCCAGAATAACCCCAAAACCATGGTGCGCTGCTCAGGAATGAGCAGCACTTCACTCCCTAACCCTACACTACCCCTGAGACCCTGAAACAACCAGCGCCACCTAGATACTGCCTCCACAGGAAAGCGCCACCCTGAAATAGGCCTCTGAGGCCAGGCGCCTCTCAAGGGATGAAGAAGAAGGCCAACCCTACAATATCTGATGATGATGCAGTGCCATAAGACTTCCTGGGTGGAAGTCTATAGCAGCGCCACCTCTCCTGACAAAGATGAGCTGTCAGGAAGATAGCTGCAGCTATGGCTACAGCGCCACACACCCTGACACCCTACTCCTCATGAGGGTTCAGCAGGGCACCAACTTCTCTTGCCTCCAGCAGACTCCAGATAACCTTGACCTCTGAACAACCCCTCGTGCTATTAGAGAACAACGTAGGTCCCAACTATGGCCGACGCTTTGCAGGTTTGGCTATGTCTGTCTTCTCCAACGCTGAAGATGTCACCACTCCAGTTCATGCATTGCATCGCAGCAACGTACCCGATACCAACTGCCAAAAAGCCTCGAACAGTTTTCCCTACCCCTATTCATAGTCTACCCTAGCCTAGACGCGAGTTAGACTGGATTGCCTGGATCGACCAGTACCGTTTCTATTTCGGCTTCTAGGGCCTCTCCCTACCCGACTATAGGTTATAGGACCGTCTATTGGCATAGGCCTTTAGGGCCTGTCCGTCCTAGTGGTAGCCTGGGCCTGCTATTCGCAGAAGGGTCATTGTAGGAAATTCTAGTTAGTGCGGCCTATATTTTCCCGCATTTGCAGATATGTCCCTCATGAATTTTCCTTACAGGCAGGTCTCTCGGTTAGCCCTCAGCCAAACAAAATTAAAAATCTAGCCTACCTATGTTGCAGCCTCGGGTCGACGGTTCACAGACGGCAGAGCCAAAAAGTCGTTGCACATGCATACATGGACAGTAAACTGGACGCTATCCAGGATACCCTGGACCATATCCTGAATGCCTTGCAAAGGCCAGGGGTCAGGCCAACAGTCTTGCCATCGCTGCCATTCTCGACGATGACAGGCCCATATCTGTCTCAGTCTGGTACAACACCAAGTGATACATCAGCAACAACAACACAGACTGCTAGTTCTTCATCTTCTGGTCCAACGGCTAGAGCTACACAACAACCGCCGTCTGTCCCACTGCCTTGGTATCCTTAGACCCCACTGAAACCACCCCCAACCTTCTCAGGAGATAAGAAGGATGAGGCTCTCGACACTTGGTTGAGAACGGTGCCAGTGTGGGTGAGAGCGAAGAGGACGTTGGTAGAGAAGGAAGTGATAACTACTGCTTCCTATTTAGAGGGATCAACAACTCGCTAGCTAAATGGATTGGTAGCCTCGAAGGGATTCGGCAGGAACATGGGTGGCTGGGCTAAGACCCATACCCTAGAGAGCTTTACGGATCTGGTGGAAGCGCGATGGCACAACCCCCAGCAGGCACAGATTGCCACTGATGGGCTGTTGAAACTTGATACTAGGAAGTACAAGCCCGTGCGCGAGCTCACCTCTGCTGTAGAGCGTTTGATTGTCGTCGCGGGAGTAGAGTGCAATCCACAGGTCTTTTTTACCATGTTCTTACGGGGTCTTCTCACAGACATCAAGAACTTGTTAGCCAACGAGGCTCGGGTAGAGTATCACACCTTTAAGACCTTTAGCAAGGAGGCCTTAGATTTGGAGGCTACGCTAGGAGGTGCTCAGGCCCCCTCTACGGATGGAAGAAAGAAGTAGAGTCCACAAGAGTGGAAGAAAAAGGGTAGTCGGTTGATGATGGTTGATTCCGAAGGGAATCAAACCGAAATCGATGATGTGTGTGATCTCGTGGATGGTTCAAAGATAGACGGCGACGATGATGCTGAGGGTAGCAACCTCGCTACAGTAGTAAACGGCAAGGCAGCTGGCCGCAGCAAGGGCAGGCAGCGGAGGAGTCAGGGGCAAACCCTGAACCCACATAAGATAGCAACATGGGTTCGAGCAGGTTTGGATCAAGATGTGTGGCGGGATCGTTACCAGCGGGGTACTTGCATTAACTGCGGCGAGTATGACCATCGACAGTTTAGATGTGAGAACGTGAAGGTCCCGTAGAAGATACCACCTAAAGGTGGGATTTCTTCTTCCCAGAGCAGTGCCTCTACAAGTTCCGGCTCGGGAAACACATAGGGCCAGTATAATTTATAGCTGCCTCTACTCTCGATGAAGCGGGTGATGTACCCTCCCCGTTTCAAGAGTTGGCCAAATCTATCGACTCCTTAGTCACCCCGTAGACGCATCCTGACCCAATGATACTCTGCTCATTGGATATGTTTGAGGACTTAGAGGACGTGCAAAGTGAGTGGTCGACGAGGGACCCTTGTGAGTCATGGGTGGCACTAAGTCGAGGTCCTAGAGGGTAAGATTTCGTTGTGGAAGTTGGTATAGGGGTCCGCAAATGCGGGGCCTTTGTAGACATCGGATCCACCCGAAACTTTATAAGTCGCGATTTCGTTGAGAGACTGCGCCTAAAGGACTGACTGCAGCACCTGAGTCGACCGGTGGGATGTACTTTGGCCAACAAAGAGCGCATGATGGTAGAGGACTGCGTGAAAGACGTGGTCTGCACTTTCTCCTATCCAGGAGGGGAACTGATTCATAAGATTTTGTTCCTGGTTAGTGACGACCTACCATTTGACATGTTGTTAGGTATGTACTACCTTGAGGTTGCCAAGCCCTAGTTTGACTCGGATAGGAAAGTGCTCAAGCACGAGCTGCCTAATGGGAGGACCGAGACTAGCAAAGTATAAAGCTAGTAGCTTAATGGACTCCTATGGGTGTTTGTATCTGTCAGCCTTCTATAATTATTATAAACAGAACCAAGAGGAAGGTATGTACCTGGTCTTTGTCTCTGCGAAAGGGGAGGCCGTTGAATCACCCCCAGAGATGGAGAGTGTCGTCGCTAAGTACCCTGATCTGTTTGAGGAGACCACAACCGTCGTCGACAGGGAGGTTGTCCATGCCATAAAGATCATCCCTGGGAGCAAGATACCCAAAGGGAGAATCTATAGGATGGCTTCGACTGAGTTGGACGAGCTCCGTCGGCAACTGAAAGAGCTCACAGAAAAGGGTTGGATACGGCCTAGCACCTCCCCCTTTGGCTCACCATTCTTATTCGTACCAAAGAAGGGGGGATTACTAATGATGTGTATTGATTATAGGGGCCTCAATGCCATCACTGTGAAGAACGCAGAGCCCCTACCGCACATCGATGACCTATTGGATAGGGTGCAAGGATGTTAGTATCTCACTAAGATAGACTTGAAATCCGGCTACCATCAGATTGCGATTAGACCGGAAGATCAGCACAAAACCGCATTTCAGACCAGGTACGGTCTGTGCGAGTTTGTGGTGATGCCCTTCGGCCTTTGCAATGCACCGGGTACATTCCAGCACGCCATGAATAGGATTTTTCATGACTACTTGGATAAGTTTATCGTCGTGTACCTCGACGACATTCTTATCTTCAGTAGAACTGTCGAGGAGCACGCCCAGCATGTAGACAAAGTTCTTTCTCTCCTCCGACAGAACAAGTATAAGATCAATTTAGAGAAATGCAAATTTGGTCGCACTAAAATCTTGTACTTGGGTCATGAAGTATCCGCGAACGGTATAAGGTCGGAAAAAGCGAAGGTGGCTAGCATTAGGGACTGGCCACGACCCCAGTCTGTGACTGAGGTCAGATCTTTCTTGGGGATGTGTGGTTATTACCGCAATTTTGTACAAAATTATAGTACGATCGCATCACCCTTGACTGATCTAACGCGCCTTGACACTCCATGGGAATGGACAAACGCATGTCAGGTTGCTTTCAAGAGATTGAAGCATGCCCTTACACATCATGAGGTTCTCATGGTCCCCGATCCTCAAAGGCCATTTGTAGTGACCACTAACGCAAGCTAGTACGTCATTGGCGCAGTGTTGGCTCAGCAGGAAGGGAAGAAGTTAAGGCCGATCGTGTACATGAGCAAAAAAATGTCGTCGAAGAAGTTGGCGAAGTCCACCTATGAAATGAAACTCGGGCCTGGGCGCAGGCACTGGGGCCCAACCGGAAGCTACTGGAAGCTTCCAGCCAGGCTACACGCAGCAACGCAGGGGCTGCCACTTCCATATACAAAGGAGAGCGGCCAGGGCCTGGACATTCTGGCCCACGCAGGCAATGCGGTCACGCTGCTGCGCTGAAGCGTTAGAGGCTGAGTGCTGCGCTGAGGCCAGAGCGCGTGCGAGCGCGTGAGTGGTGAAGAGGGGCGCTGCAGGGCAGCAGAGCGCTAGCAGCCATAGCCGGGCTGCAGGGCGCTAGAGGGTAAGAGGGCGATCGATGGTCTTCAGGAAGGAGGCGAGTATGGGTGGACAGGGTCTGATGAGGGGAGACGTGATACGTACCTGGTACATGTAAGGAGGTCGGCTATGGTGTTGACGTCATGTATATTGGTCTTCGAGAGTCGAAGTGAGCCTGTTGCGAGAATGCTGATGTAGGTAGGATAGTCAAGTAGCGTAGGCTGGGCGCTGGGCGCCAGACAGAGAGGAGCGACTTTGCATACTGTGTTGGTATGGCCTGCGGGCTTGAACATTGGCTCATTACTTCATTGTATCGTTCTTATTTGGATGGGATCTTGGTGCATTTGTGCTCTCTGCTTGTACATGACTACTTGGTCATCTGTGTGATTTCGCAACTTGGTTTTCTGTATATCGTTCCAACTCATACTCCTTGCATATGCTACTTGAGCCACTCGGAAAAAAAGAAAAGAAAAGAAAACTTAGGCCACTCGCCCATGCAGCCCAGGCAGGGTGTCCAGGCAGGTCGCCCAGGGTGTCTGATGCCTTGGTTACCTTACCCGGGGATGGGAATAAGTGGGGTCAATTCTTGTTTTCCATTTTTTTTTTGGTGGCGGGAGTTTTCCGTGCATGCCCAAAGAAGCCCAAATCAGAACTCTCTTCTTTTTCCGACTGTTGGCTGTCAAGGGGGGGAAAGGGTGGGATCAAGTAGTTTTAAGGGGCCGCTAAAGGGGCTTAAAGGGGAGTGCCTTGGTCTGATTCTGTTATTTTCTTTTTTATTTTCGATTCCATGAGGAAATTCTGATGTGACCGTTAAGCAAAAGCCGTTTGCACTGCAATTTTACAAAACAGTTTTTCCCCCGAATTTTTTTTATTTTTTTTTTTTTTGCACTCGGCCTGCTCGGCTCCCTGCCCGGGGGTCATGCCCGGCCGGGCACCCAGGTGTTTGTATCCAGGCACAAGTTCGATGCCCTGGTGCCCGAAAAAACAGTCTAGCAATTTGGACCAGTTCTCTATTTATGTGTGTCATCCTTGCACAGGGGCCATGCTATTCTTCTCTCTGTTGTTCCAGTTTTTAACGGATGTCCATAAGGACAATCTGTTTTACCTCTGAATTCAACGATCACACTGTTTTCCAACTTTGGCTGTTGCACCTCCAAAAAGATTCACGGGGCACTTGAGAGGCAAACACCCAAACACCACTTCCACTGTTGTATGCTATCTCCGGATAAACCTGGCTTGCTTCCAGGCCAAATTCATGCTGAGGCAGTTGCAAGGGTTCACGGTCAAAACCAGCAATGCAGTAGTCTTTGGGTCATAGATTTTGGCCAAGTCCTTTCTAGTAGGCTCATAAGCTGAGGGTCACAGTATCCGAACAGAGTCCCCGGGGCCTGGGAAAGTTAACCCAGGCCCCCAGAAAGTCAACACTCAGGCTCTGCTGTGTACAAGCAGTCCACGAGTCAAAGAAACCTCCAGAAGGCGACCTTGGCCACAGATCACACACAAATCCTAAGCCTCAGAAATTGTTTCCAGATGCATCCAGGGTCAACTTCGTCCAGGCAGCCTCAACTTGAGGCAACATCTCAACAGCTTAGATGGAAGAATCTCACCCCTTCATGCACCAGAGAAGGGGGCAGGCCAGGCCGGTCAACACTACACATTTTGCGTGCCCCATTCATGGTCATTCGTTCTGCCTTGCGCGTGTGACGGGAGTGACAAAGGAGGTCATCTGCAGTAAAATGGAGATAGAGATTGAGAATGACGGGAGGGCAAAGGAGGCGGAGAACAGACGAGAACGAGTCCCTCACACTCTTGCGAAAATTCCCAAGGGATCATTCAGTTGATGATGTGATGGAATATAGGGTGAGAGTTAATCCTAAGTCATTGCAAGACTGTGAGACTTTCCGCCACCGAACGCGAGCTGAGGTTATTGCTTTCCTGCTGTGGTCTCCCCGGGAATACTACCTCCTTGGTACAATGTGGGTGTCACTTGCCTGAGGAAAGAAGATGTGATTCCAATAACAAACTGTGTGCAGCTGTCATAAAATGTCATGTGACAACTGCACACACTTTGTCATTCGAATGACATCTTCTTTCATCAGGCAACTGGCGCAGAGACGCAACGTTAGAGCTCGGGTGCAAAATGTCACGCAATTAGCTGCTGGAGAAAATCAGATGTGTAATAACCTGAAAAATTGCAGACTGTGAATCCCGTGGTGTTCTGGTTTTTTGCCGTCATTTTGTGTGTTACCTGAGATTTCTGCTGTCTGAGTCTGGCCCAGCGTGGTGATGGCTGATACCCGTGTGCAGTGTGGTTGTCTGGACATCTCAGTACTCCAGTGGGTGTGTGTAGCTGGGTGTGTTGGTTGGCATGTGATGCAGGCCCCGGGCCTGGTACTAACGCTGTTGCCGTGTGTGGGTCTGTGCAGTCGGGGGCTAGGAGGGGAGGGTCAGCCCGCGGCTGCGAAAATCTCGTAGTGGGTAGTAGGCAGAACGGGACAAAAAGGTAGTACCTCTGGGTAGGCCGATGTAGTGCCCTGAGGCCCAGTAGGTCTAGGAGTATGTTCTAGAAGGTACTGGCCTGAAAAGAGTCCAAGCCTAGGGATCAAAGGTAGGATATCAGACTGCAATGATGTTCCCACCAAAAAGGAAGGGAACCGGTAGGGTCTAGAGGCGACGGCTGCCTGGAAAGTCACTGCGGAGTGAGGCAGCGCCCAATGTATATGAGTTGCTCCGCCTCATTCTTCGAGTGTCAAGGCAGCGCAATGCTGGGGCGGGTGAACCGCCAAACCACAGCAAGGTGGAGTTGCCACCCTCCCGGGCTATGGTGTTTGCAGCCAGGACGACGTAGGTAGGAGAAGGGCATGGCTATGGAGGAGAAGTGAGGGAGGAAAGAGGAAGGAGGACGAGGAGGAGGAGAGTGAAGGAGAGTGAAGGAGAGTGAAGGAGAAGGATTACCTTGGATATGGTGGATTGCATATTTCTTCTCCTTGGTTGGCGCTCCACCGAGAAGGCCCTTGGAGGGGGTTCCGAAGTATGGAGGACTCCAGATGGTGAAGTAGGCTTGGTGGTTGAAGTGGGAGGAGCCATAAGAGCTTTGCATTGTCCTTCGAACATCCAACCAGGTAGTGGTAGGAGGTGTTGGAGGTCAAAGGTGACGCCGGGAAAGAGGGGACAATTCGGAAATTTGATTCTGGCTCATTCATTCATTGGCATTGTTTATTATTATAAATAAGATGTTGGTAGAGTGATTGCCGCTACTGGTGTCCAAGGTTATGTCCTTGTCGCACAGCACAAGAGTGTCGCACACTGTCTAGCAGGAGAACCCCCTCAGGGCCTCTTCGCACTGTTTGCCAAATGTGAGCAATTCCAAATGCATCAACCCAAATTTAGCGGAATGATACACTTGCCATTTCTACTGGTAAATAGCGACGAAGATCGACGGTCAGTGTTTCTCTTGATCCTGCCGCACAGTGCAAGTGCAGAACTCTGTGCTCAGGCAGAAGCAAGGAAGCTGGTAGCTCCCTCAGTGTCGATGAAAATAGTATGTTTTGTGTGCATGTGTCCTATGAACGTCGTTTCGTTTGGAGCTCATGTGCTCGCCCTTGCCGCCTCACTGTGCTTCGTGCATGCGGCATTCCGGTACCGGCAGAGCGTAGCGCTCCTGGACGCACTTCGCGCCCTTGCCCGTCATAACTCCCATTCTTCCGCCACCTCCTTCCACCCTACCTCCTTGCTGCCATCACCCGCCAGCTCTGCGGTTGCACCTGCTGTGGGCAGCAATGGTGTTTGACGTCATTCATGAGCTTCCCTCCCAGACAGTCAATCAATCAAGAATGGCTTGAGCGGCTTCATGAACACACGAGCGGCGTGCGAAATGAAGCTGGTTGTGGAGGAGAGTGTGCGAGATGGCATTGTGAACGAAGATGACAGTGGGGGAAACGAACAAGATGCAAGACAGAAGACTTCACTGTGCGACACATGAGGCATGATATGCCTGCATCTGGACTAAGTAGCGCATTCGGAGGATGGGGTGGGATATGGGAGCGGAGGGAGGAAGGCGTGGGGCGGTGGAGGTTGCAAGCGAGAGGGGGCACTGAATACTATTTAGGGAGACACGAGGTTTCTGTGGACAGGCGGGGTGGTAGGGGAGTGGTCGTGGGATGTAAGGTGTTTCCTAACTTGTCCTGACAGGATTGCTGCTATTCTCAAGCTGGAGGACGCGGTTTACTCTATCTCCTTACTGTTTTAGACTTGGATGGTTGCGACGTTCACGTCCCCCACTCTCTTGGGACGGCCTGCGAGAGGGTGCCGGCCGGTTTAGCAGTTTGGACTTGCAACATGGTGTAGAGCGCTAGAGATGGTGTCCTATGCTATGGTACAAGGTTTTTCACCGTTCGGTCTTTTGCATGGATGGTCGAATAGCTGACCACTTGGCGGCCGCAATGCCTTGGTGCCGATGAAGGAGGAGGTGAGGTTCGGAGGGGGAACGGGCATGCTGATTGTCAACGATAGGATTTCAATACCTGGATGGTTGCGACTCTTGCAAGGAAAATGAGCTATAGCGAATTCCAGAAACCTAGCAGCATCATACACATGAAACCATACTTGCGGCGCACTGGTGCGGTGCGGTGCGGTGCGGTGCGCCCTGCGGAATGCGCGCGGTGACACTGCGCGCTCATGTGCGCGCGCGCGCGCATGAGGTGCGCCGTGCGCGCGCATGGAGACGCGCTACTGTGCAAGGGTGCGCACTGTGCACCATGCCTTTTTTCGGCTTGTGTGTGTGTGTGTGTGTGTGTGTGTGTGTGTGTGTG
>BFEA01000028.1:5300567-5314926 GCA_003427395.1 Chara braunii
TTTTTTTTTTTTCAGAACAGGACCTTATGGCCCCGACTCCTTTTCCATTCTGGGGAGCATCAGTCCGGTTCCTATTCCACCGGCAAGTCAAAAGAATAATACATCATGATTACAAACACACGCTTCCTTCCGTACGGCCGAAGGACCCTTGATCAGCATTGATTACTCCATTCGCATGGAGGATTGACTGTCAGCTTGCCTTGCTATACCTTTCCCTCTCAGGTCTGCTGTGCAGATCTGCCAAATAGGGTCCGTAAACCAAGAAAAGGTCTAGCCCTTTCCCTGCTCCCTACCCCTCACTATGTTCCCCTACGTGTATTCCCCTTTACCCTAGAGTTCCTCAACATATATTTAACGCCCTCCCCCTTGTTACGTCTGGTCCAGTCCGACCCTTACCCCGTCCGCCTTGGGCGGTTATGCTCCACCTGAGACAACTATCTTAATCTGATTCAGTCTGTCAACTCCTGGGAACCTACAGTCCCTGACCTGAAACCCGAAGCTTAAGACCCTAAAACCCTTACCTTAAACCCTCCCTTATTCCACCTCGTAAGACCTTTCCTTCGGGAGATGGCCTAATGATTACGAGCCCAATGTAGTCCTCGGTTTTTCTCTTCCTGTTGTATTGTATGTAGTCTGTCCAGCATTGATGTAGGAGATTATCCGCTCTGTGTTAAGTCCGCACGTGCGTCCCCTCTTGCTGCCCTCTCCCTTTTCTGTTTTGTGCCCATTTTGCTGCGTCTGTAGCCGGCCTGGGATATTTCCTCCCGCCCCCGTCTTAATCCTCCTTGTCTCCCCTCTTGGCCTTTGTTCTTGAACCTGGTGCCCCTTGCTCCCTTCAACTCAGTTGCCCGTCCGTTGCATGCTCGGTCTGAACTCTCCTGCCTGCCTCTGAATTGTGCCAGTCCTTCCAGTAAATTCGATCGTTTCGTAGCTCAGCCACCTTACCATCCACTAGCCACAGCTTGGTAATTTTTTTCTTAGCCTTTTCCCGCAGATCCACGTCTTCGGGCATCGACTGTTTTAGCTTCTGCCATTTGCACAGAATTTCCGCCTGTAGCATGGTTCTCGTCTCCCCCCATACCTTCTCTCTTGGGTTAGATAGTCTTTCGATGGTTCTGCAGCATATTTCTTTCCAAATAACCCATAACGTCACCTTACCTTCTCTCTTGGGTTAGATAGTCTTTCGATGGTTCTGCAGCATATTTCTTTCCAGATAACCCATAACGTCACCTTCCTGATCATACCAAACCATAATCTTTCCGTCTTCCTGAGTTGGTCTGGAATGTTAGTCCAGAGAAGAATTTGGATGGGCTGTTCGGGGAAGGAAGTGTGGAAAAGGGAGTCCCAAAGAGCTGAGGCCCGTGCCCAGTAGTCCATCGCCTCACTGCAGTGGATTAAACAGTGTACCAGGTTTTCTTGTACCCCTTCTGTACAGATAGAGCATAAGTCGGAGCTAGAGGGGTCGTTTCTGCGACGTTGTGTATGGAACCATTGATTTACTGGCAGCGTCACGTAAGCGATAAGCCACTGAAGGCTTCTAATTTTAATCGGTCTGAGAGTCTTGAATTTCTTCCACGGGATCTGTGTGATTTTGTCAGCTTCTTGGCCTATTTGTTTCTGCCATCTGACTTTGATCACCGGATCTGGGTCTTTTGTTTTCAACAAGAGTTTGTATCCCAGTTTGACTGTGTAGTTCTGTATGGGGACACGCGTCTTCCACATCGTGGAAAACACAGACGTGTTGAGCACCAGGGCTCTACCAATCAGCGACGTGAATGTGTTCCCCCATCTCCCTAGCTTATTTATCTGTTTGGCTAGCATGTTATGGGCCATCTGGGGCGTCAGACCCTCCATAGTCATGAGGATACCTAGGTGGGGAGTGGGGGTATCCGGCGTTTCCCATGTCATGGCGGCCTCTGGCCCTTGCAGATGAGGAAGATCCTCATCAGAAAGCCACCATCCTATGGTCATTTTCCAATTAATCCTCATTTCTGACGCCAATCTGAAGGCTTCCATCGCCTTGGCCAATGTCTTAAACGAGGAGTCAGAAGCTCTAATCAAAACCGTTAGGTCATCTGCAAACATAATCACTGTCGGAAACTTCATGTGATGCGCCGACCCCACATTAACCTCTGGAAGCCTATGGACGGAGGGGTCTTTTCGTAGGAATGAAGCAATAGCTTCCATTACAAAAAGAAAGATCGAGGGGGCGAGCGGGTCCCCCTGCCGGATTGAGCTGGAGATTGGGTGGCTTTCCGACAAGAACCCATTTACCTGCACACAGCCTGTGGCATCGTTGTACAAGATTCTGATCCATTTCCTAAAGTTAGGTCCCACCCCCATTCGCTCCGTACTTGCATCCATGAAGGACCAATTGACTTGGTCATAAGCCTTCTCGAAGTCAAAGAAAAGTATGGCTGTGTTTATCCTCCTTTCTCTGACTTTGTTTGCTGCTTCGTTTAGGGTCAATACATTATCCAATATATAACGCCCAGGGATGAATCCCGTCTGGTCAATGTGGAAGCATTTATCTGTTAAGTTCGCGATTCTGGCGGCAAGGGTTTTGGCTAGGATTTTATAGGGGAGCGTTAATAATGAGATTGGTTTGTAGTTCCTAATGTCCTCTTTGTCTCCCTTTTTGTACAACAGTGTGACGACACTGCTACTCAAGAAACTGCCCAAACCCCCTTTGTCATAGYTGTCCTTGTAGAAGTTCATTAAGTCCCCCTCTAAGAGTGGCCAGAATTTTTTCCAGAATTCCTTTGTTAACTCGTCGATCCTCGGTGACTTGTCATTGTTCATGCTCTTGAGGGCTTGAAAAAGTTCATCCAATGTTAAAGGCTTATCTAAGGCTTCYGCTTGCTCTGTTGATATCGTTTGTTCCAGATACTGCAGCATTCTAGGTCTTGCTTCTTTTATGCCATGTGGAGTAGGTGTTTGGGTTTTGGTCTGGTACAAATCTTGGTAAAAGTCTTTTGCTATTTCCAGCACCCCCTCGCTAGTAGCCGCCGTCACTTTCGGATCGCTAAGAGTTTTCAGTTTTTCTATAGTGGTCACTCTCGAGTTGGCCTTGATGCGGGCGAAGAAGTATTTCGACATTGATTCACTAAGTTCACATTCATTCATTCTCGACATTGATTCACTAAGTTCATATTCATTCATTCTGGCTCTTCTTTGCAAGCCTTTCAAATCCCACCACCTCCACATAGCTAACTCTTCCCGTGCTTTCTCGAATATACCAGCGTACAACGCGGAGGCCGGGTTGTCGCTCAGATTGGACTCCAGATTTTGTCTCCTTTGTTTTCTTATGGAAGCTAGTTTCCTTGATATCCCTGCTGCTATCTTCGAGAGGGTAGAGTAACTTTCCTGGAACCCCTCCCCTCGATCATGAGTGGGTAGACGGGTGCGTCTCTGGTCCTGGCAGCAGTCCTGTATCCCTTCCTGGAAGGTCTGGCTTAGCAGGAGGGAGTTATTTAATTTGTGGAAGCTGGCCCCTTTTCTCACGCACTGTTCAAAGCTGATAGTTAATTCAATAGGTTTGTGGTCCAGTCCTGGGTATGAAGCTAGAGGTAAGATCTCTGCCTTCTTCACTGCCCCCATCATTGTCTCAGATACCAGGAAGTAATCTATTCGCGAGAAGGCTGCATGATGGGCATGATTCTTTTTGACTAACGAGAAGGATCTCGAGGTGGGATGTATGGTTCTGAAGAGATCCACCAGCCCATGATCTATCATCAGTTTCTGTATTGTTACCGCCTCATGCGCGTTATATGCGTTGGAAGATCGGGATATGCGCTCTGTCACGGGGTCGAGGGTGGCATTCCAATCACCAGCCACTATACACGGTGTTAGAGGCGGGAGCATGCTGCCGAAGTTTGCTACAAAGGATGTTCTTTCAGCTGGATCATTTGGGGCATATATATTAATGAGAAGGAATTCTTCCTCCTTCCACTTGAGGTGCATAAAGCACCACCTACCCTCGTTGAGATCAACTTCCTTATTCAGTACACTTCCTGCCACATTAAAGCGCGAGGGCTTGGGGATCAAAATGGTTGTGCCTTTCATGTTCGAAGTGTTATCCGCTGCCCAAATTTCCTCCTTAATACCTCCCAGTTTCCTTGTTACAAATTTTCTGATCCTATTATGTTCTGGAGAAAAGGAAAGATGGGTCTCTTGAAGCATTATAACGTCTGCTAGCGTTTTGTTGTTTACTGTCAGTCCTTTAACTAAGTCATTCCATTTTTCTTCTTTGTCTATGACATTACCCAGTCCATTTATGTTCCAACAACGAATGATAATCCCTTGGTACTTCCAGTCTTCCCGATTCACCCTGTCATTTGTCAATCTCCTGAACTCTTCCATCTTTGTTATACTCTCGGACCAGTCGTGACTGTAACTTTATAGGGATCATACCTACGACGGTGCACCTCCCCCCGTATCCACACCCATTGGGTCATCCCCAGAGCCTGACCCATTTGTGGCCTGTCCTGTCCCCGTAAGTGCAGTCATTCCCTGTTCGACAATTTTGTGCAGTCCCTCACTCTCATTGTTGGTTTTACCCTGCTCTACTACTCGATCATCGTCGTCCTTTTCATCGTCAGAGTGCCATTTATGCATCTCATCATCCGAATCATCGCTTCTGTAAAACCTGTCCCGGTCCACTGGGTAAGCTCTCGCATCCAGGTCCCCATCCCCCTCCAGCATCCCTGAAGTGACAAGATGGGCGATCGAGACTGTTGTTAGTTCTGCCGGTAAACACGAACCCGCCAGAACGCTATACGGCACCAATGTTATCGTCCGCCAGGGTCTCCATCTCATCCCTGTTCTCAGCTTTGCAATCATCGATAGTTTGACGACCAGGGGTGAGAAGGCATGTGGAGAGTGTCTCCCCTGTTCTGAACATTGCGTTGACGAACCCTCTTGTTCTGTTTGAGAGTGTGTCCTCCTGATCTGAGTCGTACACTCCCAACGGGAATTCCGTCGTTATCTTCTCCCGGAGAATGTTTGCCACGTTTCGTCCCTCCTCAAAGCAAGAGATCTGAAA
The DNA here is from genome assembly GCA_003427395.1 of Chara braunii. Taxonomy (NCBI): domain Eukaryota; kingdom Viridiplantae; phylum Streptophyta; class Charophyceae; order Charales; family Characeae; genus Chara; species Chara braunii. Next base: position 5,305,612 of record BFEA01000028.1, read on the forward strand.
CGACACATCTGTTGCGATCTGCCACTCATCTATTTTTTCCATGTACCTTGCTGCAATCAGCGGGCGGATGTTCATCAGCGTTAGTCGTGATGACCGAGTTGTCTCTACTACCAAAGTTGCCTCATTTCTAGCTATATGTGTGATCGTAGTGAATTCTGGGGCGTATTCCTTATTCAATTTTTTCGGTTTCTCCGTTTGTGCTAACACCACAGCAGCTTCTTTTTCCAACAGCGTGCGACCTGAGTCTTTGTCAGACTCCACCTGCATCAATTCAGGATCCTTCTTTTCTGGTTTTTTCCGAACTTCCATTTCTTAGGGCGTAGATCTTGGAATTCATCTTTAGCATCCGAAACAGTTTTGTCCTTGTCTTTCAGCCCCTGTTCCCTTGCTCTCTTCTTTTCAGCATACCTGAACGCTGTGTATTCTGATAATTCTTTAGCTTTAACCTTCCTGAGAGCATTGAATTGGTTGTTGGAAACTTGGAGTTCCCCATTCCACCGATCAACCCTTTCTTGTCACTTATCTGAGATCTTTCAGCGTGTTTCAGACATGCCACACGAATGTCGAAAGCATGCCCCCTTTCCCTTTTAACCCTTTCCACATAGTCCCTGAGCCATTGCAGAGACCGTTGGGAGTCCACCTCGCTGTCCGTCACAAAGCTTCCACCCTCAATGTTACTTCCCCCTGTCGTCTGTTCGGACCCCGTGCCCCTCGAATCTGTTATCTTGTCCTCTTCCTCCTTCCCGGTGGGGGTAGTTATCACTCCCTCTCTCCCTCCTGCATCCATAGCCCTCCGCCTCTTAAGCCCCCCCTCTTGGATCTCTTGTGCCCCGTCGTTGTCCAATGTCCGTTTGTTATTTGCTTGTGCCCCATTTTTCATTCGGAGCACTGTCTGTTCCAGATTTTTCAGCATGCTCCGGAAACTGGTTGGTTCCTTATTGAATTCCAGAATTGCTTGTTCCTTGACTGCATCCAAATCCCACAGTAAGTCCTCTCTATCTTTCTCTTCCCTGATCACCCGCGAGTCAATTAGAGGATCAATATTGATCCTTGTTGGGTAGCCTGTCACTTTCCCCGTGGCTTTTTTCTGCCATCTGCTGTCTGTCGGGGGAAAGATGTTTGGTTTCTTGACTGTGGGTTCTTGGTCGGCATAGTGCCAGACCCAATCTGGTTCTTCGAGGTTATCGTCAAACACCCAACCATTGTAATTGCTATAGGCAACGAACCAGATTCCTGGGGCGTCTTCCACCTCACCATATTAGGGAGGAGTTTGCGTTTTTTCAGCTGTTTCGGATATTTGGGACAGTTTGGGTATGTTCTCATGTGTCCCCGCTCCCTACACCTAAAGCAGATCGGGGAGGTCTTAGTTGATACTTTGATCTACACGACTCTGCTTTCAATCTGAAGCTTCCATGTCTGTGGAGAAACTGGGGGGTTGTCTGTCTTGACTTCCAGCACCGCAGTCATGGAGCCACAGTGCGGGGCCAGGAAGTCTGGTGTTGGCAGGATCCATTTGAGGATCCTGTTCGCTAGATACTATCTTTCTAACCTGTCCACCAGCAAATCGTGGAAACCCGGTTGGATGTTATCGAACTGGACCCAAAAAGTTTCCTTGAGCAGAGTCTGTTTGCAGGAGACAGTAAACACTGGGTTCTGTCTCTGTGCGGTCACTTTTTTCCACTTGGTGATCATGCACATCGAGCCGTTGCAGTTGCATCTCAGCCGCAACTTTTGCGTGATCCTCCCGGATAAACAATGCCAAAATGTTGTTTCTACCCAGGTTTTGCAAAGTGAAAGTCTCTCCCGATTGTTTGAGTTTCAATTCTTTCTTGATTGTTTCTATGACCCATTTTCGTTTCTCTGCTGGTTGGAGTTCTACTCCATTGTGTGCAAAGTTAGAAACTACGCCATGCCTTTCATGCAGATCATCCAATTCAGCCACTTTCTCTTCCAGATACTTCCAAACAATAATTTCCTCTTCTTTGCCATCCATCCTTTCCGTGGTTTGTATCCCTTGAACCTTTGTCTTGTCTATCAAAAATTTGAGAGCCTCGTTGTCGATTACATTGATGCACTTCTCCACAGTGTTTTGGTTTATTGTGCCTGCGCTTTGGGTTGGGGATGCCATTTTTTCCACTACAGAGAATCAGTCCTCTCCTACTCTCTTTCTACTGTCAGATCCGTCCACCCTTGCTCTGTGTTGTCAGGTCAGATAATGTAGGGGGATAATCGGCCCGGGGGGAAGGGAGGGAGAGGGGGTAGGTTGGAAGGGGGATGAGTAACAGAAAATTTGGATTCCCGTGGATCAGTCCGGGTTGGGCGAGAGGTAGTCGTATCAGGAGTTATCGTCGCTCTAGTGGTGAGAGGCAGCTAGAGCGACCCAGGTATGATGGAGCAAGAGGACCAGGCAGGTAAGTGAAGAGGGGTATGTTTGGGGTAGGGGAGAAGGGGGCAGGTAGCAATTGCAAACAAGGACGAATTAGTGGCGGAGATAGCAAGGGATGGACACGCGGGGCTCCAGTTGAAGTGGGGGGCGCTAGGCCAGGAAAGGTACTGGCTGTTGTGGGGGAAGACGATCTGGGTGTGATACAGGCGAGCCTATATTGGAGAGAGTAAGTTGCATACACCACACCCGATGTGACAAGGAGCCGGGGGGAGGGGGAGGGGTCGGATAGGTAGAAGAATCTGGACGAATGGAAGAGAAACAGTCAAATGCCTTGATCCAGATCAGGAGTTTATAAAGGCGGTCATGGAAGGGGGAACGGAGGGGATCGAAGAGGACGATCAAGGTGACCAATATAGAAGGTGGGGGTGGCGAGAATGTGAGGTGGTTGGCCGGAAGGGAGGATTCGACGCGGACCGGGAGGGAGTACCGTGGAAAGGATCGAGGAGAGCGGCCAGGTGGATGGAAGCAAGAGTGGGTAGGTTGGAGAATGACTAATCGGAAGGAAGTGAGGATGGGTGGGCTACTGAAATGGAGAAACATGTGATGTAGGCGAGTGTCGCTCTTGTGGCGAACCACACTCGCGGAAGTAGATCGCGCCACTTGAACGGAATGGGGGGGGGGGGGGGGGGGGGGGGGAGAGGGGGAAGGGGGAGGCACATGGGAGACTTAGACAGTTGGAAAACGTGGATTGGATCGAGGTGTATATCCAGGGGATGGAGGTCGGGAAGGTTGGAAGATCGCCGAGTATTAAGGGTAAGGGAGGGGGGGAAGGGGAGGACTCTGAGGTGGATCGTATTGGTGGAGTGTACTTGCGACCGATTGTGGATGTAAGGATCAGAACGAGAGGAAGGTGAGTTTGAAGGCTGGATGGGTGGATAGCAGAATGTGCGGATGGGTGAACCGATGGAAGGCAGACTGGAAGAAAGGGAGGATGGGTGAGGATGGTTGGATGGGATCGGGGTGGGAAGAGGCTGTGGATGCACGGATCGGAACGAGAGGAAGGTGGGTTGAAGGGTGGATGGATGAATGGTAGATTGTGCGGATAGACGGTTGGAAAACGTGGATTGGATCGAGGTGTATATCGAGGGGAGAATGGAGGTCGGGAAGGTTGGAAGATCGCCGAGTATTAAGGGTGAGGGAGGGGGGGAAGGGGAGGACTGTGGGGTGGATGGTATTGGTGAAGCGTACTTACGACCAATTGTGGGTGTAAGGATCAGAACGAGGGGAAGGCGGGTTTGAAGGATGGGTGGATGGATAGCAGAATGTGCGGATGGGTGAACCGATGGAAGGCAGACTGGAGGAAAGGGAGGATGGGTGAGGATGGGTGGATGGGATCGGGGTGGGAAGAGGCTGTGGATGCACGGACCACAACGAGAGGAAGGTGGGTAGAAGGATGGATGGATGAATGGTAGATTGTGCGGATGAGTGAATCGATGGGAGGCAGAGTGGAAGAAGGGAGGCTGGATGACTGGGATCGGGGTGGAAAGAGGTTGCGTGAGGAGAGTGGTGGCTGTAGACCGACGACGTCAAGGTGGGGGGAGGGTGGGGGGGAGAAGCAATAGGTAAAAAAGGCTTGATGTTGTGGCGAAGCAATCGTCGGACAAGTCAAGGCATGAGGAGTGGGTGACTAGCATGAGGATGGCCGATCAGAACCGTAGAAGGGAAGGTGAGTGGGTGAGAGAAGGGCTAGGTTGATGATTAAGTGAATGGATGAAAGTGTGGAAGAGGCCGAAGCGTCATGAAGATCGCAGAGTGGAAGGGAATGAGAGGTTATTGAGGGGGAAAATCGCTGCCAGGTGCTGGAAAAGAAATACCAATGCGCCGTCGAAGGGGGGAAGACCAGGGACTGTTGCGAGAATAGAGGGGAGAGTGCTGGTCCCGAATGCCTGTGCACGGGGGGAGAGGAGCGAGCTTCAACACACACCACAAGATACAAAACGGGGGGGGGAGATTGATGTCGAGAGAGGTCAGAGGGGAGGGAGTTAAAGTTGTGAGGTGTGTTGAGGGGAAAAGCATCCAGACAGGCGGAGACGGGGGGAGACGCAGCTCGTAAAGTGGGGGGTTCCGGGGGGATGGAGGATGTTACTCCAGGATAGGTAGGCTGGATCTCACTTCACATTGCTTGGGAGGCGAACTGGCTCGAGGAAAACCTTCGCAGGACGAAACTTTGGACATTCGCTTAGAAGCTCGAATGGACTTGTCCCCACTCCTGGATCTCCACTATGCGCGTTATCTTGTTGAAGTACGCGCGCGTGCTAGGCGCGCACGCGCCGAAATCCCTCGCTGGGCGTGTCCGCTATGGCGTGCTCGAGGCTGGCCTGAAGAGTTGCGGTGATGGTGTTCCATCCGACTTCGAATTCGGTATCGTGCTTCGCACGCGAGGAAGCCGTGGGCGTTAGCGTTGTTGGGCGCTTACCGATCGGCGCCGGCGCCACCTGAGTTCCTTGTGTACTGGATTTCTTCTTTCTCCACTCTACTTCTACCTGTTGTTCCATACGATATATATAGCCCCTCGTTTGTTGTCCTCTCCTCCCTCTCTACTTCTACTGCAGTTTCAACAGTTTCCACTGCGGCAGTTTCCACTGCAACCATTTCCACTACTGCAGTTTTCACTACTGCCGTTTCCACTGCTGCAGTTTCCACCGCTGCAGTTTCTACAGCTCCGGTTTTCACTCCGGCAATTTCTGCTACTGCAGTTTCAACTACTGCATAGTTTCTGCTGTTGCAGTTTCCACCACTGTGGTTTCCAATGCTGCGGTTTCCACTGCTGCGACTTTTACTGCTGCGGCCTCCACTGCTGCGGCTTCCACTGTTGCAGTTGCTACTGCTGGAATTCCCCGTACTCTACTTTTTGCTGCTACAGCTTCCTTTGCTGCATCTCCAGCACAAAGAACATCACAGTCTCTCCGACACTCGAAATCTTGCCCTATCCACCCCCTTTTCTCTTTCTATGCTTGGCCGCAGACGACTGCGTTCCTCCTCGCCAACCCCATCTACTCCACGGTCTCTCTTACGATCCACCTTCGTTGCCAGGGACATGTTCATCTTCTGTTTGCAGCACCACTCTTGTTGTGTATCGTTGACGACATGCGCAACATCGTCACTTGTCCGGGGATCATCAGCCTGTTTCTTTGTCTGCCCCAATTCTCTTTGTGCCTGCTCCACAGGTTGTTGCACTTCCTTTGCTCCAAACGACAATATCCGTTCCTATACCTCGTGCAGACAGTCCAGATGCCTACAGGAAGCCACAGCACCATGTTTTATGCCCTTTGGTGTTAGATATTCATGACTCTTCTGTACAACAGGATGTGGTCCCTGCCCAAAGTACACTCCTAATTCCAAGGACAGTCCCTACTCAAGATGTGTCCCCAAACGTTGAGGGATAGGAACACGATCTGCCCGGATTGCAGTTAACCCCAGAAGGCGTAGACCACATGGGGGATCTACAAATGGCTGACCATCATCATTTGGATGAACCACAAATTTGTGCCCCACCACGAGCATATCGCATGGGTGATCTGCAAATGACTGACCAGCCAGCAACCCAAGACATTTTCGGATTGCAACACCAACGGGGTGATCTGCAAATTGTTGGCCAGCATTCAGCACACCAGCCTGAGATCCTCACCAATCTCTGTGGTCTGACTGCAACTAATATATGTCTTCACATTCTCCACCACCCGTTTTATACATTATCACACTTCCTTGCAATCGCCCTTCAGCTTGATGCTGATCTCCCCCGCCTGCAGCCGAGGGTTGTATTATACCAAGGAAAGAGGCTTTGCCATTGTTGTCTTACAAGTAGCAATGAGGGACCGCCAACTTGAGCTACACAATGCTCGAGCAAGTGAGTGGTTTAATCCTTCATCCCACACCACTGCCTGCATCGTGCACGGACCTGGTCATTACATGGCCATTGTACGTACCTATGACCACTAGGAGTTGCGAGACAACGACATCATGGTCCATGCCATGACTGATGTTACGGATTTCGTACATAATGATGCTGTTTTCTTGCCAGACCAAATTGTCCGCAATCTACTTAATGTTGAAGATCATCCCTCTAGCCACGTGATGCAGCAAGACAACGTACCAACACTTCGCCGACCTTCGCCTTTGCACTGCTACAGACAGTGTTACTGAAACAGTTTCACCCATCTGCAGACCTGTTATGACCCTGGCCAATTTCGAGATACACATCCATCAGAAGGTACAATGCCATCCAATTGCAGAAAGAAATGAATGAACTTGAGAGGAGAGAGAGAGGATTAGAAAAAGAAGAAGAAGTAAGAAAGAAGAAGAAGAAGATGTACACCAGCAAAGACAATGACAAGGCTGTTCTTCTTTGCCCAACAATCTCCTCCTCCTTATCTGCCATACAAGAAATAATAATACAATGTTGAATGACTGGTCCAGAATCAATGTCCGAGTCCCTCTTCTACTGCAGGTATCACTCAAGGTCCACCATAGCCATGGCTGCCTCTCCCACTCTTCACTCTCATAGGCCGAGGCTATGGCGGACTACTAGGCCTTGCTCAGACAGAGCAGCTATGGCTGCTCCAGCTCAGGCCGCCATGCCCAGCCCTGCCTTGAAGCTTCTTGGTGTGGCTCTCCCCGACTGGGGACTTCTTGCTGCAGCGCCCACCAAGGTGATGAAGATGGCTGCCACCATAGCCAGGTAACTACCCCTGGCGCTCCTGCCCCTTCATTCCTCCTTCCTCCTCCTTCCTCCCTCAAGTCCTTCTCCTTCCTCCCCAGCAGCGCTACTCCAGCTTAGCGCTGCTCCAGCCAGCGCTCCACCAGTGTGTCGCCAAACTTGCACACTGAAAAAGAGGCCGGGTCTTCCGCCCGGCCGGAAGATATAGTGGCCTGCTTTGCCTCTTGGGCGGTGACTTCCAGGCCGCTGGCCTTCCCAAGCAACCGGTACCTCCTCCTCTTTTGGAGGGAACATCATTGCAGACTCTGATATTGCCCCTACAGGCCCTAGACTCAGACTGGTACCCGCTAGACCTAGCCTRCACTACCGGCCTCYAAAAATGCCACTTTTGTCTTCTTCTGCTCGGCCTCCGGTACCTGCATATTTACCCCCCTGCCGGGTGCGGTACCGGCCTACCCGCTACTTGAGTGCTTTCTCCCCGCTGCAACCCTTCAAAGCCACGGCCACAGGTAAGTACCGGCCCTGAGGGCCCAACGAACGAACAAGTGCCCTGGCGGGCCACACACACACTCATACCAACCAGCACTCAGACAGGCTCAGTCACACATACGCAAGCCAACCAGCACTCAGACAGACATGCAGTCCAGCAAGCACACACACACGGACTCAGCAGGCGGGGAACTCAGTAGGGCATTCAGTCTATGAGCAAAACTCAGAAATCAGTTGTGTTTCGGTCCGTGTTTGGACGGGTTATCACAGACCTTAGGATTCGATCCCTGGACCTGTCCCTAAACCCTGTACATTGACCCTGTGTGCTGAGTGAGATTCGAACCCGTGACCTGTCCCTAAACCCTGTACATTGACCCTGTGTGCTGAGTGAGATTCGAACCCGTGACCTGTCCCTAAACCCTGTACATTGCCCTGTGTGCTGAGTGAGATTCGAACCCGTGACCTGCCCCTAAACCTGTAGGCTAGTAGGTCTGTCTGTTAGCCGTTAGGACTTGATCCACAGACCTACGTATTAGCAGGTTAGTATGATACCATTAGGCTTAGTTAGGGTCTTCTGGAACTCTCTACCCATCTCTACGTAGGTCCAGGGACCTGTCAGTCTGTAGCCTTAGCTGTAGTGAAAGGTCAAGTCCATAGGTTCTAGAATGTCCCGGTCGTGTCCAGTCAGCAAGTACCAGGCAAGTGGTGAGGGTCCCACGTGGTTTGTCCACGCGTTTTGGCCCAACAGGCCCACACGTCTGGAGGCTTTTGGGCCTCACGCGGTTTGGAGGCCCAGGCCCTCACGCGGTTTGGAGGCCCAGGCCCTCACGCGGTTTGGGGCCCACGCCCACGCGGTTTGAAGCAGGGCCAGGCCACCTGCGGACTACTATAAATAAACAAGCAGCGGCCAGTCATTCATTCATTCGCTTGTGAGCCATGCCGAAGCGCTGCCTTGGTGACTTGTGCGTGGAGGTCTGCAGGTGCCCGGAGCTGAAGTGGGCAGTGAGGAAGATGACAGTGGCCATAGCTAGGAGGAGGAAGACGACGAAGGCCATAGCCGCCCAGCTGCTGACATAGACACAGTGTATAGTGTGTATGTGTGTGTAGTGAGTGGACATTCAGGGTGGATCCTCGGACATGTGTACATGAGGGAGAGTAAGGCTGGTGTTGGAGACTGTGTTCGGCGGCCATATCCGCAAGTTGTACAGTTGACTTGAACTGAGTTTAAGTGCAAGTTCATTGTTGGTTCTGAGTTGAAAGAGGTTGGTTTTGCCATCAGTTCGCCTGTGTGTGCATGTTACAAGCAAGTTGGAGTGCAGTCTGATTTCAGTTACACTCGGCTATGGCCGCCATCGTCTCTGTCACAATAATTACAATGACATGGTTTCTGCATCTATCTGCGCAGAGGACTGTCCCTCCATTCCTGACTGCAGGCACCCTCCGCATCCGGACACTGTATGTCTATTTTGCGGCCATGGGCACTATACTGAAAAAATGCATGGTCTTTTGTGGTGAGCTTTATTCCTTCATTTTGGCCTGCATGCAGGGTTGCATCCCTGCCGACCGTGACCGCTGACCGTATTGCAGCCGACCAGTAGGGACGACCAGTCACAAAACAACCATCCACTGATTTTTTTTCAAATCTGAGTTGAGGGCTGTACTGCGCTTGCTGAGTACAGCCCAAATCCACTGAGAAACTTTTGGGGATGGGGGGGGGTATGGG
>BFEA01000028.1:5328050-5339611 GCA_003427395.1 Chara braunii
TCGACTTTTATGTGGGTTGTATGTTGTTTCCCAAATCCTTAGTGAACGCTTTTACATATCGGCAATGTGATGAATTATGTCCTTTGATTCTTGTCTTTTTTTCTTCCCCGTCTGTAAATTGTGCAGTATTTATGGTGGAGACGGTGTTGCTCATGTCGAGATGGTGCTTCCGTGGCACGAATTAAGACGCAGCATGCTGTGACTTAGTCGCAGGAGCCACACATCATGAAACATAACACACACACATATATATATATATAGAGTCAAACAGAGCTGCCCAATAAACCGTAGGCAGAGAGGGAGAGGAGGACAACAACCGATACAATATCAATATATATATATAGTCAAGCAGAGCTGCCCGGTAAACCGTAGGCAGAGAGGGAGAAGAGGACAACAAACGAGGGGCTGTGACAAACTGTTTCGTCGGAGTATATATTGTCACATAACTATGAACTAAAAGAGCGCAATTTGTGAAACAAACGACAAAAATAAAAAATTAAAAAAAACAAGACAAACATGAAGGGCACAGTGAAACCATTCATTTTCTCATTCTTCTTTCGACTCCCCTTTTACCGTGCCTCTAACGTACAAGGCTCGCCACGTTGATAAAGTTGAGCGCGAGCTGCCCCCATCCCTGTGTGCCATAACAACCCACTTGTACGCTGTGAGAAAGAGGCAGAGTGAAGGGGGAGGGGATAAACACAAGGAGGAGAGATGAAGAGAAGACAAACAAAGCACGATAAAGGGAAAGAATGGGAAAGTATGGAGTGTGGAGTGCAGATGAAGGCAAAAGAGGATAAGAAAGGGCTCAAGAATGAGTCTGTCCTTGACGACAAAGAGGACATACATTGTAAGGATGAGGTGGATGAACACATGGAAGACCTAGCTGAGCATTCTCAGTGCAACAATTGCCATGACGGGTGGCATTGAGCATGCCCACCATACACCCCCGACAAATGGCATGTCGATTGCAGGCCAAAATGAAAGAAGAATGGTCACCACAAAAGAGCATGCATTCAGTATAGCGCCCATGTGTCCGGATGCGGAGGGTGCCTGCAGTCAGGAACGGTGGGACAGTCCTCTGCACACATGGATGCAGAAACCATGTCATTGCAGTGATTGTGACATAGACGATGGCGGCTACAGCCGAGTGTAACAGTGTTTGTGGTTGTGCAAAGAAGAAGGTCGCAGAGTGTTGGTACATTATCTTGCTGCAGCATGGGGCCAGAGGAATGATCTTCGACATAAAAGAGATTGCGGACGGTTTGTTGTGGCAAGAAAACAACATCATTTTGTAAGAAATCGGTGACATCAATCATGGCATGGACCATGGTGCCGTTGTCCCACAGCTCCCAGTGGTCATAGGCATGTACAATGGCCATGTAATGGCCAGGGCCGTGCACAATGGAGACAAAGATGTGGGATGGAGGATTAAACCACTCACCTGCTCGAGCATTGCGTAGTTCAAGTTGACGGTCCCTCATTGCTACTTGTAGGACAGCAATGGTAAAGCCTCCTTCGCTGGTATAATTACAATCCTCTGGCTGTCGTTGGGGAAGATCACCATCAAGCTGAAGGGCGATTGCAGGGAAGTCTGATGGTGTATAAAAAGGGCGGTGGAGAAAGTGAAGACAGATATTGTTGCTGTCAGACCACAGAGATTGTTGAGGTTCTCAAGCTGGTTTGTTGGACGCTGGCCAACAATTTGCAGATCACCCAGATGGCGTTGCAAGCCCAAACTGTGTTGGGTTGTTTGCTGGTCAGTCATTTGCAGATCACCCATGTGGTCTGCGCGCGGCGGAGCACAAAATTGTGGTTCATCCGAACAATGTTGGTCAGCCATTTGCAGATCTCCCGTGTGGTCTACGCCTTGCGGGGTCAACTGCAATCCGGGCAGATCATGTTCCAATCCCTCAACGTTTAGGGCTGCATCCTGAGTAGGGACTGTACCTGGAGTCGGGAGTGTACTTTGGGCAGCGGCTGCATCCTGAGTAGGGACTGGTGGCTGCCTGCAGGCAGCTGGACTGTCTGCAGGAGGCATAGGAGCGGATATTGCCGTTTGAAACAAAGGAACCGCAACAACCTGTGGAGGCGGCACATAGAGAATCGGGGCAGACAAAGAAACAGGTTGCTGATCCCCGAACAAGTGACGATGCCGCGGATGTCATCGGTGATACACAAGAAGAGGAGTAGTGGTGTTGCAAACAGAAGCTGAACTTGTACCTAGCAACGAAGGTGGAACAATGGGAACAATGGAAACTGGAGAGTCTGTTCGCAAGCGAAAACGTGGAGGAGACGGGGGTGGTGAGGAGGAACGCAGTCGTCTACGGCCAAACACAGACAAAGATGAGAGGGGGGTGCATTGGGCAAGATTTCGAAGCAAGGGATGTGAGCGTCAGAGAGATTGTGATGTTCTTTGCATTGGAGCTGCAGGACAGGAAGCTGTAGCGGTAAAAACTAAAGTAGGGGGACGTACAGTTAGGGAAACTGTTGTACTGAAAACTGCAGCAGTGGAAACCGGATCAATGGAAACTGCAGCAGCGGAAACTGGAGCAGTGGAAACTGGATCAATGGAAACTGCAGTAGTGAACACTGCAGCAGCGGAAACCGCAACAGTGACACTGCAGCAGTGGAAACTAGAGCAGTGGAAACTGCAGCAGTGGACACTGCAGCAATGGAAACCGCAACAGTGGACACTGCAGCAGTGGAAACTGCAGGAGTGGAGACTGCAGCAGTGGAAACTGCAAGGCTGAAGACTACAGCATTGGAAACTGCGGTAGCAGCAGATGAGCAAGCAGGGGCATGACAACAGCATCGTGGGGGCGAAGAAGAAATTGGATGATACAAGGACCATCGCAGCATGCGTCGGAACCACTGAGAGAGACGCGTCACACGTGTAGGATAGCGACGTTGGCGGGAGCGCATGTAGCAGGTCCAGCCCTTAGCAAGGGTTGGTGGGGAATGCCCACGCGAAAGCATACGACGAGTAAGTGTTGTTGCCGCAGTTCGAAAGTCCTGCCAATTGTTACAAATTTGTTCAAATCTGGTCAATTGCCCAGTGAACACACCAGCCGGTTGATGGGAAGGGATGTTGGGGGTCGCACTTGGATAACGAATGACAGGGAAGTCCCAAGCAGCCGCTTTATCAAAAACGCTCATGCGAAGCGAGCCATCGGAACGGACCCATAGATGCATACCTGAAAAGGTACAGGAGCCATCTGTAGTTGTAGTCTCCTTCCACTCAAGCCCATAGTGCTCTGGTGGAGGAGGTAATTGTCCCCATGAAAGAACATCATCAATGAGGCGATAGGTGAAGGCATATTGTTGACCAGCTTGATGATCATGTTGATGAATGTCATCGACAAAGCGTGCTTCATCCCAATACAGCTTCAGATTAGAAATTTATGGGCCAGCATTCGTTCCCATTGGAATACCGATAATTTGTTTCCGAAGCGTGCCATCTCTCGTGTATAGAAAACTGTTTTGTACAACAAAGCGAAGATGTTGGAGAATCTGAGAAACGGAAAGGGTATCCGGGCCTGAATCAGTTGTCCATTGGCCACAACGAGGTCCTCGAATAACCATGTTAAGGGCAACACAGCATGAATGCGTGCGAGTTTGCCGAAAGGCATAAGCATGAGCTTCATCAACAACTTTTGCCACATTATTCAGAATGCGGTCATGAGGAAGGTTGGTGTACATTGTGGTAAAATCAACAGTGCGAGGAGAGCGGCCACGAAGAGACGATGCAGTGCTTTTCAAGTCAATCGCCACTTCATCGGCACTCTGAACGATTCAGCACCGTCGAACACCAACCTGTTGATAGAGCTCAATGTCTTTCTCGCGAAGAGTAGAGATCACTCCTTGCAAAGCAGCGCTGAGATACGACGAAGTCGTCGTTGTGCTAGCCAAGGGTTTGTGAGGAGGCCGTTCATGAATGGTGCGAATTGTTGGACGAGGGCGAGCACGCAGGGGAACAACACTGTTATTTTGTGCTGTGACTCCAAGAATGCTACGAAGAGTTGGAGGAGACTTGTGAGCTTTGAGTACATAGTAAAGGTAAGGTAGGGTATCAGTGTGGGAGTAACCCCAACGGTGATTCCACACTGCATGGTGGTCAAGGACTTCAGCAACGGACACTTGAGGACGAGTATAAGTGGGACTGTCCAAATGGGTAGAGAGATGAAACAGATACCAATTCTTGCAGCAAATTGCCAAATTGTGTGATGTTTTGTCCACAGGGACAATGGCAAAGTGTTGTTGAAGATGGTGCAAGGAGGCATGTGTAGAACGTAGTGAACGTGTCTGGCTCACATGATTGGAGAACGAAGATGCATTGGATTGACAATGCGCAAGGATTGCAGAATGCCAACTGTTCAGCTTCTGAGAAAGAGACGAGAAAGAAGAAGATCGAGAATGTCCGACCAACAACCTTTTGTAATTGGCAATGTACTCATCTAGTCCAATTGCCAGTGCCTGGAGCACATCGACAACTTCCCCATTCAGTCGATACTTCGAGCCTTCTTGAAAAAGCTTGCGAAGGCTATCATCGGAGATGATATTGTAGTCAACAGACACAACATGGCCATCCACAAGATCAGAACAATGTGGAAAGGCTCTGCGACATTCACAATCAGAGGAATCGGGTAAGGTCATGCCAGGAGTAACACTCAAGGCCACATCAGTGAAGTAACAAAATTGGACATGCGTGGGTGGCATCAATTTATCACATACACGAACATGTGTGGCTGCTTGAGGGTCGGGGTGCAATGCAACTACATCCGACAATTGTAACACCTGGTGCAAGTTTGTAGCACGAGTTACCTCATGCGCATGTACGACCTTGATGTGGTCAGTAAATGGGTCACGAGGCTGTGCTGTGTAACGTTGGCGGGTATGCTGCGATTTTCGGATGAGGCATTCGAGTTCTCGAATGTCTGCTGTCATGTATGCATTGGAGACATTATTGTAAAGCAATTGCAAAAGCCGTACCCGCCATGCTGGTGCTGCTTGCTCAATATCAGCCTTGACACGACACCAATTACCCGAAGCAGCTTCAGTAAGAAGGCGATGCAGTGAGGTACGAATGGAGCCGGACGAAGATCAACAGCAAAGGACCCGGACGAAGATCAACAGCAAAGGACCTAACTGAAGGTGTTAGCAAGAGAGGTAAACAGTGAGGGGGTGTTGGCAAGAGAGGTAAACAGTGAGCGGGTGTAGATAAAAGAGGTGCAACATAAGAGCCAACGGGTGTTGGTAAAAGGGGTGCTATGTGAGAAGGATCAGCCGGTGCAGGAACGGATGGAGCAGCAATAGATGTGGTAGGGAGGGAAACATGAGGAGTTGAGGCATGAGGAGGTAGAGGGGGCTGAGGAGCAAAGGGACGAGGGTCCATTTGTGTCCAACGATGAGGGCGGAAGTGTCATTGTGGAGACGGAAGTCTAGCCATTGGAAGGACTGCATTGAAACCGACCGGGTGAAGAGTTCGAAGTTTACGAACCCAAAAACCCTTGCGGGGTGCAGCAGCCCGCCGAAAGAGGGCATGATCAAGAAGACCTTCAGACGTCTGATAAAGGGTAGGATCAATGCATTCCAAGGGCCAAGCAGCAAAGTTGAATGCTGGTTGCCCACACATTGCACGGTAGAGATGGCAGTGGCGAAAAGCAACAGAAGAGCGTCCTGTATGCCAATGCTCTTGCAACCGTTGATGTGCAGAATGCATTGTCTGTCCAACATAAAAACGTCCTAAAGGCAAATGAACAATTGCATAAACCACTCCTCGAACAGTGGGGGGGTCCATACCTGGTTCAAGGGGTTGTTGATCAACACCTCGCAGTTGCAACTCAAATCGCTCTGCCTGCACAACACTGTTAAGAAGACAGAGTTGTTTCTTGCGCCAACCTCCTGCAAAATACAAGTTAGTATTCCACTCCAGGTTTGCACGCCAATCTACATGATGAGCGACAGATGCCTGGCGGTTTGACATGTGAGCATGAGCAAACGGAACATAGTGTCCAAGAGGAAAGCTTGGTATAGCACCTGCCATGCCAGCGGCAGGAAATCTCCCGAGAGGGGTGGGAAGTATCGGGGTAGCCCCTTGATTATTCCTTAGTTGTAAATTCATTGTTGATGGGTTATGGAACAATTATTTTTCGATTTTTCAATTTTCCAATGCAAAGAAATGGAGGTGGGTGCACAAGGTGAAAGGACTTTAGGCCCGACGGCTCAGGTCGAGATCCTGCCGTCGTCCTTTTTGTTTGCTGTTCACCGTCAGCAGCATTGTCAAAGAGGGCGCTCGGTTTGAATGCGAAACTGCATCTCCCAATGAGTGTGCTCACAACAGCAATGCCAGGAGCCTTGCACCGACAGACCAACAGTGCCTACATAAAAAGATGTCACCAAGCACTTGACACATGCATAAACCAGCGTAGAAGGATTATCTCAAAGAACATGGAACAAGAGGTGAGTGGGCATGGGGGCAGCCGCCCGGGTGTGGCCAACCTTAGGCGGGCCGTAACTATACCCACTGCACGGGAAAGGGGTACAACCCGTGCCCTTGCGGTGACCGCCATCACAATCACATCGTGCACAGAAGGAAAAAGAGTACATAACAGTTGTACACAACGAATAGACAAAACAGATTGCACATAAGGAATGTACAACATGAATGTACATAGTTACAATACCAAGCTTACCTGAAAGGACAAAGAGCCAAGCAAAGCATCCATAACAACATCTGTCATTAAAAAGAGTGAAGTAGTCGAGTTTATCATGAAACCAGCAAATTGGGTATACAACTCTTGCAAAGCACGCGGGAGGTTCATCAACAGAGGCAACAAAGAAAAAATGCGAAGAAAAAGTAACAAGAAAAGAAGATCGATGTAGGAGGAAAGAAATAGAGAATTATCTTCCACAAGAAAAAGGCAGTGCCTGGTTGTACAGGCCCGGCGCTCGCCGCTCAATCTGCAAAAGCAGAGGGCTAGCAACACCGGAGAATATATTGTCACATAACTGTGAACTAAAAGAGCGCAATTTGCGAAACAAACGACAAAACTAAAAAAGTAAAAAAACAAGACAAACATGAAGGGCACAGTGAAACCATTCATTTTTCTCATTCTTCTTTTGACTCCCCTTTCACCGTGCCTCTAACGTACACGGCTCGCCACGTTGATGAAGTTGAGCGCGAGCTGCCCCCATCCCCGTGTGCCACAACAGCCCACTTGTACGCTGTGAGAAAGAGGCATATCGGCAAACAGAGCTGCCAGGTAAACCGTAGGCAGAGAGGGAGAAGAGGACAACAAATGAGGGGCTGTGACAAAGTGTTTCGCCGGAGTTTCACCGACTCATCAGAAGGCTTATATATATATTATATATATAGTCATATATATATATATTATATACATATATCATACTTGCGGCGCATTGAGGTGCACGCCTCAGCGCACCTTGCGCACCGCAACCGATGCGGCGCAAAAAAAAAAGGGGGGTCCGCCCCCCCCCCCAGAAGAAGTGCAAGGGTTCATGGAACACCCTGCCCTAAGGAGGGGAAAACTCAAATGGGCAGCGATAGCGAAATGAGAGAAATCCAGAATGCAAAATCACATTGAAAGCCAGCCAGTCCAACGCTGTCCAGAATGCAGAAATTCACTGATATTGCACCAATGGAGAACCAAAGCACCGAATCTGAATGTCAATTAGAGCATACTGTCGCCACCACCAACATATGTATCGAGAGTCCTTCCTCCTACTTGGCGCCCAGTGCTCAGACTACTACTACACAGCTACTAGCAGCCTACAAATTGACAATGCATCCCGTTGACATCAGCAGCAACAACCGAAATGCATGAAGATGTCGACCTTGTAGACCATCGCCAAGACCAGGTACGTGCCCTCACATCATCAAGCTCATTTCTCTCTCTCTCTCTCTCACCCTCGATTTCTACTCTCATGTCTTCTCCCTCATGCACGAAGACCACCACCACCTTCCGCTGATTGTCCAAGCCGAGCCCGGCTACGGTCGGGCTGGCTATGGCGCTGCCCTCTCTTTCGACGCCCGTGCGCGTCTGCACCTCAGCACTAGCGCAGCAGCCACAGAGCACTTGCTCCAGCAGCACTACCGCATCTACACGCGAGTGCCCGAATGTCGAGCCCGGAGCCCAGCCCTTTCCTAAACGGAAAGTGGCGGGCTCTTTCCGCTTGCTTCCCACATGAGACCGAGTTTCCAGTAGCTTCAGTCTCGGCCAAAGTGTCTCCGCCCAAGCCCGTTCAGACAGTGGCCTGGGACCAAATTGGTTAGGCATGTCCGAACACCCAGGCATAAATGATCAGTGCTCCCTGCTTCGACCACGTTGCTGGAAGAGCCTGGAAGGCTCACCAATATTTTGGATTCTCACGAGCAAGGCGGATGTACCCAACTGGCGCGTGGCAACTATCTGGCACCCACCAAGAGTTGCAAAAATTGACGAACTCGGGGCACATTGAGATTCAGGGTGGCCGCCTTCACTTAGGGTGCGCACGCTCCTGCTGCAAGGCCTTAGCCGAGGGGTAAAAGAAGGAAAAATTTTCACGATGGAGTTTTATGATTTTATCAACTTTTATGTGGAAAAACAAAAAAAAACAAAAGGAAAAAAACAAAAAAAACAAAAGCAAGAGAGAGCGGCTCTTTTATTGGAGAATCTGACACCCACACAGAATCTGACAGCTGAACACAACACACCATCATCATTATTAGAGAGAGAGAGAGAGAGAGAGAGAGAGAGAGAGAGAGAGAGAGAGAGAGAGAGAGAGAGAGAGAGAGAGAGAGAGAGAGAGAGAACGGCCACTATACATCTCATAGGCACCCTTACCATTACCGTATCTGACCCAAATCGTCCTCTGCATAAACTCCAATGTATGCAGGTGACGATTTGGGTAAGATACAGTCATGATGAGGGTGCCTACAACGGTTACTGTTCGTGGATTGCTCATTGTCTTTCTCTCTCTCTCTCTCTCTCTCTCTCTCTCTCTCTCTCTCTCTCTCTCTCTCTCTCACACACACACACACACACACACACACACAAGCACGCATGGCTTTTTTTTTCTTTTTTTTTTCCCCCACACGTGCACGTGCACCTCTCTCTCGCGCATGGCGCACAGCGCCCCACGCCGCACTGTGCACCGTAGTAGTGCACAGCAACTATGAGAAGATTGTGGTATGTAAAACCACACGATTAAGTTTTTTTAACTTTTTCACAGTTTTGTTTTGTGAGATGTTGCCTTCAACGATGTTGTCCGATTCAGAGAGGCACACATTTTGCTCTGCTGTGCCGTGTTTTTTTTCTTTTAACCCACACACACAGGTGCCCCTCCTATTCTAGGGTGTGACAGTCCGGTTACTTGTCAACGGCAAGCAACCAACAAATGAATCTTGAAATGTCCACAACGACCGCTTGTATCCGGCAGACTCCCAATGGTACCCTGTCATCATGGACAAAACATCGAATTCACAAATCCCTGAGTACGTTTTCCCAGCAATGATCGCTTGTAACTGAGAATCTTCCCCAAGTCCCCAGCCGCTACAGGCATCTAGATTACCGGTGATGCATGGACCCCCCCCCAAATCCCTTTATGCCTGTTTGGAGGAAGGGCTATTGAGAGTCTGTTCAAGTGATGGCCGTTGTAGACCAGAGAGACTTTGTCCGCATGAGAGGTGGGGCTATTTTTATTTGTTGTCCCTGTTCAGGAGGTCGCCTTGCACACAGCTGTTCTTTGCCGCATGTACAGGTTCCGGACCTGGTCCACAGCTCTGGGAATGAATGACTTGGGAGGAGCTCCGCACAGTTCCTGGCTGGTCCAGATCAAAACTTGAGGCCATGAAGTTCCCTGGAGCAGGACCTCAGCCTTCAGTCTACACTGGTACAATGATTAGATCTGTATGGCTCAGAATAGATAGCATTGCGAGTAAAGGGTGGCCCAGTCCTACAAATAGAGAGCTGAACAAGGCTGTGACGGTTCACCCCATGCTAGCACTGCTTTCTGTTCAGAGTTTAGCCAAGGGCTCACACAACACTCAAACAGGGTGTGGCAAGGAATTTTGGAATTTTGGTGAGGTCCCAGGGCAGAACTGAGACCTTCTCATCGATTCCCACTGCTGAACTTTGAAGAAGAACGGCGTAATGAGTCCCAGGGCAGAACTGAGACCTTCTCATCGATTCCCACTGCAAAACTTTGAAGAAGAACGGCGTAACGAGTCCACCCCCCAAAGCTCACATCAACATCACTATGCAAAGTATTTGCAATGCTCAATGAATGCCGTTCTCTCCATCACACACACACACACACACACACACACACACAATCAGTTCTATGTATGTTAGTCTTTTCTCCAGTTGTCTGTCCTCTTGAGTTTTTTTTCTAAGTAGTTTTCTATCCCCTGCTGAGCACCCTTAAGTAGTGCCAAACAGTCGGTGGTTCCTGGTTTGGAGTGCCAACTGCACTCTTAGGGGGGCCGCTCGATTCGGGATGTCTGTGTTGCCTGTAGGTGATGACAGATGCTCGTCGGAGTGTCTCCCTGGATGACGGATGCTCGTGGGTGGTGGGAACCAACAGTCTGTGGGGTTAACTCGTGATGTGAGTAGGTCATGTGCTGCTTTGCTCCGTGTTGGATGTGTGGACGTCCTCGTCTGCGCTCCGCCGCTGCCCTGCTGCTTGTCCCGCTTGCCTCGCATGTGGTTCTTTGCAGGTTGATGTGTTCGCTGTGCGGTGTGGCTGTGTTGTTGGTGTTGCCTTGTGCTTCGCTGCTCCGCTGCTGTGCTGCTCATCTGCTGGCCGTGCCTTTCGTATTTGTTGTGCAGCCGTGTTGTCTCTACTGTGTTGCCTGGTGCTCCACAGGGTTGTTGTCCGCTGCTATGTTCCCCTTAGGGGCAGTCTGCCTTCAACAAGGGTCAAAGGGTTCATGACCCAAACCATAAAAAACGGAGACTCCACAGATTGTCGAGGGTTCAGCCTCCTGATGAGTCGGTGCAATTCCGACGAAACAATCTTGTCATCATCTGATTTTGTTTTATTATTATTTTTTTCAGTTGTTGTCTGTTTTATACTTGGATTTTTTTTGGGTGCTGTTTTTGCATGGTCGTTGATTGGCTGGCTGCTGTTTCCCTTGCTGCTTTATGCTGTTTGCTTGCCCATTCACCCACCCCGTGCCTTTCACCCAGTGTGCTTTGTTGTTTGTGCTGTTTGCCTTGTGTCGTTTGTTTGCCCACCCACCTCCCCCGTGCCCTCCATCCTGTGTCCCTTGTTGTGGCTTGTCATTCTATGCCTTGCTGGTTGTCTTGTATGCGCTTGATCTTTCGGGCTTGGGATTGTATGTTTTTTCTGTCTTCCATATGCCTAGTGGACTTGAAGTGCTACTTTAAGGGTTGTCTTTCCTCTTGAAGTCTATTGTATAGGATGAACAATGTGATGGGGTCCTTCTGGAGGTTATCCTGTGATGTGACAATGATATGGAGTACATATGCGTTATGTACTGAGGAGCCCTCAATATGTGTTCACACACATCCACACACACACACACACACACACAC
>BFEA01000029.1:8311-19336 GCA_003427395.1 Chara braunii
GGCTGGGTCGGTGGGGCGTGGCCCGGTGGGTCGGTGGGTGGGTAGGTGGGGCGTAACAATTCTTCGGATTTTCCATTGATGGAAATACAAGAATACGAAACTCTTCTCATATGAACATATCAGATTTTCAGCTTTGGCCACTTACACATAAATGCTCTTAGCTATGCAATCAGGCCTTCAAATACAATGTTGAATGACTTTGTCCTGTCTCGCTCTCCCATGTATGCTGTCTTTTGCAACTCTGGATGTTTTTTTCCCTAATGACATGTGCATCTCTGATTGGTTTTCCTGCTCTCAAGCACTGCGTCACTGTCGCTTTTTTAGCACTCCAACATGAATGTTTTTTTCCCCCACCAGGCTAACTCACACCACACTGTCTCTGCTCGTCGCGGCGGGCCCACTTGTAATTAATAAAACCTTGGACCTGGGTGAAAATCAAAGTCCAAAACGACGCTCCTCCAGTCCTGCAGCATGGTCGTGGTCCAACAGGGTGGACCCAAGAGCTATCCCAGAGGGCCAGCACCCGCCGGAGGGTGGAGCACGGTGCTCCCTGCCTCAAGCTACAACTGCCCTACTCCTACTCTTCATTGCAGACCTCAACTTCGCCGACGCTCCTCCACCGACTCCTCTAACAGTCCCTCTCCCCTTAGAGTGTGTGACAACACTCAAGCAACACAAATGCTTTGTGTGGCAGCTAGGGACAACTGCCTCTTATGTACTAGCTGAAGGAGTGTTGCCTGTCACTCAGCCCCCAACAAAAATCGTGGGGTCGCAGTAGGCCCTTGAGCTGCAACAAGATCAAGGGCTAACTGTGACCGCATGACAGGCACAGACTTCGTGGGGCAGTTCCCTTAAACCACCAGTGCCCTTTGAGCCACCTTCCCGAACCTTATTTTTTTGGGCTACCAAAGCTTTTCGTTTTATGCAAACGCAGCTGGTAGAATAGCGGGAGACCGGTCTTTCAATGTGGGCGCCTGGTGATTGTATGGAGGTGTTGCATTTTTTTCCCCCTTTATTATTATTATTTTTTTCCCTGTTGTTTTCTTTCAGGGAAAATGAGCGGAAATCCGTGTTGGGCAGTCCTTGCAGAAGAGTTGTCAACGGCATAGGTGGCAGGCTCATCGTTTTTTTTTTTTCCCTTTTCTTTTGTTGTATCGATTTATGTGGCAAAGACCATATCTCGATTTATGCGTATCATCCTTGCCCAAAGCCATGCTAATCTTCGTTGTATCTTTCCAAGTTACCTGGCAAAGTTCATTCTCACTTCGAACATGTGGACGCAGTGTAGCTGCCCGTCGTTTCATGATGAATGAACTAACCCACTTCCCACTACATGCAAAAAAAACAAACAATGTGTTGTACCTTCCTCATTTTTTCTTATTCGTTTTTTTTTTTACCATATCACGATTTATGTGTGTCATCCTTGCCCAGTGCCAAACTAATCATTTATGTATCATTCCAAGTTACAAACAAAATTCATTCTCACTTCGAAGATCTGTCTGTCTCTTTCCAGGATGAGTGGATTCGCTCGCTGCCCACCTCATGTGGAAAAGACTTGAAGTATGTGTTGTATCCTCGTTTTTTTTTTTTTTTTACCCTATCTCGATTTGTGTGTGTCATCCTTACACAAGCTATACTTCTGTGTATCATTCCAAGTTACGAGCAAAATTCATTCTCACTTCGAAGATTTGCCCGACTCTTTCCATGATTAGTGGATTCGCTCACTGCCCACCACATGCAGAAAAACCGAGAAGCATATGTTGTATCTTCGTTTTTTTTTTTTTTTTTTTTTTTTTGACCGTATCCCAATTTGTGTGTGTCATCCTTGCCCAGGGCCATGCTAATCTTCTCTGAATTGTTTCAAATTATGAGACAAGATTAATTCCCGCTTGAACATCTGGCTACATTGCACCTGCCCGACCTGCTCGCGTGAAGGTTTGCAGTCCGCTACAATCGGCGTTTTCAGGGGGAGTTTTTTTTTTTTCCCTTGTCACGGGTGTTTTATTTTTTGGCAGTGTCCTCAGTCCTCACTTATCATACGCACGAAGGACAAACGTTTTTGTTTTTTTTTTTTCTATTTTTCTAATTTTTTTTATTGTGCGAAATCATGATGTTGTGTTCACTGGTCGTTCCATTTCATTTTGAAAACGAACGACCTCCGCAACTCTGCCAAGGCTCTACCCAACCTCTACCGACCCTGCCCACCTCTTCCATGAATTCAGGAACTTCAAGGACAAAAAGTTTGGTTGGGCAGGGTAATGGTAATTTAACTGCCCTACGATTATTTTATTTTTTTCATTTTATTTAGGCTTTCTCGGATTTCCACGAGATAGCCGAATTTATGAAATTTTTAAAACAGTTTTTCTTATACTTTTCTGATAAGGGTTTGGAGAGATACAACCCCTTTCAGTTTGATGTATCTAGCCCCTTTTCCGAGGGCCGATACATCAAGGAAAAAACTGTACTTAGTCTTTTTCTTCATGACCCTTAATTTTTCAGGTTTCTCTAAAAACGAGAGCCTGATAGTTACCTCGGTCAGTTTCTGCTAAAGGCTGCACCTTGTGAGGACAAGTGTCCTCAAGAGAATGCAGCAAAAAAAAAAAAAAAAAAAAAAAACGCCTTAAACTGCACCGTCCTTGGCCCTGATTCAGGCCAGGATCTGTTGAAACCAACATCACCCTCTCCATTTCCTTTGCCCTCCCCCAAAAACGGGGAAGACAGTTGTCAGGGGAGAGGTAGGAAAACAACTCGTGAAAACTCATAAGTTCAAATCCCGACAGGCTCAAAGCGGGGTGCAAAACGTACTCTGATTTTGACGATTTTGAAATAAAAATGCGGCAGATAAACAAATTTGAAAAAATTTAAGCATGTGGCGTATGTCCCCAACTACTCAAAAAGAAAATTTTACGGCCGACAAAAACCATTTACGCCACCAAAAATATATTGGGGCAAACTGCAAAATACAGGTTTTCACAAAATCTTGATCTTATTTCCTTGTTTTTGTTTTTCTTTTTTTTCCCCTCCACCCGTTTTTTTTTCCCTCCGCACCCCCCCCGAAAGCGGTGAGGCAGCTTGCAGGTCGGGAGGAGTAGGTCCTTCTCTCTCCCATCCTTCTCATTTTATTTTATTTTTCTCTCTCACAACCTTCCCAACCCCCTCTCACCCACGCGCACGCGATATGAGCTGCATGATCTAAGATCCCATGGCTATAATTATTCGTACCAAATGGAGGTAGGAGCCCATTGTGCTTCCACACAGCCAAAGTGGTTATTCCAACCATGAGGCAGATAGTCTTTTTTTTTTTTTTTTTTTTTTTTTCGGGATAACAGTTGGCATAAGCCAATGATCCTGGACTCCAATGCCATTACCCCATTGAAACCCTCACCATTAAGCTGACACAAGTTCAATTCCCAAAGGAATAAAAACTATAATTTTTTTTTTAATCATTTTTCGATTTATGCGTGTCATCCTTGCACTACGGTCATGCTAATCCCGCGCGGCCGATTTCGGTCGCGTGATCTAGATGATCCTGTGGTCGAAATTGACCGCGCCACATGCCTCCTGGCCAGGCCGCTCCCAAAAGGAGCTAGCCCAGGTAGCGCGATGTCGGGCTCAAACCTGATACCTGCAGGACAAAAGTTTGGCATGTCAACCTACTGGGCTAACTCCCATTTCACACCGAATAGGAGAGATTCTTCCTTATGAACAACCCAAACCCATCGGAGGTGACCGGCCTGCAGTCCGATAGACTTTTGCCTGCCCCTGCTACTCAATCGACAGGTCGCCGACCCCAAGAACAAAAGGCAGCTCATCCTAAGAAGGAAAGATGTAGGCCCCTCCAATTCACTGGCGCCTGTTTAAATCCTGGCGGGACAATTCTCTAAATAAAACAAGTTTGAATACCCACGCTCTTGTACCACGGCCTTACCACTTTCTTTTTTCTTTCTTTCTTTTAACCCGGAATCGCACGGCTGGGAAGCCGCTCGTCACAATTTTAAATAGAATACGTTTATGCTTATTACTTCAAACAACTCTATGCCTTTGCGGCCTCGTCAAACGCAGAGACGGTTAATCACATCACCGATCGTCGCCGTCACCCTCGCAGGCTGCATACGTCCAGACTTTAGATAGAACGTTATAGTCTATTGGTCGCAGGTCAAATCTGAGTAGACTTTGGCGAAAACCTCATTCTCATAGTGTTAACTCATTCAAACAAAATCATACCGACAGTCGAACAGTGTTCGACATTGAAAATCCTGAGCAGATACCCTTGTAAGGGTGTTTGCTCTGACACCATGCAAGAACCAGGGGAAGGTAAAATAAAAATAAAAAAACAGAAAAAAATCTTTAAAAAACTATGTTGTGTAGAAAAATAAACTAAATAACTTTTGTCGCAGAGGCATATCAAAATTCTTTACCAAATTTAAAATAAACATAAATAAAAATAATTTGTTTATTTATTTATTTATTTATTCTTTTTGACTCGGTTGGGCAAATGGTCTCGGACCATTCCGGTAGCCTAGCTAATTTTTAGTTTATACAAATGACCTTGATAATGGGTCGGTACGAGTAAAATGATTTCACCTTCTTGCTTATCTTGATTCAATCCCGAAACTTATTGTTGTAACTGTTGTTCTATGTTATATGCGTGAGTGGTGTCGCCAAAGTTTGAAGTTGGTATTTTGATGTTGACTTACCTGTGTACTTACGTGTTGATGTATTGTAGTGTGAGCATTGGTTGTATGTGTGGGGTGTTGAACCGAAGACTTGTTAGTATGTGCACATAAAATCAATGTTGAGTACCACTTGTATGATGTGTTTCCAACAAGTTATCTATAAGGTTATAGGGACAATGGGCAAAGTCCCAAGAGAACAAAACTCTATAATTTATTTTAGCAGTATTCATTCACGAGGTGTCAAGTTATGAAATTTGTGCAATGCACTGCAGGAGGAAGAAACACAGGTAAAGAACAAAATGATCATAATTGTGTAGTAGGACAATTGACATTAATATTGATCAGTGGATGATTTTCATTCTTACTCTAATGGAGTAACACCTAGTGTCAAGGCACTTGTAACATAGTTCTTTTGTGGGTCCGAAATTTGGTCATTGGTGAGCGTTGATTGTACGTGTGCGATGTTGAACCGTAGACTTGTTAGTACGTGCACATAAAATTAATGCTTAGTACCACTTGTGTGGTGTGTTCCAACAAGCTATATATAAGGTTCTAGGGACAATGGGCAAAATCCCAAGTAAACAAAACTCTATAATTTATTTTAGCAGGATTCATTCGTGAGATGTCAAGTTATAAAAAATTGTGTAATGCATTGCAGGAGGAAGAGACACAGGTGAAGAATAAGGCGACCCTAGTAATTGTGTAGTATGACAATTGACATTATCATTGATCAATGGATGATTTTCATTCTTACTCAAACAGAGTAGCACCCGGTGTCAATGCACTTGTAACAAAGTTCTTTTGTGAGTCCGCAATTCGGTCATTGGTTAGGAACAACGCTTCGATGTTCAAGGCGAAATCGTGAGAGAAAATGAGAAAACGTACTTTTGGTTACAAATGAAGTTTATATCATAGGAAGACTGTGTTGAATTATGATTTGCAATTTTTTTTTTGTATCAACGAGTGACAGAGCTTTGAAGTTCAAAATTCAATAGTGTAAATTTTGTTTGAGCTGTCATATCAAATTTGCACTTATGTGAGCCCGTGGTATAGAGCCTACCCAACATAGTTGCATCATCAATAACTTCGTTTTATGCATGTGGTATCTGACAACTATAGTTACAAAACTGCTTTGATAATTATGAGGTGGTTTCCTCGTCAAAGACGAATTTGATTTTCGTATGTTGGGTGTGACTATCATATCTGCATGCACATATAAACATGAATAATATATAGGTGAGAAAAACGAATTTATTTTTTATGTGTTGGGTGTAACTTTTATATTGGTATGCACATATAAGTATGTATGATATATGAGTAAGAACTTTTATAAAGAAAGAATAATAAAAAGAAGCAAGAAAACGAATTATATATGAGTGAAAGAGGTTAATTTAATTTTCATTGAGTGTGATTTTTATATTCGTGTTTATATATAAATGTGGATAACGCATAAGGGAGAGTATCCTTACACACATCATTACACATGTGATGATGATGAAGAAGAAAAAAAAAAAAAAAAAAAAAAAAAAGTCGAATCGGGGTAAGCCTACTTCTGAGTTAGGTGGGCAATTTATCCCCGTGTGAGAGGACAATCAATGTCACTCATCGCCTATCATTTACAATCGGTTCCTACTTTGTACTTGAAATGCTCAACCCAGTTTCCAACTGGTGCCTCTCCCCATTAGTACGTCGGAGACATTGGCAAATGATAACCTATTAATTGAGGAAACTCTTACTATCTTCAAGAATAGGTTTCTCATGGATATTCTTAAATAACATGAAGAAAAAAAAGAGGAAACAAAACAAAAAGAAGAAGAAGAAGAGGTGAAGTTCAATAATCGCGCCAATGTAATAAGCTAAATCGATGAATATTTTGCTTTCGCCACTGACCCGTAGTAAAACAAAACGTCATTATAGGTAAAACAAAAAAGGACGATGACAAAGAAGAACAAAAAAAATTAGAAGAAAAAAGAGGAGGCTGCAATAAACAAATCAAATGAGTGCACTTACCTTGAAATGGGGTAATAAATATTGAAAAAAAATTAAGATGAGGATATCATCGGTCTGGTTTAAGTCAATTGGACCGCACATTGTCTGGTCTACCAGCAGTGGTTCCAAACCATTAATTTTTTGAAATTTTTTTTTGACCAGCACTAAGAAACCCGAATCGATGTGGCACACAATTTATCTGCCACCCTTGAACTTTTTGTCTAGTCCCAAGAAACCTGCACCGATGTGGTAGATATGACGCTTCCCACCTAGGAGTTTACCCACTGTAGGCCAAAAGATTTTTTGAGTTTTTCCGTGTCTCCGCGACCACCGATATTCTTTTTCTTTAAATGATGAGTTGACCAGTATTTTTTTACATAGACCTGATGGGTTGGACACCTCACAGTCCAGATTTAAAAAAAAAACAACACTTCTCTCAGGAAAGGAGAGGTGACATAGTCCGTCCTTACACATGAAAACCGTTTCTCCATTATTCAATTTTTGTTTGGTGAAGTAATTTACTGGAAGAACATTTTTGCATTTGGAGATTTTGTTTAGCTCTTTCCTGTGAAAATATGAAACAATTAGTACACCTATGAATTGTTCATACACAAACCTAAGTTTGAATTCATATCGAGCTGATGAACGACATTGAAGAATCTAGAAGTGTCAGTGGTTGTCACTTGTAACGTTGAAAATAATATCGCATGAAGCTTAAATAGAAATGATTAGATTTCTCCTTCATACTTGCAGGGTTACCTTGGTTATTGTCACCATACGATGAAGGCTCTATAATGTATAATTGTTTTTTTTTGAATGGTGTTCGTATACTTAAAGAAGGGTTCAAATTTGTAGTAAGTGACTCAGTTGCTATCAAACATCAACCTAATCTAATAGGTACCATTCTATAAATATATCCTACTAGGGAGATTCTTTTGTAATTTTTTGTTATAATACATGCTAACACAGGTTTCCCAGTTAAACCCAGTTTTTGCATTTAGATGTAACACGGGGTTCGTGTAAAATAACTTAACGCGCATTGAATCCACGTTAAACTCGTGGTGAACAATCAAACACATATAGACGCAATCTACAATGATTTGCTTCGCAGACAAAAATCAGCCCCCCCCCAAAAAAAGGGGGATCTTTCAAGATCTATAACCTTTTTTTTTGTGAAATGTAAAAATATAATACTGAAAATAAAAAACATAAAAATAAAGGAAAAACAAATGTTTATTTTTTTTTTTCTTTTCGACTGTGAAGCATCGTACTCGGGTTCGGAGCAAAACAAGAACATGTTTTCTCGAACGCGAACGAGCGCCCAAAACCTTCCGAACACGAACATTAAAAAAAAAAAAAAACCTCAAAACAATATGAAACAATATATGTCATGTAAAACAACAATACAAGCAATGTTTGCCCTGGAGTCATATCCAAATTCTTAGCCAAACATGTGTTAAAAATATAAAACCTAGGTTTTTTTTTCCGGGCGTCCGGGCACCCAACTTATGCTCGGATACATGCCCGAGTGCCCGGCCTGGCATTACCCCCGGGTAGGGTTCCGGGTAGCCCCAACGTAAAAAAAATAAAACAAAAAAAAAACGAAAGTAAAAAAAATCCAGGAAAAAAAATGTTGTGTAGAATTGCAATAGAAACAACTTTTGGCTGAGGGTCACATAAGAATTCCTTACCAAATCGGAGATAAGAAAGAAAATAACAAAATCACACTAAAAGAACCCCCTTTAACCTCTCTTAGCCCCTTTAAAAATAATTTATACCCCTTTTCCCCCCCCTTGACAGCGAACTCTAAAAAAATGAAACGAATCTGTATTTGGGGTCCTATGGAAAAGCGCAGAAAGGTAAAAAATAAATAAAAATAAAAACTTCAATAAAATTATACATATATATTTTTTGCACGCCCGGGTTTCTTGGGCATCAAACCCCCTCGGGCGTCACGCCGGGTGCCCGGCCGTGTGGGCATGAAAAACTTCCTAGTAAAAAATTATAAAAAAATTACATATATATATATATATATTTATTTATAAAACAAAATATTTTTGCCTGAACACGTTCGGGAGCCGTTTGGGCGAACGCGCGAAGTTCAACACGTTCGCCGTGGTACACAACGTTTCGAGATCTACAACCTAATACATATATTTTTTTTCCTCTGAACTTTAATTATACTTTAAAAAAAAGATCAAACACGTAAAAAAACATTGAGGAAAAAAAAATGAAATTGGTGGTTTGCTCGGCTACCTGCCGAGCCGCCCGGATCGCCCTGTTTTCGGGATGCCCGACCGTGCAAGGGCCACAAAGGTCCAAAACAAACAAACAAACTATGTTATGCAAAAAAATAAATTAAACAACTTTTGCCTCAGGGTGATATTGAAATTCTTTACCAAATTAAAAAAAAACAAAAATTGACCTGTTTGGGCAAGTGATCGTGACCCACTCTGGTAGCCTACGTGGTTTGTTTATTTTTTTGACATTTTATTTAAATGCAGGGTGTGGTGGCCCACACATGTCACACGCGTGCATGCCACACACACACTCACACGCACATATACACGTGTATGTTTACGCTCACACACATAGACAAGCATGCACACATGTGCATTTTTGATTCTTATGAGGCATCAGGCCCCTCCTCTTATCGTGGACAAGATGAAGAGACGACCAGTTCGTCTTACAAGGGGTTGCGGTGCTCCACATCGCTGTGACCCTCACGACAATGTCCCACAACTTCTTATGAGAGGCCCCGTGTAGGTTCCACAATTTTGAGGCCGTCATTTGGGTAAGCGAGCTGTCAAACTTCGCGAAATCAGTCCACAAGTTCTCCTCCACCACTTTCGCTGTCACTGGATCCTTCACCACGTCTCCAGTTGGCTCCTTGTGGAATGCTTGCAAGTCTGCTCACAAATCGAGTTGCTCCATGCACCCCCAAGTGGCCTCCTCTTTGCATGTGACAAGAAAAACTTGAGGGTGTTTTGGACCACTGGGGTTTGCATGTCCATCAACCACTTCATGTGTCTCCTCCTTGGGTCGAGGAGAAAGTTTGCCGCATGAACAGGCTGCCTCATCATCTTCGTGCGCTTGTTGACTACCTTCATGATCTCCCGCCGCTGAACATCGGTCAACCGCATGAGTGTATTGAGACGCCTCCCCAACCCCTCGTCGAAATGCCAATGGCTTGGGGGCACTGTGCCATTGAGGTCCATCTTCCGCAACAACTCGTATATCGGCTCCAACACATCCAAAACCGAGTGCAGCTTCTCCCACCACGTGGGCTCAGTGACAGTCATGTACGTAGTGTCGGACTTGTCCCGATCTTTCCTGGCACTCCATCTCAACAGCCTCCACCCCTCCTCCATCATTATATCCTCTAACACACGTCGCTTGCCCCAAAACCGGTTCATCATCATGTATGACGAAGTAAACCGAACCTCCGTCGGCAAAATCAAGGTCAACTTCCTGGACAACTCTGAACACTTCGTGTAAAGGGAGGCGGTGTGATTATGTCTCCTTATGAACTTCACCATCATCTTTGTGCGCGGCACCATTTCCTTCACCCACTCCACCTCGAAGATGTCCTTCATTAACAAGCTCAAGCAATGCACTGCCCACGGGACCCATGGAATGCTAGATATGATGTCGGGATCAGTGCGCCTATGCAGGATCCGTGCAACTTGCTTGTTGACTTTTGCATTGTCTGTGCATATTGCATTCACCCGCTGCACCCCGATGTCTCTCTGATGACTTGCTCCCACATCATCGCTAAAGCAACTGCAGTCTTCTTCTTTGACACATCCACGACCTTCATCACAGACCTGTACCTTCGATCTGTGCACCCGTCAGTGATGAGGGTGCAACTAGTGTTGTCCCACTTTGCAGTCAGCGGGTGCATGTCTTCTTGAACTTTGTCATAGATGATGTCCAACACTGTGGTCTGGACGAGCTCCAACGAAGGCATCTCCAACCGCTGTTTTTTCTCCCCCAACTCAAGGTACAAATCGTGCAGCTCCTGTGTCTGCGTTGTCCTGGCATAGTTAAACGGGGCACCTTGTCGACAAAGGTGCATCCCCCATGCGATATCCAATCGCCGCTGAGAATCATTCGTTATCCACCTTTTGATTGACACTTGTGTCAATTCCCCGACTTCTGGCCTGCAATAGATCCTTGGGAGGAGTATGGCGGGAGGGAGGAGGGAGGACTATGGCGGGACAGAGGAGGGAGGAGTATGGCGGGAGGGAGAAAGGAGGACTATGGCGGGAGGGAGAAAGGAGGTCTATGGCAGGAGGGAGGAGGGAGGAGGAAGGAGTATGGCGGGAGGGAGGAGGGAAGGAGTATGGCGGGAGGGAGG
>BFEA01000029.1:64320-74820 GCA_003427395.1 Chara braunii
TGATTGATTGATCGATTGACCGTCTGACTGCCGGTTGCCGGGGCAGTTGTGGGGGCGTTGGAGAGAGAGAGAGAGAGAGAGACAGAGAGAGAGAGAGACAGAGAGAGACAGAGAGAGACAGAGAGAGACAGAGACAGAGACAGACAGAGAGACACAGAGAGAGAGAGAGAGAGAGAGAGAGAGAGAGAGAGAGAGAGAGAGAGAGAGAGAGAGAGAGAGAGAGAGACGTTTCACTTCCCATCACGAGGACCCAGAAATCTCTTGCTGGCATGAGGCCCCTACAACCACCTGCTGACAGTTATAGACAGAAACTACAGCAAAGGAAAATAACCGCCAGAGACTTGTGTCCGTTCTCTAAAACTGCACCCGTGGGAAAAAAAAGGAAAAAAAAAACGGTGCTCGTATGTACCCTCAAAACGGGTGCAGATGCACTGAAACAAACAAAATAACCACTAGAGACATAACTCCAAGCGAAAGAGCTGGCGCCTATTGAAACAGGCGCCTTTATCATTTTTTTCTGGAGACGGCCTGTCTCCAACAACGAGGCAGGCACCTGTTTCAACAGGCGCCAGCTTTATTTTCCTTTCCCTGCCCGCCATCTGGCTGGCTATGTTTTCGTTTTTGAAAGGGTGATCGTTTACGGGTCGATATAGGTAGGTCATAGAGCCTCCACCGTCAAAAAACAACCGCCCTCTCCTCTTCTCCATGCAGACCAGCGGCTAGGATTTAGTATTTAGACTCTGCAGTTTAACAATTGTATTAACATATTAAGGAACGTGCAGCATTGCGACTATGGAGTTAGGGTTTAAGGTGTAGATGTGAGCCTCCAAACCTCTGTTAAAACTGAGTAGAAGTCAGGGTTTGTCCCTCGGGACATCCGTCAAAACTGCAACAATAGAGAGAAGATTAGCATCGCACCTGGGCAAGGATGACATGCATACATCAAGAATTTGTAACTATAGAGTTTGGGGTTTCTGGTTCAGATGTGAGCCTCCACACCTCTGTTAGTAGTAGAAGTCAGTCTTCGTCCCTCATGACAACCATTGAAATTGGAACAATACAGAGAGAGAAGGTTAGCATGGGCCCTGTGCAACGATGAGATGCATAAATCAAGAAATGATCAGTTTCCAAGGCATGGCTTAGGAGCAGGGCCTAGGGGGGAAAAAAAAATGAAAAATAAAAGGAGCAGGGCCTAGAAGATAGGGCTTAGGGTTTACAGATTATGGTTCAGGGTTTAGGGTTTAGGGTTTAGGGTTTATCTTGTAGGGTTCACGGTTTACATTCCAGGGTGCACAGTTTACCCCCTTTGCAGTTTCGTGGTCTTGCAGTTATGGGTGGGTATACAGGGTTGCAGTTTCAGTTTTTTTTTTTTTTTTTTTTAAACAGCCCGTCGGTGTTAGCGGTGCTGGTAAGAGCAGACACCGGTAGCACCTGGGGGGGCTCCATCTATTGGTGGGAAGCAGCACCTGCTGGAAACCGGGTCCAGCGTCCCTTACATATACCAGGACCAGCTCACATATTTGACAGTGTGCTCCTGCCAGCATTGAGTACCCTGAGAGATCAGGGGATTGACTGAGCAGGAGGTCGGGCAGGGGCCTCTTCACCCTACCTTTGGCGCCAGATACCTACACTTTCCTCCTGGCCCCCCCACCTCCAGTTCTGAAAAGGTTTCCTGGGGCTGAGTTCCGTATGATTTGGGGGTTGAGAAGGTGCAATTTTGGGCAGATAATCAGTTTCATCACGATTATTATCCTGGTATGCCGCCGCTGCGGTCAAGAGGGTCATGCACACTGATGGTTAGAGCCTAAGAGGTCATTTCTTCCTGTGGGGAATCCAACCAGGGCTTTTCAGTGAAATACTCCAAGCGGAGGATCGTAAGCTAAGCTGGGTAAGGCTCCCACGATAACCCCAGGTGGATTTTTTTTTTTTTTTAGGTCCCCGGCCTCCTATTTGCCTTCGGAATAAAAATATTTTTTCTTAACAAAAAAAAAAACAAAAAAAACAACAACAACAACAACAACAACAACAACAACAACAGGTTGTACAACCGAGCTGAACCTTGTTCTTCTGCAAGAGCTCATGGATGTACTCGTTTGCAATCTGGCGCTCCACTTCAAGGAACTGTATAATCTCCTCTTTCTGTTGGATGCTTAGCGCATACTCTTTCTCCAATGTGCAGCACTTCGTCGTCATCCTGGATATTAACAGGAGCCAAGCAACATCATATTATAGTCAGAAGGACTGCATGCACTCTCAGGGATGTACTTACCCTCTCACCGAAATAGACATGCTTCTGCGCAAAGGGCACAGACACACTGTTCTGCTTACACCTACAGGTGCAGGGCCAATCCATCTCAGGCATGTACACACACACACACACACACACACACACACACACACACACACACACACACACACACACNACACACACACACACACACACACACACACACACACACACACACACACACACACATGCACACACGTGCACACAGAGGCATGCATGATCCACGTAGCCCCAAGCACATGCGCCTGCACATGAATAATGGACTGATGGTTTACTGATTCAAGAGCCCGCGAGTAGGAACGAGAGCACATGGAGGCTCAGCACAAGTGCAGGCAAAGGTGGAGGGAGAGCACAAGGGAAACGCCACAAACATACAATAAAATGTACGAAACGAACACAGAGTGATACGGGAGGTGCTGAAGAACTTCAGCAAAGGTCGCAAGTCGAATGAGAACTTCGGTTTGCACACACAAGTAGATGTGCTAAGATGACACGGCAGTAGAGGAACTATCGCACTGTAATCAATTGTGAACATCAGCTTAAACCACCAGTTTGGGCGAGCCTACATTGTACTTTTTTTTATGGACACAGGACGGGGAAAGAAAAAGCCCCGGCCTACTGGACCGAAATCGGGGGTTACCTGGGGGGGGTGTACAAAATCCCGAGTACCCCTACTTTCACGATTTTTAACACTAATTTCCCGCACATAGATTTATGAAAAGGTCAGGGAAGCTTAATCCGCATCAGGTGAAAAATAAATAAATAAAACATAAACAAAAACGTTTTGGTCAATGTGTATTTCAACCAACATCGGTGTGACCTGGAAGTAATGACGTTTCAGCCTGCGCAGGCTCGGTCGCCAGGCTTGTCCGAAGTGGGTAGTTTACGCCATTCTGCTGAAATCCGTTGCCTTCCTTAAACCAGCAGTCCGTTCACACGAATCTAAGTAGTGCTCTTCCCCGTTTACTCAGTAGCACATTGCCATTTCGGCCTGGGCGGAGAATGCAAGCCGCAGGCCACCTTGAAACGGAGCAGTTGCAGGCTCGCTAGTTTTGGAAGGCAGCTTCGTAGAGTTCAGCTCATGTAAATCGGTAGTTTAATTGACTCCAACAAAAATTACAGCAGGTGTATTCTGCCACCTTCCTTCGCATTTTGTTCGTTGCCAGCATTGGTTGCTGTCATGGTGTTTAAACCACCAGTACTTGGCTCATACATCGGCCGCGGGGCGTTGTTGTTAATGGCCCGCAACTTTCGCGGCCTCTGGGCCAACGATAAATCGCATCAACGGCCCAGAGTGCGACGCCGGCCTCCGAATCGCATCAACGGCCCAGAGTGCGACGCCGGCCTCCGAGAGTCGCAGGCCCAATGTATGGGCCAAGTACTGGTGGTTTAACTCTTCATCTTCCCACTTATTAAACCACCAGTACTTAGGTGGCCTATCCTGTCAGGACAACCATTGGCTGCCGTTTACTAGCAATCACCGCGGGTCTGGTCCTTGGCCTCTACAACACCCCGGGCTTAAAAAAAAAAAAAAAAAAAAAAAAGGCTTGATAGCCTACTCTTCCCAACACGTTAGCTGGAAGTCGAAATAAAATTCCGAGCTCCTTGGGCCTCGTCCAAACACCTGAGCACAATCCATAAAACTGGGCCCTAAGTACTGGGCATAACCGAAATTTGGGCAGACCCAGGAGGGCATCCCACGTAACTCAGCTTCCGACCGTCATCAACCCTCGGCATAATCTACACACAGTTTTTATCCATGAAATCAACTGGCCCTTCCTGCTTCACTGGTCATCGCTTCCACACGCTGTTTTCCATCCACATGCCTTCTACCTATTTTTGTTCCCAACCTCAATCTCCTTCATCTCTCCTCCTTTCCCAAGATCAACCTCCTCCTCTTCCCTCTTCCATCTTCTTCTTCCTCTTCTTCTTCCTCTTCTTCTTCTTCTTCTTCTTCTTCTTCTTCTTCTTCTTCTTCTTCGTCTTCTTCTTCTTCGTCTTCCTCTTTCTTCTTCTTCTTGGCCTCTTTTTTCAATGCCACAGCATGACTGTTATCAGATCGTCACCACGACTAACACAAATCGCCATTGTCCTTCCCATCAGCTACCACCCAATTACAATCACCCTTTACATCGTCATTACCATTGTCGCCGTCATTACAGCACCATCATCATGGCAATGAAAGCTTCATCGGCAGCAGCATCACCATCATCGCCACCGTAATCATTGCCACCTTCGCTTTCGTCGTTATCGTCAGAAATCACATCGAACCCGTTTGTCATTGGTCGAGCTTCCACCAGCCTAATAAAAAGAAACAGACCGAGGGAGAGACAGAGAGAGAGAGAGAGAGCACACGAGAGAGCGAGAGCGAGAGCGAGAGAGAGAGAGAGAGAGAGAGAGAGAGAGAGAGAGAGAGAGAGAGAGAGAGAGAGAGAGAGCAACAGCTACTTACACTCGTGGGTTCTTAACAAGCAGGACCACGCCATTAACCACCTAGTGAGAATAAATAGCAGTCTTCGTGACTAAAAGGCACACCCTCAACCTCGTCGTGCGCCTAGATCACCCACTTTTGCTCTTTCCTCGAATGGAGATTTTCTCCTTTTCCCTGGGGGGCAAATATTATAAGTAATCTAGAGGTGAATTCTTTTTTCTTTTTGTATAATAATCATCTGTTAGAGATCATCTGTAGATTTTCTCTCTTTTTGTATAATAATCATCTTTTTTCTTTTTGTATAATAATCATTCTTTTGCTCCTAATTCTCCTGTATTTGTGGAGGTGATAAGAGCTCCCTCCACGTCTGTAGGGACCGTTAACGATCGTATATTTTCTTTGATTCTTCATCTCGCTACGGGACAAATACAGATGGGAGTTGGCAGCAGTAATCACTTCATGATTGATTACCCTCGGGTGAGCCATCTGAAAAATAGAGAAAACGATGACACTAGGACCGGTGGTAATCACGTCTAGTGTGCGCATAGAGAAAACGTTGTGTGCCCAGATACAACTTCAATCAGACGTCAAATACGTAAGTGACCGCATACTCACACCAGGACCTTTTCTAGCCAGTTCTAGACGTGATTACGGTCAGATGCATCGAGGTCTGGCCGTAATGGCAGACCAGTAGAACGAGCAAACATACACCCGCCACAATTTTGTCGTTTTCACATTTGGGCAGTGGAGCGTTGAACCCTACAGGGGCATTTATCATACAGTGGTGCGTGCGTTTTTGTATATGATACAAAACGACGACTAAGGGCATATAATCACCCCTTATTGCCACCTGTTCCATCCAGGTAAGCCCCTTCCAAGACATTGGAAGGGAAACATGGGGACAAACGCTAGCGAGGCAACGTGTGCAATCTCTACTCTCTCCTACCCCTCCTCCCCCTCCTCCCCCTCGCCGAACCCCCGCCCTCCTGTGGAGTATGGGCCCATAGAGTGCGAAAGGCAAGATCCAAACACGTTTACGATATATATTGTCACACACTGTGATATATATATTGTCATAGATATTGTCACACACTGTGATATATATATTGTCATAGATATTGTCACACACTGTGAATCGGAACGCAAAGGCGGAAAAAAACAAAACAAGAAAAGGAAAAGAAGGAAGGGAAGGAAAGCCTCAACTGTTCATCACCTCTTACGTACAAGGCCAGCCACGTGGATGACAGGTTGACCGCTGGCTGGCCCCATCCCCGTGTGTGTCACAAGGACCCACTTGCACGCAGCCAAAAGGCAAAAAAGAGGTAAAGAAAAGGAGGAGGAGGAAACCAGACCTCACAGAGGCAAGAGAAAGAGAAAAGGATCCAATCAAAGAAAAGACAAAGGAAGAGGAAGGCCTATACATACATATAAATATACGTATAATATATATAGTCAAACAGAGCTGCCTACGGTAAGCCGTAGGCAGAGAGGGAGGGAGAAGGAGAAGAGGACAAGACAAGAAACGAGGGACTGTGACAAACTGTTTCGTCAGAGTTTCACCGACTCATCATACATATATGACAATATATATATATATATATATCGTCACAAACAGAACTGCCCGGTAAACCGTAGGCAGAGAGAGAGAAGAGGACAACAAACGAGGGGCTGTGACAAACTGTTTCGTCAGAGTTTCACCGACTCATCATACATATATGACAATATATATATATATATATATCGTCACAAACAGAACTGCCCGGTAAACCGTAGGCAGAGAGAGAGAAGAGGACAACAAACGAGGGGCTGTGACAAACTGTTTCGTCGGAGTTTCACCGACTCATCAGGAGGCTGAACCCTCAACAGTCTGCAGAATCCCCTCACTGATTACACTGTAAATGATAATCTACCTTATATTCCTCTCCTCCCTCTCTGCCTACGGTTTACCGGGCAGCTCTATTCGACGCAACAGTAGCCCTGTCTCTTATACACATCTAGATGTGTATAAGAGACAGGATCAGGAGGCTGAACCCTCAACAGTCTGCAGAATCCCCTCACTGATTACACTGTAAATGATAATCTACCTTAACCAAAATCAAAGTAGACTATATATATATATATATATATCGTCACAAACAGAACTGCCCGGTAAACCGTAGGCAGAGAGAGAGAAGAGGACAACAAACGAGGGGCTGTGACAAACTGTTTCGTCGGAGTTTCACCGACTCATCAGGAGGCTGAACCCTCAACAGTCTGCAGAATCCCCTCACTGATTACACTGTAAATGATAATCTACCTTAACCAAAATCAAAGTAGACTATATATATATCGTCATATATCGTCACAAACAGAACTGCCCGGTAAACCGTAGGCAGAGAGAGAGAAGAGGACAACAAACGAGGGGCTGTGACAAACTGTAAACATAACTGCCCGGTAAAATATATATATCGGACAATATATATATATATATATATCGTCACAAACAGAACTGCCCGGTAAACCGTAGGCAGAGAGAGAGAAGAGGACAACAAACGAGGGGCTGTGACAAACTGTTTCGTCGGAGTTTCACCGACTCATCAGGAGGCTGAACCCTCAACAGTCTGCAGAATCCCCTCACTGATTACACTGTAAATGATAATCTACCTTAACCAAAATCAAAGTAGACTATATATATATATATATATATCGTCACAAACAGAACTGCCCGGTAAACCGTAGGCAGAGAGAGAGAAGAGGACAACAAACGAGGGGCTGTGACAAACTGTTTCGTCGGAGTTTCACCGACTCATCAGGAGGCTGAACCCTCAACAGTCTGCAGAATCCCCTCACTGATTACACTGTAAATGATAATCTACCTTATATCTCCTCTCCTCCCTCTCTGCCTACGGTTTACCGGGCAGCTCTATTCGACGATATATATATCGTCACATGAATATCAGAGCGCAAAGGCGAAAAAAAACAGAAGAAAACAAGAAAAAAATAATTCGTTTTTTTATCTTCTTTCTTACAAGTGTATATATGGATATTTCTCGATTTTTGCGCGTCATACTTGCACAGGGCACACGCTAATCTTCTCTGGAATTTTCTATTCATTTTCGTATGGGCCAAAAAATTTTAACGGATAGGATGTCCAAGAAGGACAAACATGTTCGGGTCTGGATTTTATTTTATTTTTTCAAACGGATCTGGATTTTTACTTCCTCTTTTTTTCGCTTTAATGATTCGATTTCATCATATATTTCCATCAGGATTCGAACTCAGGTCTGTCTGCCCAGATTTCAAATCACCTTTCAAAAAAAAAAACAAAAAAAAACTCGTTGGTTTGTGCGGCTTTGCTGGGCTCAGGCTTCTCTTTTTTTCCCCCAGGGTTGGGTGTTATCAAAGGCAGCAGTCTTTGTGTTGGCCATTTCTGTCGCTGGAATTATCCCAAAACCTGCACCGGGGCTGTGCAATGGTCCAAGTACATTGGTTACTCTTCCTGGTTGTTTTGTGGAAGGATTACCAGCCTCCTTTTTATGTGTGGGAAAAAAATGAGCTGAGTCTCCGTTGTAATAATATAAAAGTAAAAAAAAAAAAAAAACAGAATTCAAATCGCCGTCTCCTCCCGCTAGGTGACCGTTGGATTGGATTCAACGGCGGCTATAAATCATAACCGCTACCGACATCTTGGCCCGAACACAACGCCCCCTCATTATGATGTACCATTCTGGAAAGATAGCTTGTATACGTTCATCATCACGGTGAGTTATGTGTGTGTGTGTGTCTCGGGGGGCGGGAAGAGGGGGGGGGAAGGGAGGTCGAGACGGTAGTTTATTATCTCTTCCCTGCTTCTCAGTTGATCCCTTTCTTTAGGAGTTTGGGGAATCTTTTTAAATAATATAAAATAGAAAAAATATTATTTTTCATTATGTTTTCGAGGGAGATTCTACCTGCCAAGAACTTCTCATAGCCTCCCCCTCTCCTCCACCTCCACGACCATTGAACGATCTACTGGGTTTCCCTTTTTTTTTTTTTTTTTTTGGTAAAGGCTTGCTTTATTCTGGGTTTTCCTTTCGCTTTCTCTTTCTTTCTTCTTTTTCAAAACCTTCATTCACGACGCCACAAGCGTAAAAACAAAAAAAACAAAAACAAAAACAAAAACAAAAAAAAGGAATCGGGGAAACCTCTTTCCTTTTCCGTTCTTTTCTCTTTTCCTTTCTTCGTTTCTTTATTTATGTTCTTTTTTCTTTTTTTTCTTTTTTTTTCTTTTTATATCTTTTTCTTCCCGCCTGGGTTTTCTTTTCTTTGGTTCGGATCTACTTCGTCAATCGTTCCTCACGGCCACCCTTCATTCATTACCGTCGGCCTTTCTACTCCATGACCGTTGAATATCAACGGCTTTTTGTTTTTTGAAAATACAAAATCAATCAAGACAATTCATTACCGTTGGCCTTTCTACTCCTTCATGACCGTTGAACATCAACGGCTTTTTTTTTTTTGAAAATACAAAATCAATCAAGACAATTTGGTAGGACAACTACTACCGTCTTTTTTTTTCAAATTTACTTACTTAAAACGTCAATCATTGCAGTAATCAACTGTAATCTACTGTGATCTACTGTTATCTACTGTTATCTACTGTTATCAGTTTCATGCTCGTCTCCGTCCGCATTCCTTATTCCCCGCAATACATATTACGCTGATCACACATCGTCGCCACGTGGCGGCTGATGACTTTGCTGACTTGGCAAAAAAGGAGTGACCGCTACAGTATACGGGGAAAGCAGAAGGATCGGAATAACAAAAAGCGCTTTCGGATTGTCCTTTTTCTTTCAATAACCCAGTGATACTCGTGCCAAGGTGGAGGCCGGATGAGTGAGGAGGGGAAAGAATAAAAGAGAGAGAGAGAGAGAGGGAGGGAGAGAGAGAGAGAGAGACAGAGAGGGCGGGAGAGAGAGAGAGAGAGAGAGGCGAAAAGAGAGTGGAGCGGAATTCACTTCTATGACATCTTCTTGTCCTTGCCGTAAACACAGAAAAAAGAGAATTGAAGGAAACTGCGGTTTTCTCTCACATTTCTTGTCCTTTCTCGCAAACACAGCAAAGCAAGCGAAGGAGGGCGAAAAGATATAGAGAGGGACAAGAAAGAGAGTACAAAGCAAGGTAGAGAGGAACAAGAAAAAGGCAGAGAAGGTGCAGGCAGAAAACCGGGAGGAAAGCTAGTTGAGGAGCGAGGGAGAAGAACGAGAGTAGCAAGAAAAAGGGAAATGGAGGGAGGAGCAAGGGAGAAGAAAGGAGGTAACAGAAGAAAAAGGGGGATGGAGGGAGAGAAGGTGGGAGGAAAGGTAAGTAAGGGGCAAGGAAGATAGAAGAAAAGGGGTT
Source organism: Chara braunii (assembly GCA_003427395.1). Lineage (NCBI taxonomy): Eukaryota > Viridiplantae > Streptophyta > Charophyceae > Charales > Characeae > Chara > Chara braunii. The sequence continues at coordinate 74,397 of BFEA01000029.1, forward strand.
AGCATAGGTAGAGTGGTCTTTTGCTCGCCCGTATTTTGACCATTCGTACGGAAACCTGTGTGTTTCACATGAGTGACAGAAGATGTGTGAGATAGAGAGAAGAGGGGAAGTATTGTGTAGGCGAGCGTTCTCCTAGGCGTACTTCGGTCATTTTCAAGTCTATCAGTTTTATAACATGCAGAGTATCTTTTATAAACAACAAGACAAGATAATACTAGTAATAAGGTAGTCTGTGCTGCTAGGAGAACGCTCCCCTGATTTCCTATCAAAAGACGTGTAGTATTTCGGCTTATCTATACATCACATGATGGGTCAGTTATTTGCCTTATTCCTATCAAAAACCGTTCCTGCTACTGGAAGAGAACACACACACACACACACACACACACACACACACACACACACACACACACACACACACACA
>BFEA01000029.1:79911-103905 GCA_003427395.1 Chara braunii
AAGAGCACGAGACGCGCAATATTGACTGCCACGATCACTCGAATCGCGCTGGTGCTTGCGCGCCGCTTCACAAGGATGGTCGATGTGCTGCGGACAGGCTCTGCTACTTGCCGCCACCTCCCCACATCCGCGTGTTGATTGGTTGGGGGGCAGTGTTGTCGATAAAAGTGTGACGGAGGAGTTCCCGTTCCGTTACGAGTTCCAGCACTAAAACAGATATGGTTTGGTATTCCCCTCTTACTCCGCTTCCGTTACGTTCCGTTTGTGGAGGTGGACGGAAGACCACTCATCTCTCTCTTCCTGCATTACCCAGTCTGAGGGCGTAGTGTGAGTCTTGCCCTCCGCACCTCCGCACCGTCGATTTTCTGTCCGCCAGTGTGTCGAGAGAACATGAGAGCAGAGCGCGGACTGAATGGACAGCTCGACGGCCCGGGCACAATCATCTTCTCGTCTATTGCGAGGTACAGTTACCGTCCGTATAGAATAGATCGATCAGTAACTATAGTTTAGATGGATAGCTTCTAATCCCCGGTTCCGTTTACTGCGGTAGGTTCAAGTTCGTCATAACCACTGGGTTGAGGAGGGGTCGCAAGCTATAGAGAGTGATGGGTTGAGGAGGGGTTGCAACCTATACAGTGATGAGGAGGGGTTGCAACCTATAGAGTGATGAGTTGAGGAGGGGTTGCAAACTATAGAGTGATGGGTTGGTTGAGGAGGAGGTGCAACCTATAGAGTGACCGTTGTACCGTTCCACCCAACTTTTAGACGTCGGTTATGGGGACCAGAAGGCGGTGACGTTGATGATGTGCCCCCCGTCTGCTTGCCAACTGGGATGCCAACCAGATGAGACGGCGAAAGTGCGACTACAGCTTCTCGCCGCCACCCACAGATCAAGACAGATCAAGAATCGGCCCCACCCACCTGACACTCCTATCGAAGTTCCCGGAAACATATTCAAATTAAAAAGAAGAAAGAAGAAGGGGAAAAAAAGAGGAGGACAAAGTAAAGAGAGGACAAAGCTTTTCAAAAGCAGTTTTCAGTTTTTCTGCCGCATCTGTGACGTGATTACGAAGCGAGGCGAATCGGGATACCTTTCAAAGCACAACGGTCATTTCACCCGCGCCAACGCTATTGTCGCTCGTTGGCGGGGAACCTCCGTCCATCCACTGCTTGGGGCCCAGGTTTAGGGCCTGCTGGCGACACCACCCGCCATCCGCCAAGATTTTGACTGCATCTGGGCAGGAAAGTTGTGGACATGCATTGAAAATCTTGGCGGATGGCGAGCTGTGGCCCTTACTGAGGATCCGGCAGGACAATCGCCGAATTCGGAATTTGGGCGGCACTACAACAACGCCTGCGGGCCTAACTCAGTTGGTAAGGCACAGAAGTTGCATTCAGGCGGTCGTGGGTTCAATCCCCATGTGCCTCACGCCTGTGCCTCGCAAGCTTGGTGTTCTACCATCTAGAGATAACCCGTTGGGCCCTCAAGCCAGCATTGTTGGCTGCTATTCAGCGACAATATTGGCCATGAGACACAGCCATGTGGGGTTGGGGGGGAGGGGTAGGGGGAGGTGCGGTCACTGGCCATTGCTCGCCGCCGATTTCCGCCGATTTCCCCCATCAGCCTGCCCACACCTCGTCACCGTGATGAGGGGCTGGTACAGCCTTGCTCTCGCAGCACAGCCGCGGTGCCAACGTACCCCGTGGCCTGGGGAGAGATCTGGGGTGGCTGGTGTTCCTCCATACTATACATAGACTAGTGAGAGGATGAGATAGATGCGTACTACCAAAAAATATGATAAGAGAAGAATATAGCTTACCTTCATAAAAGAACAAACAATACAGAACAACACTCTACATGCATGTCGACGCTTTCGGGGCAAGCTGCACTCCGACGATTCCAACGTTGTCAATGTATCCGGCGGAGAAAACATCCAAATGCATATAGAGTGTTGTGTAGTTAGTCGAGCGAGAGCCTAGGTGCACCAGTCGCCATCCACCAACATATTGAATGCATAAGGACTGATCCGATGTTCAAATTCCTCCAAATGTCGGCCTATGGCGAGTGGTGCAAGTGGATTCTAAGGGCAAGGAATGAACTAACCCGCTTGAGTAAACACATGTGTGCACGTCCCAGCACCCCTCCTTTTTTTCCCTTCCCCGCACCCCTCAAACGGGCCCAGTGCCCAGTCCCCAAGGCTTACATAAGGCTTCAAAAGGGGCACTCTGCTAAGCGGCCTAGCCCTGTCATTGAAATTGTTGGCGCTGAGGCTAAGGTTTCACCCAGGCTACACTACCACACCTACCAGTAGCCAGTGCCCATCGGTCGTGCTCATCCTTTGCAGGCACAAAGCTTGATTGGCATGCCTGGTTGTGTGTTGGTCGTGGGTGTGGAGTGTCGAGCATGGTGATATAACTATTTAGAATGTCGGTGTGCCTTTGCTTTATGCGTTGATTGTAACCAAAATCAGGGTGCGACTGGCGCAACTGGTCTCATATATCACGCCTATATTATATAATGGAAGATTCTGGTTATTTGGCTCATCGTCTTAGACGGGCTTCGATCATGATGAAGACCTTTTACGATCGGAGCTGAGGGCTGATACAAATTGGAGAGATTCTTTGATTGGTGAATTGCGACCTTTCTTAGGTGGCAATAGGGTTTCCGTACGTTTAGTGTTAACCAGGGGAAATTGATATGTTTTGCCTTATAGTGGATTCGTTTGCTTTCGACAAACTATGGTCTGTCAACCTTCGAGAATACAGCTTTGGGATATTTTCTCTTCTTCCTTTTTAGAGATAAAGTATTTATCCGCTTCGCTCCCTCATTGTAGACGAGCATAAGTTTTACGTGTTGCTTATCTTATGTCGCTAGGGCTTTGTGATTGTTCGTCGTAAATAGATTCGAAACTTGTTTGATACATTTTCACTTGTGGGTGGTGTTTTCCAAGTTTATTTTTTTTCGTTAAGAATTATGACTACTTGATGTTTTGTTGTCTTTTAGGGTAATTTTTGGGAACTCATTTTAGTGTTATTCGGGTTTTTGGGTTCATACATCTGTCGTTTTAGGCAAAAAAGGAGAGGGAGGAATAATTCGATACGTTTCTACATGCATGTGTTGTTTTTTAGTTATTTTTTTCACGGGGAATTTAAATTTTAAGTTATTTGATCTCCTACATTTTTTGGGGGGAATTTTTGGGAATAGAGTTTGGACGCTTAGTAGTTTGATAATTAGGGTATATAGAATTTTTTACTCTGCATTGAGTTTGTAAAATTTTGAATTCTTGTTTTTTCTGTTCATAGCCATATGGGCAAGGTTTACCAGGGGTGTAGGGTTTGAGGCTAGTTAGCCCCTGAATTTAAAGGATATTATATATGATTGATATAAGTCTTGGGCAATGGGCCCACTTTAAAATTAAAAAAAAAAAAAAAGGCAAAACTTACATAAACTAAGTAACAAATCGTTAAAAAAATTCAAAGGTCGCCTGGTATTGGACGTTAGTCCCCACATCGAGCCTCACCTCTAGAAAAAATCCAATATATTATACTTTATAAAATTTTAAAATCACCATTGACCATCACCGCGATCTATGTCCTAGGTAATTTCATAAGTACCACCTGAAACCCAGTAACATAAACCACCACCTGTCAATGCATCCGAGGGAGTTGAGTGTGCTGTTGAGTTGCGTTTTGACACTACAACCTTACAGGGGTGGGGTGGATATTACGATCGACATGGTTCAAGTTCCACTTTTGAACACCGTTGTCGGAGCAAAAAACCTTAGAAGGGTATCTGCCATATATTTTTAAATGTCGACGATTATAAAACGATTTGACTTGATGAGGTTGACATGTTTGTCTAAAGATCATTCATACCAAACCTACGACTGAAAAGCTAAAACTTTTTGCTTAGTTCCGGACATGTGGAATTTTCAGAAAGGAAATAACGACGTCGACTGGCAGTGCAACCGGTTGTATTCTGCTTTCGATTAGGCATCAGAGGCACACGGATATGGTAATGTTAAAGTTAAACTTGCTCTGCCTAAAATAATGACACGCGGCTTAGCAACCGCGCGATTCATGACCTAACTTGAAATAGTAAAAAAACATGGTCGCGTTGGGTTTGTGGCTATAGCACGGGGAAATAGAGGTCATTTAAATTGTTTATCTTTTGTGTACGTACACAAGGTTTGATTTTGCGCCAATGGCCTAAAAGCCCGACATTCTGGCCTACCAAGCAGGTTGCTCGTCCGGTCCAAACTTGAAAGGCGAGTAGCCGGTCATATGAAAGGGCAAGGCAGACAGAGTTTGCCAAGCCACGAAAAGGCGGCCCTTTGAGCTTGATATTATCGAATGGATCGATGAGAGCGTCGTAGTGGAGGAGGATAAGCTTGAGATATAGTCATATAATCTCATAGTCAAACTGTGCTGACAACTCCATATCCTCTGCTCCGCAGATTACATGGAGATCACTCCAATCTTGGTTTTGAGGTCAACAAAAACTAGGCTCGAAAACCTGCCTCTGGGCCGATATCACGATCCTTATCGATCCGCAACCAGCCCTCAATTCTCATCCGAACGGGAATACGGCAACTTGGTCGTAGACCATACAACCGACATAGTCAAAATTCACCCTGTGCCTTGCTGAGACGCTGCCTAATGCAATTCGGGGAGGAAATAAAAACTCATTCCAGAGAATCCAAACCATTCATTTTTTTCCCCAAATATGCATCCCTTCCTTCGGATACCTTCACACACCATAGCCGCTACAAGTTTGAAGGATAAAAAAAAGAAAAGCAGTCCCTGCATGCAGTTAGGCTTTCCGTTCATTTCCCCATAACCATAGTCGCACGACACTCTCACTACCTTTTTTCTTTTTTTTTCGAACATTCAAACAAAAAGTGAAGGGTCATGCAACGTATGGAGAGCAAACGAAGTGAAGGGAGGAAGGACCCAAACCGTTCATTGACCTTATATAAAAGAAAAAAAAATGCACCACTTCTTTGCAGCGACCTCCCCAAAAAGTTTTGCTTCCCTCCTTCGGCTATGGCCGCCAAGTTCACTAGCTATGGTTGTCAATCACCTCTAACTGGCGTTGCAACTCCCACTGCAACAGCAAACCGCCGCCACCTCGCCGCTCAATAATGCACACCTTTCCCCTTACGCCTATCATGGTCACCAATGTCGCAAACGTCCTACCTCCAAGCTTGCAGCTATGGCTGCTGACACTCGGCTATGGTCATCGTTCATCTCCTTCCACCACACTACCTCCACCGGCAATGCGCGTTCCCAAGTCCCTGGCTATGACTTCCACGCCAAGGCTATGGCTTCCAAGCCAAGGCTATGACTGTGACCAGCCTCTTCCGATTTCCTCCCAAACTCCCCTCACCGTCCTCTAACTTGATCGGCGATGGATGATCAAGAAGTCCTCTCTCCACTTTCTCTCTCAATCAAAACATACCTCCGTATGCCCACCTCCCCCCCCCCCCCCCCCCCCCCCCCCCCCCCAGATAGTGCACCTTCGTGCACTTCTCCTTAGTCACCCTTCTTCTCACTCCCTTCTTTTTGCTTGTTGGCCACCTATACGTCCACCATAGCAACACTCTTCAACAACTCCACATACCTTGCCGAACTGTTAAGATTTGGGCACCACTTTTCCCTTTCCACCAGCATGCAGTTTACTATAGAGTTGGGCAACATCTCCCCCTCATTCCACTTCGCAGACCACCATGGACTTTGGCAACATCTCCCCCTTACTCCGCTACCCTATTCCAACAACACTTCGCCTCCTCTTCACTTGCAGACCACCATAGCCTCCCTCAACACCTCCTCCTAACTTCAATCACTAGCAACCTCTCTCCCCAACAGATGCAGCATTTGCTCCCAAGCAAATGAGCAACATCATTGCCTCACAACTTTTGAGGCAGCTGAGGGCAATGGGCTGCTTTTATACTTGAGGGAGGTGGTGCTAGCAACTGAGCTCTCAACCAAAAATTTGGGCTCAGGTTTGACTCTTGATCTCCAAGTAAGATCAAGGGAACCTACCTACCCTACCTAGTCCAAAAGGTCAGGTTCATCCATTAAAAAAAATATATGGCTTTTATTCTGATGTAAGTGCGCCAAGGGGAGGTGTTACCCGACCCCTCCTTTATTGTTCTGCTATTGCTGAGATCCAGCCTCGGCAATGCACCTTCTCCTAAGCTTGGTCACGCTCAGGATCAACTTCCTAGTTGTTTGCTGCACGAGGCAACAAACCTCATGAGAACCTGACCCCAACAACGGTGTCGAGCGCATCGGTCCCGCAAGGGAACCCTCCCGACCACGCCAAACAGGATTTTGCAGGACTTTCTTTCACAAGAGCGTTCACAGCTCCGACCGAGTGCATCAGTCGTACCTCTCGCGAACCCCTATGACATGATGGAGGTTGTGCGAGGAAAAACTTACCTCTACCCAAGGGGCTGTCATAGGCATATCGCCACCGAGCTATTGAACCATGTGCGAAAGTTGCTCGAATGCAATCACAAAAGTGACCCAGCCGAGGGCATTTCTCATTTGCTGTAGCATAAGAGGTACGAGCGGTCCAACGTCTTAATTGGACCTGCGTGCGAACCGACGTTCCGGCGGCGGGAGAGCACGACTCTGTATCAATCTACTACGACGACCAATCTAACCACGAGATATACTCATAAAATTAACCGAAAACTTGAATTCACACTTAAATCACGCCTAGTCTTTTTTCCACATTCGACCCATAACCTTTTGACGACGAAACAAACAGGGTTGCTGGATAGATAGCGTAGCGACACAAACTTCTTTTATGTTGATTGATCATGCATAATTACGCAAACAATCACAAGGATGACGTACTATGTGGTACCTATAACCATGTAGTCCTAACTGATTTTGAGGATCGCTTTCAAACCTCTTATGAACACTAATGAGAAGAGTGGTAGGCGGGTTTCTTCCCTTTGTGGCAGCCAGACGCCTCTAACCCTGGGAATGGGGCTCCATCTTCGAAGGCTTGGAACAGGTCAAGCGGTTTGACTTTGATAGCCGCCACAAATCTCAACGTTCAGCTAAAAAAAAAGTTACTGAGTAAATAAATAGACAAGCATCTCAGCACCCACATATCCATCGCAACTCGAGATAGAACAATAAGGGTAAAAAATACCTCCATCAGATATGTAGATCATGCGACACGAGATAGAATAAAAAGGGTAAAAAATAACTCCATCAGATATGTAGATCATGTGACATATAGTTGTCATTCTCACTGCCTAAAAAATATTATTTACACATTAAGCACAAAAAACTGACCTACATAAAATATGCGCACACGCAAAAGCCACGTTTACCATACTTTAATATGGTCAACTTTACCATCATTAGAAACTCACTCTCCGCCTTACACACACAACCCCGACCATCACCAAACTTTTCATAAAACGATACTTGGTTCTTTTAAAATGACCATTAAAAGAAATCTAAACGAAAAATCACAAAAAACTTAACAAACCATAGGGGCTAAGACCTTGGGTCGGGTTACGAGAGTATGTTTGAGTTGAGTCATAAACCGACCTATTATCAAAACATAACAAAATTTGATCCTCATAGGATCAGGCTGAGACTAGTCAACCTTGAATCGAATTGACCTCGAAGGACTTGTAACACAACACAATATATTTCAGTGTATAGAGAATAAAAACCCAAATCATATTTATTTAACTCCTCACAAGACTGGGTCTAAACCTATATTTAATTTGCATAAGAAATTAGGAAAAATTTTAACAGCATCTCCCCTGTATAAGTGGATTGTCATAGTTTTCCTTACCAAAAAATAATATAACTCCTTAAAACTATAAATTTTTCGGTAACATTAAACGTTTTCCATAGAAAAATATCCTTTCAGAATTCATGCTAAACCTATGTTACGAGTAGTTTGATGACAAAATGTCCTGGCCAGACAATCAGGGGGTTCTCGGACCTCCGGACCTAGACAACTCCATTGTTAGCAGTAAATCACAAAGATAAAAATAAAAATTGAAGGTGTCTTTAGTTTGATTTTTTATTTAAAATATGATAATGAATTTCCATGTGATCCTAAGGCAAAAAAAATTAGGCTTAGTTTTCTGCATAACATAGTTTTTTTTTTTTTTTTTTTTTGCGTTTAGGCTCGGATAGACTGTCTGAGGAGGATGTCTGACCGGTTGTCTAATCGAACAATCCTGGACGGTCAGAGGGGGTTCCGGAGGTTCGACCCGATGACCTAGTACTGAACTAAATATAAAATATGAGATACGAATTTAGCCTTACAGAGTAAAATTTTGTCTAACTCCATGAATTAATAAAATTTTGGATAACACTTCCATGAGAGAAAATATATTTTCATAATTTATACTAAGCTAAATATGAAATATGAGATACGACTTTGGCTTAACAGAGTCAAATTTTGTCTCTCCCTGAATTAGTGAGAATCAAAACAACACTTTCCTTTAGAGAAGTAGGCTTCTAAGGGTTACACTAAGTGAACTATGATTTAAAGATAAAAGTTTGAGCTTTACAAAGGCTAAATTAAACCAACTCTTTAGATTTGTAGAAATTTCAGCAACACTTTCTATAGCAACAATATATTTTCAAAATTTATACAAAGTTAAATATAAATCATAAAAGTCATTCATACTTCACAAGTCAAAATCTGACGAATTTTCTCATTTTGTAAAAATTCGAACAACACATTCCTTAGCGAAGTAGGTTTTCAAGGTATTTACTAAATTGGATATGTAGTTTGAACATAAGTTGACTTTTGCAAAGATAAAATTTGTCTGAATTTATACAAATTTTGTTCACACTTCTCTTAACAAAAGTATATTTCAAAAATTTATACAAAGTCAAATATGAAATTAGAATAATTGAATTTTAAAATGACAAAAATCAAACTAACTCTTGTGGCTCTGGCACATGACGAGCATCTAAAACTACTACCTATCGAAAGACAACTCACACTATACTCAAGACCACACAGACATATACAACCAAGATAATTCTCTCACCAATCCTAAGTTTCCCTTTATGCAAGTAGTTGGTTGAATCCTTAGATGATGAAGCCCTTTATCCCAATTTAGACTAGCATTGAGTTAGGTCATTCATCTTGGAAGCAATGCCTAACTTTTTGCCTCAGTTATACACAAACAAGTTGAACAACTACTTTTTTTTGTTGGGCATATGACTAGACCATTCATCTTATAAACAATATTTAGTCATCCCTGAACCATTTAATGGCGAAGTTATATATATATTTATGCAGTTAGTGTTAAAAGTGAGCGTATGACTGAGCCATTTATTTTAGAAACAATGCTCAAATGATTCAGGGTTACGTTCAATTATGTAATAAGGCTACTATAATCAGACCATTTATCTTAGAAACAATGTTTGGCTTACCCTGTTCGTATAAATATATACATATATATAAAAGTTACGTATAAAAAGTTTTATTTTAAGTTCTCATTAAGTATGAGTGCCCTCAGACTAAAACATTCATTTTCGAAATAATATATAGTCTTTTGCTATGAACCTCCCTTAAACGAAATACACAAAGAGTTGAGTCATTAATCTTAGAAACAATGTTCAACCGTTTTTTTCGGTATAACAAAAAAACAAAGAACTCTGGGTCATTCATCTTAGAAACTTAGAGAGTTTTTGGGTTGTGCCTTGGAGATCTGAAATACGTATCCCTTTGTGGGTTGTTTTCAAAAGGTAAAAAATTACAACATTTTGAAAGTGGGTTGTACCCTGGCAATCAGGGCAGACCAGGACTTACCATCCTGGTCCAGCAAAAGCCAGAAAGCAGCGACAATTTTCGGTTGGTTGAACCGGATCGACATCAACACATCTATGAGGGAAAAACTCCCTGGCCAAATTATACTCTTAAAATTTGTTTTCCAACGAAACGGTTTTCTAGTAGGTCTGTTTTTGAAGACCCTTGAAAATTTTGCAAGCAGAAGGAGACCTGTCTGGAAACTGACTGCAAGTTTGGTGAGGCGCTTTTCGGTTTAACTCCGACTGTAGTGATTAGTATATAGTTTTTTTTTTTCAGTTTGTTTCATCCTCTTCGGCTCATTCTACTTTTGGCAACCGTCGTCAGTTGAAAAATTGTCCACGACCGCGCGCTTTTGACTTCCCGTCGACAATTGCTATTTTGGTCTATTTTGATTGTGTCGGCGCTTTTTGGGTTTGTGGCACGATTGGTGGGGATTTTTGGGATGGGACCTCCATGATGTGAATCTTTTCAATCCGACATCCCGCCGTCAACGTGTCTTTCGCCGATTGTCAACTTTTACTATGACTGCACATCCTATGTGGTGTGCTTACCTTTGCGCCCAAAACCTCTTCAGAAACCACAAAAAAATAAACAAGAGGCCAAACCATTCATCTTAGAAACAATGTCTGACTGTAAAAGTTTTCGCAGTCAAAAAAAAAAAAAAAAACAATAACCAGACCCTTCATCTTAAAAACAATGTCTGTTTGTGGAGAAAACAAGTCAAAGAAACATAGCCATTCATCTTAAAAACACGGCTTGGTCCTTTAGAAAACAGAACAAAACATATTGGTCAGACCAAAAAATGCTTGACCCTTTTTAAAACCCGGTCAATCGTACTATGCAAAACCACTTTTCTCAAACTTTTCCTCAGTTCATCCTTCTTTGTTTGAATTCAAACAACGAAAATATTATATGAGTTTTGCGCATATGTTTTCTTTTACTTCATTTAGATCAAGTCATGAATAAACAAATAAGTTCATAGGGTTGCATGCATATATAGCAGATTAAGTAGAGGTATGTATTTAATAAGGGTACAATACGTATACATAAGGAACATAAATTAAACCTGCAAATTCCCTGTTTCCAAAACCTCACCTAGATTCCGGCAGAGCTCCCACAACTGGTGGGGCAATCTTTCACAAAGGCTTTGACGTGGATTACGAGTTTCAAATCCCACATGCCGTCTTCCTCTCGTGACCAAACACACTAGATTTAAAGTTAGAAGGACAAAAGGAGAAAAATGAAGTCACTCAGATCCCCGCAGGGTGCACTTAGATTCACGTAAGAGAGCCTTGAAGTCTTGAGTCGTCTTAGGGCCCCACAATGGTGGTCATAAAATGCAGTAAGTTGGCAAAACTACGATCAAAACGCAGAGCAAACGGCCCTCTGACGGGTCTCGAAGTTGCAATAGTAGCCCCCTTGCAAAGCTTGATAACTTTCCAAAGTCACATCGTGTCAACCTCTGACTAAATAACAGTTACGCAACCATTTTTTTAGGATGCGTTCAAATAGAGCATGCCCCCTGTGCCCTATTCGAAATGTAGGCGAAACGTGACAAAAGTTCAACAAAACACAGTGCGTTCAACAACCGTGCGCAATATACAAGCCACCACAACAAAAGTGCAGAGTAAACGACAACAAACACAGCGTGCACAACGAAACACAATATGCATATAGAACAATATACAGCGGTAACCACAACAAATCAACAAAACAAAAGTATCTTTCCCAATCAACGACGTACCAACCTCCGAACCAAGTCACCAATGACAACAACGAGGTCTTAAACGTCGCGCAATCTTTGCGGAAAGCAACAACGGTCTTCTAGAATGCAACAATAATCTGTCGGGATACTCCGATCACGGTTAAGAAATTGACAACAAGCTTTCTGGAAAATCAGCAACAAGTGGTAGTTAAAAATTCTGCCACAGTATGTGGATAAAAACAACAATAGACTTGTTGTTGAAAGACCGACGAATGTCAATTTGGGAAGCAGCAACCTCATTGCTCAGAGACCATCAACCTTGTTAGTGTGACAAAATCGAACCCCACTGTGCATAAAAATCAAGAAAGAGTTCTCAATCTGACAATCCTTGCAATGTCTAGACCTGGCGAGTTTCCAGAACGACCATGCACCTTTTTTATCACGAATACGGCCCGCCCAAGCAAGGATCTTCAACCTTATGCCGCCTGCCCTTTCTCTCCTCACTCAATTTCCGTCCACTTGGTCCCACTCTTCTCGACACTAATCACCACTTTTCAAATTCTCAACAGGCGGTGCGCACACTCTAACTCCTCACAACAAATCATGGTTGGCGGACGTCGCACCCAACAAGTAAGTGTTTCCCCACTTCCAACTCCATTGTCGCTACTTACTCCCGTTTTATTACCCCTCCTTTATTCATTAGATCTGGCCCGGTTCCCCATCCAGGTGCATGGTATGGTAGATTACGGACGCTCACATTATGAGAAGAAACACAACGTACGACAAAGTAGTTTCGATAATCGATTTTAAGCAATAGTGCGTTCTCCACCCTCATCGGCATGACTATCACAGTCAAAGTCAGCACGACCGCTAGAAAGAGGATTAATACATCTAGTGGTTTAACAACCGCAAGCAACAAGATGATCCAAGACAACAACGCACAAAGTAAGACTATTAGGAGTAAATGCTCAATTGCTACAAACAACGGCACAACCAATGACCTTGATGACAAGTACGACAAGATCATGATCACTACGAGTACCAACGGTGTGCCCTTGCCCGACTACTCACCAATTGTGCTAAATTGAGGATTCAATCTTCCGCTATAAAATAGAAAGATACACCAACAAAATTTAATGCCTGCTACTTCACCCACTTGCAAACGGGAAAGCGATGATGAATCTTTCCGCTAGAATATGGAAAGATACACGGCTAAGATCGAGGTAGAAAAAAATACCAGTAAGTTCTCCTTCTCCCTGCCCTCACTCTAACAAGTTCCACCTGTTGTGCTCAAAGGAGTGAAAAATGAATTATCGCTAGAGCCTGGTCAGATGTGTTCCTCGACCACCACGACGGACAAGGCCAGGATCATGACGATGACAACACCTGAGTTCCAACGGCGACCACGACTCCACGAGCAACAACAGAAGCTCAACGGTATGGGTCATAGCAGAAAGCAGGGAAAGCTTGCATGCATGGCGCGGATACAGAAAAGAAAAAGACACCAAAACAACTACGTCCCATGCATTTTGGTTTTAGAGTTATTTTAAGATTGAAAAATTCAAATGCAATATTACCGTGCCGAATTGGGCGCGCAAAAATCCTACGTTTATCTAACTTCTTACTGAAAATTCACAGATCTTTCAAGGGCGAGTCCGGGAATATCTACTTGCAAGAAAGGACACCTCAAGGGGAAAAGCGCCCGTAATTTCTGGAGTTCCCAACTGCCAGACAAAATTCTTAGCACGCTCGCAAAAGGGCACGTAATTCCTACGTAGATGCATGAATTGCTGAAAAAAAATTGCAAGGAAGTCCAAAAGAAACATCGTCTTAGACGTGGGAGGGTCTGGTTGAACTGCGATTTCGTGCACTGCGATGATATCAAAAAGAGGGATACCTGAAAAGCCCAAGAGAGATCCGAAAAGCGAAAATTCAGGGCTTCAAAAGATCATTTGGGTACGGAAGTTGGTGCATCATATATGTCACATTTAGGGGGTTCCAAAATGATGCTATCTCCTTATTGCATGCAAATAAGCTCAACTAATTTATATGAGAAAGAGAGGGAAGGAGAGAGAGGAACCCAGCGTATGAACAAGCAGAGGAGCGCATATTGCCACATCAGTGAGCGGAGAGAGAGATACACGTGCTGACACGAACTTCAATTGAAATATCCTCATGAAGTTCGTTGACGTGCCGTGTCGATGATCGTCCATTGTTCAGAAGTGCCTTGTCGTCTTCCAGATGGCATCATCTGGATCTAGCTTGCCATCTCATTGGTTCTCCGCTCAGTTGTAAGTAACGAGGAGGTGAGAGGGAGGGGTTTGGGACCATTCTGGGGGATGTGGGGGAAAATAATCAGATGCTTCGTCACCGAGATCAACGAAACGACGATCCGGTAAGTGAGGGAAGATTGATGATTAGGTCGGGGAAGAGAAGCGAGGTATTCAACATAAAGGGTGAGGATCGTGCGCAGGGTGTTATGGCGTAGGGACTCATAATCTTCCACCGCGGGGAAGGTCCCGAAAATTATGCAATACAACTTTATATATTTGTATTGCCTTCATGCAACATTGAAGAGAAGAATATAGAGAGGGAAGGAGGGAGCGGCATTGGGGTGGACTTCGCAGAGCAGGCGAGCAATACAATGACGATAGAAAATATGGCTAGCGAAGATACGGTAATCAAGGGGAAAGTCGATGTGGGGGATCAAAGAAAATAAAAGGTAATCAAGAGGGCGCAGGAAAACGAAAAATTGACGGAGCACTCTTGCTGGGAGGAGGGCGGGGACGAAGCGCGGAGGGGACAAAGGAGGAAAGAGATGGTGAGTGAGACTGGCGGCAGCTGTAGGAGGATTGTGCGCCATTGTGGCGGCTAGCCAGTTCTTCAGGAAGCTCAAGATTCCACGCGGAATCCGCCAGTATGAAGAGGCACGAATTTGTTGGTGGCCCTACTCTCAGTTCCCCCGTCAATGGTTCGTTCTCCTCGTCCTCACTCTCTACTTCTTCTTCATCGCCGTCCTTTTCCGTTGTGGAGTCGGCTTCAGCTTCCTCGTCCTCTGCTCCTGCTTTCTAATCGGGGAGGGCAATTGATTCAGGATCATCGTCGGACAACATTTCCCCGTTGTCTCTGTGAGCTGCCCGTAAGTCTCCCAGACCAGAGTTGTCGGGGGAGACTTCGTCCAAGTCCATAAAGTTTCACTCGGTTGGGTCGTGTTGGGCTAGGAAGTGTCCAACGTCTTCCGTGCAGCTAGTCCAGATGACCGTCGACACTAGTGTCCGCTCCAAGGTTAAAATAATTGGCTCTGTCTGGCTCGGATCATTAGGATTGAAGGAGATGATGCTTAGAGGTAGATCGTCCACGATCTGCACCAAGACAACAACCACTCTTCCTCGTTGTGCCACCTCACCAAACAGGAGTTCCACCAGAAGTCTAGTTGTATCGGACGACCACACTTGGGCTAGGAGTAGAGTAGTCTCGTTCGGAAAGATCACCTCTCGATTTTCGTAATAGCGCGCCCAATGAGCCTTCATCAAGAGTAGACAGCTGCTCGTGGTCACAAATCCAACCCAATCACGGATATATCGAGGATGAAAGGGAGTGGTGGCTATTTGACGAATTTCAAGAGAGGAGGGGATCGACCCAAGACGGCCAGAGAGTTGGAATATTAGAGGGGAGAGAGAAGGTAGAGATGCAATTCATCTGTGAGGAGGGTGGAAAGGATAAAGAGCAGGAAGCAGTAGGGTCAGTGGATCCGAGGTACTGGATCGCAGTGAGAAAGTGTCGATGCACTCCGTACCCACTACTTGATCGCCTGGTCAGGCCAGCCGCTGACGTCAATCTGTCACCAGTTCACGCCCCCACTCGTAGAGGCTGCATATCACGTCGTGTGCCTCTAAGTGTCAATGCTGCACAAATCGTCGTTGAACATGACAATAATTGTCACGTCACTTTGCCCTGGCCAATCGAAAGGGAAAAACGTTGATGTCTCCACCAGGATCACCACTGAACCACGACTCAGATATGTCGAGATCGTTGCTTCCGCTGTTGCATGCCTAGCTTGTCGGCTGAAGAGCTGCACAAATCGCAGTAGATCGGGGTTGAGTCGCGGATGAACCACGTGGCGAAATTGCAGGGATGATCGGGGTTGAAGAAGTTGAGCAAAGATGGCTGGTTCAAGTGCGAAACTCATGGCGGTGGCTGCAAGCGAAAAGTATCAAATGAAAAAGAGGAAGGAAGGGCAAGATCTTTGTCTTGAGTAGATAGAGATGAGGAAAAAGAAGCGAGAAGATTAGGGGAGGGAAGAGGGTGAAGATACGAGATATGGCGGACAATAGGAAGGGAGTTACGGCTGGCACCCGTTTCCGGTCCGATGCGCACCGTATCGGCCCCGTTAGGACCAAGTTCAACTAAGTGAAAGCAGTTAGAAAACTTAGGAGCGAGTTTTCGATCGTACATATTTATGTAGCTGGACCAGGTCCCCTAATTTATACCGGATTTGAGGGTCCGCATTCTTGTTCCGGGCCTCATAGCTACGGATTTGTCTGTTGTGGGCCAATTCGGTCATCCTTTGTCTTTTATGGGTCAATCTAGGAACTTCTTTTTCCATTAATTCGACGTACCTTTTAGCCTTAGCCTTAAAGGACGCCTGCGTGTTCTTTCCCCGTGGCTCGACACTTTTTGAGGTATCTCGATTGACAACACAGGGAATACTGTTGGTCCGTAATTGGAAAGGGGTGAACCCTGTCGTTTCGTGAGGGGTGACCCAGTGAATTCCAATGATTTGGTACACTATCTCGGACCAGGGACGCGTCTTGTTAGCTGCTAGATTCCGGCGTAGGGCGGTTGTAATTATGAAGTTGCATTTTCTGCAAGTCCGTTGGATTGGGAGACATATGGAGCAGTGTGTCGGAGGGTGCCGCCTCTTTGTGTCAGCAGTTCCTCTACCTCAACCTTAAACTCGGACCCATTATCGGTTAAACCACTAGTACTTCCTAAAGTCGTACCCATTAATAAGCCATAATTTTATAAAACGTACGATCCACTATAAAAGCGTCCAAGTTCGTCCGACTAGAAATGTTTCTACTCTATTTGTTTTCACCGCCAATATCTGGGCCAAGTACTAATGGTTTAAGATCCCCTTTGTATTTAGATAGATATTAAGGAATCGGTCGATATAGGTAGCTATTTTCGAGGCCTTGCGTGAAAATAAAGCCTCAACCATACATATCGCTCTTTGTTTCCAGTGGACGATTAGCGGGACTCGAAACCACAAGGAGCGAAGAGTCGTCATTTCCTAAGTATTGTGTGTAGACCAATTTCGCCATAGTCGCTTCTTTCAGGTATATGTATACAAGTTAATTGCCTGACAGAAGTATAAGCATGTCTACCCCACTTCGTGGCCTTATGGGTATAGCAGGATTTGAACCTGTGACCATTAGGTTAAAAACCCAACTTGAATGCTCTACTAACTAAGCTATGCACCCAAAATCCAGATAGGCTTAGTAGGTTTTGAACCTACAATATTACCATTATGAGCGGTGTGTTTGAACCAATTGAACTATAAGCCAAAAAACTTGCTTCATAAATAACAAAACTAACTCAAGGGTGGTATTCGTAAGACCAGGATTTCCAACCATTTTTAATGGGTATATAATTTCATTAAAACACGAATAGATTCAAAAGTTTCACCACTAGGCTCGAAGAAAGAGTTCGAATAAACTTCTATGTATTTTGAAAAACGATCAATTACAACCAACAAAATTAAATATTCGCAATGATTAGGGCCAAGTGGCACGTCGATATCTGTCGTATCCACATTGACACGCTGGAATGAGTGTTCTATTACTGTCGGAATTATGGTATTTGACTTGCGGATCGGGGACTCGACAATTACCGACAACGTGCCTAACATCTTTGCGAATATTGGATTAGAACCATTGATTCGATCGATAGTTCCTTCCGTGACACGTATTGCAAAATGAACTACTTGTTCCTCGTGAGCGGATCGGGTTCAATCGTACAATTGAAACGGATCTGGAAGCGTCAACCATAATTCCGATCCGTCTGTTTTATGATTCTCTAGATGGTCATTGATCCATCGATAATCTTGAGATATCTCGGATGCACAACATTTGCCATGCTTTGTGTGACCCTCTAGTGATCTGCCATTTAGGATTTTATCTGTCCAGACTTCTGTTCGTCGGAACTTCTCATCATAATCGGGTCTGTCAGTTCGAGCGGCCTCGAATCGAGCTTCCGTGGGATGTTTATTTGCACGACATAAGAGGAGACTTTCATACCTTGCTAACCGTTCAATATTGAATGCATGCAACATTTATGCGATTGATGTATGTGGCAAAATCGACCCAATCGACAAATCCGAAATCGTGGGGATGAAAATCCACTCCGAACACTCGAGAAATACATGTGCAAAAATAACAAAATTTATCCGGGAGATATGAAAAGAATGAAGGGTCAGGGAGTTGAGAAGGGTAGAAAGATCGGGGAGAGAGGAGGGAGCAGTCATCCCTCACTTGCATGAGTGAACTCAGTGAAGATTCAAACCCTCTGAATGATATCCACCTTATTGTACTGGCTCGCTTTTCGATTCCAGATCGTTCCACGCGGTCACCTCCTCATTTGCGGGGACCTCGTTAGGCCGATGCAGACGTGTCAGTCCGTAAGTGTTTCCGTGTCCTTCGTGCTTCATGTGGCGAATGCCAAATTCCATGCTCTGCAACGTGGCGACCCTTTTTCCCATCATACCAGAGTAATCCTTCGACTTCTTCAAGAGCAAGAGCAGCTCGTGATTCGTGATCAATGTAAACTTTCGGCCATATACGTAGGTTTGGAAATAACTGATTCCCCACAAGGCAACAAAGCATTCCCCCGCAGACACTATCTTTGACTCATACTTCACCACGTGTTCCAACTTATCTAAGCCAAAATCGCCGAGATCACATCAGGCTGTCAATCGGTGATGAGAATAAAAGGTTTTTTTATGGGTCCGGTTTCATAAGAATAGGGATCGAAGTCAGAGTCGCCTTGAGTTCTGAAAACGCTTAATTGCCTTGAGGAATACATATCAACGATTGATTTTTTTTTTCAGCAAGTTTATGAGGGGTCCCGCGATTGCTGCTAATCCCTTGATAAGCCTTCCGTAGTACGAAGCCAGTCTTAGGAATGTATGAAATTGTGTAAACGACGTGGGAACCGACGCGTCTCTAACTGCTTGTACCTTATGAAGCTCCGACTGCATGTTTTTATCGATAACCAGGTGTCCCCAAAATGAGATCTTTGTCAAAAAGAACTGACACTTCTCAAGAGGAACTTTAAAATCTGTGTTTTTAAACGGGTGCAGTGTCCACTCAATGTGCTAGATATGACCCTCATAGGTACTTGACTACACCAAAATATCATTCATGTACAAAATCACAAAGTAGTTAATAATACTTTGCGCTAACTGCTTTTTCTGCACGAAGTTCTAGAAAGTCATGTTCATCATGCCTTGAAACGTAGGTGGTGCATTACAGATGCTCATCGAATCCATTGTCATGTCCCTTCAAAAAGGACGAACGCTGTTTTCGGATGATCTTCCTGTTTTACGAGAAGACAATAAAAACTATAACAGATATCAAATTTGCTGAAAAAAAACTTGACATCCAATCGCATCCAATAGTTCATCAATCCAAAAGAGAGGATAAACATTTTTAATCGTGATATCGTTTGGTTTTCGATAATCAATGCAGATCAAAATTTCTTCCGTCTTCTTGGGTATAATCACTACTTGGAATGACCAATGTCCAATAGCGGGTTGAATCCACCTATTAGCTTCAAACTCTTTGACTCGACGAAACGTGGCAAATCGCTGCGTCGGAGAGTATGATCGGTATCGGGTGCAGCTAATCGACGGATGGTTTTCCATAAGGATTTCGTGCTCAATCACATTTGTCAGCCCGATGTCGTGATTATGCACTCTCAGTACTATTGCGTAGGTATGCAACACATCTTGTAAAAACTTCGTATTTCTTTGAGGACATGAGACGGGACGTCAACCATCGGATGAGTACTGAAGATATCGGGTTGGATCTCAAACCAATAAGGGTTGTCGGAGACATTCCTTTTACATTGAAAAATATTGAACTGCTGGTTCGAACTGAGAACACCGTAGCGAGCATTTACAATTCCGCGGGACTGACCATCTCAATTTCTTTCTCTTATTTATTAATTCCCAGACCAGTGGTTCTCAACACAATCTTCAATCCCGTTAGCTCCCTCATTTCATCCATCAAGTCAAAAAATTAATCAATCGGTGCTTCTGCATTTTCCTTGATTAGTCCTACCATTGCATCTTTCATGAGTAAGGGTCGAGGAAAAGAGACAGTCGGGGAAAAGAGGCAGAGAGGTCTAGATATTGTGTCATCTGCTGGTATCTCTCCCGGAGGGACAACGTGCCTTTGTACAAAGTGAGAGGGGGGTCCAAGAGGTTAGTCATATCAGCGATTTGCCGTATTGGTTCTCAGAGGAGCAAGGCCGAAGAGATTTGAGTCTCTGTGATAGTAGAAAAGGACAACGGGGGCGAGGGGACGAAGTTAGATCGAGTCCCTATTTGAAAAAAATACGCATTTTTTTTTAAATCATCCGAAATGTAAAAAGAGTCGAATCAACTCATCCCTTTTTTTTTCCGTTGGCATGGTCCAATAGTTCCGCGTAATCACTCTCATCGTACTCTTCATCTCCAAAGAAAGAGGTCCTTCGTTGCTTTTTTTGACAGGTCGGTCTCGATTTCTTCCGATCTCGTCTCCTGTGTTCCGATTATTCCTACCCGTATGGACGTATCGGTCGTTCCCACAAGCTTCTTTAGGGGACGCATAGAAAGGCGTAGAGAAACTGTCTACGGTTTTCTGTCTGCGTGGGTGACTCGGAAGAATGAGTTATTTGGAATAGAATTACAGTAGTGCCCCTACAACCATTGCCCTGAGCAATCCTAGTAACACTGAATACGATTGTACTTCAATTACCAACGCATTTAATAACACATGTACTCGCCCAATCTTGATGGCAACATTTTCAATCGTCTCGATGATGTGGATTGTTTTTTCATATGTTGAGACATAGTTATCTTTTCACGACGGGGGAAAAATGAAGTTTAACCGTCGAGTGTTTCGAACCGTGTCGACCGAAAACACTATGACAGATGACCGAGTATCTACTAAAGCATTCAACGACTTCCCCCATTCAACGACTTCCCCCATATCTCGCAATCATATTCCACGTTTTTCCACAGAATCAGTCGGACGTGGATAAAGTGATCTTTCTCCACATATGAAATTGTTACTATCTGGGTGGCCACGTACTCTCCCTGGTTTTCCATAGAGTTAATGACAATTATGGTATCGGTCGAGGAGGGTACAAATTCCGCCATCTCCTTCATCTTCTTTAACATCCCTTGGACACGCTGGTAGGTGAATCTCTTCTGATTTTTTTGACATAGCAGCAGGAGTTCGTCGTTTACAGCTCGAAATATGGTTAGCAGGTGACCAACGGGGACAAACACTCATATATCTAATCTTTTTAAAATTTGTAAGACATCGATTTCTCCTCTCCGGAATTGAGGACCGGATTCCGATTCGCGTTCCACCTCTTCAAGCTCATCTTTTCCGGGCCGAATGAGTCCAATTAGTCCTACCAACAGGAGGTACTCGGTTGGATCGACAACATTTGCAGCTCAAATGAAGTCCCAGAAGTTGTCGCAATTATATCCGATTGCGTGGGAGGATGTGGGGAAGGGGAACCATTCCCTACTTCACCTGTTCCTTAAAGTGGGATGGTTACTCGTCCTTAATTAGTGGCCATATGCGCAGCCGCAGGAGGGAGTTGATTCCTCTTGGGAAGAGGGCAGTCTTGGGCAAAGTGTCTGGGCTGCTTAAAATTATAGGATTATACTATTCCTTGTTACACAGCAGTCTCTTAAGTTAGAGGAGGAACAACTGATGTCTGAATATGAGATGCAACCAGCAACGAGTACAAAGGAGGAGATGGAGTGGTGCGTGGTGCTTTGGCGTGCGTACTTATTAGATCCCGCATGACTTGTTCCCATTGGTCCATCTGCGACGTCTGACCCTGGATCAGATGATTCATCAATTCCACTTATCGGGAGGTAGCCGTATGAATCATGTGAGACAAATTAAGATTGGTGATGGACGTCGGCGCTGGTGATTGCGGTAAAACAGCAGTCACCGCGACCGTATTGGATGGAGTGGGAGAGGAGGGAGGAGAGACGACGGTGGAGGGAGCATGAGAGAGATGAATCAGTGATGGTTTGCCTCGGTTTTCAGGATCACGACGTTGGTAAAATCGCCCAATCGATCGGAATCACGATCTCCGTTTTGCAGCCACGTCTTCTATCGTATCTACTATATCCTCCTCACCCTGATCAATATACTTACTCGTACCTTGTGAATCAAGCTCGAGTACTTTGGCGATGATCGTCTGCAGTTGAGTCGTTTTGAGAGAGACTTTCTTTTTCAGTTTTCCCTTTAAGACCGCGTTGCGAAGATGATCTATGAACTAATCTTGAGCAGCATTTTGTTCCCGTCCGGACTTGTCCAGAGCTATATGAAATTTATCCACAAGGCCTTGCAAGAGCTCTCCTGACTCTTAAGGGCATGTTTTCAATACAAACTATGCAGCATCCTCACTTACTTCATCAAATTTTGCCAAAAAGGTATTTTTTAGCGTATCCCAATCTACCCATTAGTGACGTTTAAACCAATCGTGCACAATATTTCTTACGAGCAAGGTGATGATGACTCGAGGTAGGTCAGTTGCTTCATAACCCTGCGTTTCCACTGCTTCGAGTCATGTCTTTGGATTAGTGTGGTTAGGATAGAATGAAAACGTAATTGAAATACTTACCATTACATGAGGAGTAGGCATATTAGCGTTAGCACGAACTGCTCTCTTTCTTGTTTTTGTTAACCTATTTCGGGTGATGGGAGGAGGATTTATCTTCTTCGTTCGATCTAGTGCTCATTTTCCTGCCAACTCGTCTCACTATTATGAGAACCAACGCGTGCCAGCTCCAATATCAACCTCACGCCCTGTCCTGTCTTTCCGTCGGAGTGATAAATTATGCGGAATAGACCCTGAAATAACAAAAAAATGGGATGTGCTAAAGATTTTTGAGAATATCGAGTGTGAGGTCACAGACGGAACTGGAAGTCTCCGTGAGATTCCAGTTTTAGTGAGAAGGGACCATAGTCGCTCGGGAAAGAAAGGGTGTGCGTCATTTTAAATGTTCACTTGATACAAAAAAAAATATTTGTATGTCCATTCAGGCTACTCGTCGTCTTTTCGAACAAAAAGGTGAGGGTATATACATAAGATCTCGCTTTCGAATTAAATCCCGACACCATTCGATACAGAGTTCGGAATCCAACGTGGATGGTCTCAGTCGGGTCTCTCTTTCTTTGTGTTTGTCCTCGCCACGTATCCGATAGTGGAACCCCTTCTTCCGGTAATGCGGTGCGGCGACCATCTCTACACAAAGTGTAAGGCCAGTGGGGCGCTACTGCCGTCCACGGGATGACAATCATGTCGTTCAAAGACAATAATAAAGATACGGGGGAAAGTGAATATCAATAATGACAAAACCAGCATCTAACGAACCCTGAACACCTTGTTTTGGGAGGAAAATAATAGCGCCCGCCGATCTTCGCGACGGCCTTCCGCACGTCCCACTCACATACACGTGTTCTTTCCTCGTTATACGGGAACGATCGCGATGAGGAAAGAGGAAGTCGGCGCCCAAACGAATTGGGATAGTCGATCCACATGGCATAAGCAAAACTGATTACGTAAGTCCACTCAACCAGTTATTCAATAAAAGAAATAAACAGCCATTATGATAATACTACGTACTCTATTGCCTTTTGTCCATCAAGCAGACCAATCGAAAAACAAATGCGAGTTCGATCCAATTAAAACAACAATTATTTTCATTGAGTGAGTGGCGATCATGCATCCAAATAATCTCAGCAGAATCTCAGTTTAGTTAACCCAATCGATGCATATATGAAACATATCTCATATACACGAATCTTCAGTTGTCAAGGGACACATCAATAGAAAAGAAAAACGATGGGGTCACCCAGGTTTACTAGTCTTTTGAGATCAACGATGCCCGCTCGTGCGAGATTCAATTAAATTCAACAGGGACGAGCGAGACCAGTGAAGCATCAGATAATTTTGGCATCCTTTAGGTAGACAAAATCAAAGGAATGAGAGATAGATAGATAGATGGATAGATAGATAGATAGATAGATAGATAGATGGATGGATGGATGGATGGATGGATGGATGAAAGTTGGATGGATGGATGGATGGATGGATGGATGGATGGATGGAGAGAGAGAGAGAGAGAGAGAGAGAGAGAGAGAGAGAGAGAGAGAGAGAGAGAGAGAGAGAGAGA
>BFEA01000029.1:103985-123882 GCA_003427395.1 Chara braunii
AGAGAGAGAGAGAGAGAGAGAGAGAGAGAGAGAGAGAGAGAGAGAGAGAGCTTGACCGAAGAAATGGATTGAGAAGAGAGGGAGAAAACTTTGATCATAGAAACAAGCTTGAGGAGGAACAACCGGTTGTTCATCGTAGATGTAGCTTCTGACAACCAAAGGAAGAGAAATATGAAAATCAAGGCGCATCGGCTTTTTGCTTGCTGATAATGGCCCCCGCCCATGCAACCACTTGTACATACACACCCTTCTTACTCAGGTTCTGACGATCCCGAATGCCACCCCACCAACTCAACTTTTGCACCAACTTACCCAGATCCCGCAATTCGTAGCGACCACCCGACGCACAACCTTAGATACACTGCAGTCAGCTTGTCGCGACTTTTCGACTCGCTATTTGCACATCCCCTAGCCACGACTTCCTTGAAGTTGGCAGATGGGTTGACAAAGCTTTTCGGATGCGCTTGCGGCTTTTATAGCTGTGAAAAGAGGAATAGAAGATGAGGAAGAGTGGGGTAGAGATAGGAGGAAGTGAAGAGAAAGTTTGGGTTAATCATCTGAGAAAGCTATATCGATCCTCGCGAGTTCCTTCGCAACCAATCAGATAAAAGCGTGTGGGGAGTGTCCCCTTCACACGATATCGTTTGACGGCTCGAATACCATGAGGGGGGGGAAATCAGTAGGGAGTTCCTGTATAGGGATGAAGTTGGGAAGGAGAAACGCGCGAAGAGTAGACGGAGCGGGACCAAGATTCAGTCGAGAAGAAGTGGGGGAGAAGCGTGAAGGGAGAGGGGATGGAAAACAGTTATGGGTGAAGGAGGAAAGATGCGAAGAGGAGAAGGGTGAAAATGGCATGGGTCATAGCGGAAAGTGGAGAAAACTTGCATGCATAGCACAGGTACAAATAATAAAAAGGGTTGGCTACATCTCATCCATTTTGCTTTTAGAGCTAATTTAAGATTGAAAAATTCAAAAGCAATATCAACGCGTGGAATTGAGTAAGCGAAAATCCACTGTCTATCTAGCTTCTTACTAAAAATTCACGGATTTCTCAGGGGCGAGTGCGGGAACATCCACTTGCGAGAAAGGACACGTCAATGAGAGAAGAGCCCGTAATTTCCGGAGTTCCCAACTGCCGAACAAAATTCCTAGCGCGCTCGCTAAGGCGCGCATAATTCTTATATAGATGCATGGATTGGCAAAAAGAAATTGTAAAGAAGTCCAAAAGAAACATCGTCTTAAACATGAGAGGGTCTGGTTGGCCTGTGATTTTGTGCATTGAGATGATAGCAAAAAGAGGGATACCCCAAAAGCCCAAGAGATATTCGAAAAGGAAATACTCAGGACTTCAGGAGATCGTTCAGGTATGGAAGTTGGTACATCACACACCTACTCTGCGCGGGTGTAGTTCCTTTTTGCAATCATAGACACATTCATGACCATTGTGGCATCATCAGTCCAATCGTTCGACCATCCGGTACCGCTGTGTGAAAACCCATTGTCACCATACAGCGCATGCGAGTGATCGAGGTGCGTGTGTCATACATCACGAGAAAGTTGTGGGCCCATATGACCCACCTTGTTTGCACGCTCTGTGTGGCGGCTATACACAAAAAGACTATTTCACGATCTCTGTTTGCAAGGTCCAGCCATGGCCTCAAAGAGAGACCTTTTCCTTCTTCCAAGATGACAACGGGTGACCATAAGGAAAACTACCTATTTCGTGAACATCTCCTTTTGCAAAGTCCCGGTTTGGCCTGAAGAGAGGCCTTTTTGTTATTCCAAGATGACGAGGTGTGGACAAGGGTGCGGGACACTCTCTTGAACATCGATGTGGTCCTTTGGGACATCCCTTAAACTTGGGACGATACGGAGAAGGAAGATTAGCATGGCCCCTGCGTAAGGATGACACACATAAATCAAGAAAAGGTCAAAAAAAAAAAGTAAAAAAAAAAAGAAGAGCTATGTGGTGAGGTCCTATGTTTGTGAGACAGAGACGCGGGCGCAGCGCTACCGGGAGTGCTACGCCCCGCTCGAGTAGGCGCACCCGGTCCTAGCTAGCGCTTTCACGCTGGGGAAGAACGGTACGTGGCGGCGGCGATGGCGTGGTGAAGTGTCGTGATAGGACCCGCGAGGAGAAAGGGGGGCTGCATGAAGGTTGGGCGCTGTCGGTGCGAATACCCTTAGCCCTGGTTTTTGCAAATGATAGAAAATAAGTTGATTTAAAGTTTAAGTATACCGTGCGAGGCGTGACGAAGTCTGTGGTTTATGTTGATTGAATGGTTGACTAGGGTAGAGAGTGTGTGGGCGCGCAGATTGAAGGCGCGCGTGATTTTTGTTACTTTTTTATGATTGTGAAAACCGACGTGATCGTCGACCAGATTTTATTATCTGATTAAACTAGGATTAAAAAAATGTTGTCTCTTGATTAGTGCGCTTGTCTATAGCTCGTGCGTACGTATAGAGGACGGCATCGACAACAATGTGATTTTTGTAAATGTTTCGGTAGACCTGCGAGTCACGCAGTATCCTTTTATTTAGGTGTCTATCAGAGCTAAACCTAGACTGAGGCCTAGTACTATTGGTTGCAGTGTCTGACCTCCAATAGGGACATTTAGGGATCGAGGTCAACAAGCGACAACATGGGAGCGGCGCGAAGGAACCGGGGAGTTGAGGGCCCGACGGGGCTATCCCCCTTGGTTTGCCGTCGGCGGCGTCAGAACGGTTCTAGTGGGCTCTTTTTCCTCGATTCGTCATATTCTAAAGATTAAAATTTTCTAAATAGTTTATTATTTAACGTAGTATTATTTTTAGTACTATGCCCCGACGTTCCTTGACTCGGACGCGACGTCGGATTTAGGGGACGTCACGGCAAACAAGGACTGTGAGCACGAGTTTTCATTTGGTTGACCCACGACTCCCCACGTATTCGGGATGTTGGCGAAATTTCTTTATTCCACGGACTTGGGAATGCAGACTGCTGGAGGCCAACGTGCATGGGAATCTGCGGGAGATTTAGCCCCGAGGTGGAGGAACACCTACATGGCCGGGGCGGCTGCGGGTGCACTTTGTATTAAACCACTGTTGGCTGCGAGAGGTCTGGCGTATGCATGGCCTTGTGGCCCAAAGTACGGCGGGCTGCCCCCGAGCGTTGAGGGGCAAGCGTACAAGGGTCAGAGCCGCTGACTGCAGGAGGGGCCAAGGCTGTTCACGAGGGACCCTTTTCCCACTTCAACCTCCAAAAATCTCAGTCGAAGAGTTGCCACCGCCGAGATCCGCATTAGGGATGTTCCACCCTGGGCTATGCTACGGGTCTACAGCAGGCCTGTACCACGACTCAGTGGTAACTGACTGTGTGTAGACTGCCCGTCGGGGACCCGGAGAGGCGTGAGCTCTGCTCGGACCAGACAGGAGGAGACTTGGTGGAGGGCACCGTGCGTGTAATCGTTCGACGGGCTCGGGTAATAGGAGCGAATGACAATCGAACCGTCAAAGTAGCAAGCTCCCGCAAGACAACCGGCACTGCTGAGGCGACCTGTCTGCACTTCTGTGCGATTGTGCGATACCATGACGGTGAAAGTAAAGAGAAGCAGCGGAGCGGGCAGCAGGAAGGGGAGCAGACTGAACCTGGACGAGGGCTACGCCGGGTGCTTGCAGGGAATGAGTAGCCAACTCACACAGAGTATAATGGAACCGATTGAGAAGGGATAGAGTAGGAGAGGATCCTAAGACGCAGACGGAGAGTGGCAAGAAGCAGTGAATTTAGGGAAGAGGCAAGCGAACCTGGACAACATGTTGCACGAGGTACATGCAGGGCAGAGTAGAAGGCAACGAAGCAGCGAACGGGGTGAGAGACAAATTTGGGGTTCTGGGCCAGGGCGAACCCACTCGACAGGTCAGTTTGGCAGGAGAGTGATTAGGATAGGGGTTAGTACGAGAGTAACGTGCGCTGGGATGGAGAAGGCGGAGAAGGAGAGTGAGAGGCGATGGCAAAAAGTGAACTACTTGCCCGATCCTTGACGGAATCAGGCAAAGTAAGAGTCGGATTCGATATTTTTGGGATGGGCGAATCCAAAAATCGAAGTTAGTTCTAGCTAAAAATTTGTAGATGAGGCGCGACTAAGAAAACAGGGCGCACGGGTTGTCTAAGAGAGAAGGTATGGTGAGGGAGAGGACTGGTAGCGCACTCGATTCATAACAGAATCGGACGCGGAAGGAGGCGATCCGGGGGTTTTCGAGGCGGGCGACCCCGGATCCAGAGTCGGATTAATATGAGAGTTAGCGTTAGAGGAGTTAGGAAGGAGAAGTAGTGAGTGGGCTATGGCGGAAGGGAAAAGCGGGAACGAGGAGAATGAAATCTGCATAACTCGCTCGTTCCTCAACGAAAACGAGCGAGTGAAGATCGGATTTTGGGGTATTCAGGCAGGGCAAATCCGATTATGTGGTTAAATTGGCAAGATACTGAGTGATTTTACCGCTGCATGAGTAGAAAGCTACGCGGATATGGAGGTATGGCGGGGGCAAAAAGACAGCACCTCGCGCGATATTTGATAAAAACGACTTTATGAAGAGACGGGCTGATGATTTTTTTTGGTGCCACGTTCGACTGTAAGCCTAGATCGACGAAGAAGTGGACGAATCTTGGTGGCCAGTATGCATGAGCTGCGCCCGGAGAGGGAGGGTGGCAAGGTGTCGATGCACCTAGCCTCGTTTTAGCGAAAGATTCATTCTTTTTTTTTTTTTTGCCTGTTTTTTCTTTATAGGAGCAACGTCAGGTTGGCCACGAGGTTTGGAGACTTACCTGTTGGCCGGTGCGTTGCTCATACCAAGAGGTGGATTTGGTTGCATGCCAGCGGAAGATTCCTTCGATGTTGTGGTCAAGACGGTTGCTTCCGCGGATGGTTTTCGTTGTTAGTTTCCTGATAAGAAGTATCTACCGCCATTTCATCATGGTTTTCCCCCTGTTTCTTGTAGTTGCTGGGTCGTTCCCGTAGGCGGTCGATCGTTTTCAATCTAAATAAGAATGATCGTCTTCATGGTAAAATATTTTCCTTTCACTGTAGTCGAGATTGTCGTACCCCATGATGCTGTTGAATCCCGACCTATGGCCACGGCATGGTGTGTCTAAAGGAATGAAAAAAATTTGAATGGGAGTTCTACTTTGGCCTAATAGGGAGTATGCAAAGGGCGAAGTAGAAGTAGGGGAGTGAGGGGCGAGATCAGTTTGCCAACGACATATAGCCTGAGGAAGGAGCAATGAAGGGCTCGATCCCACTTTGAAAATGGGCTATTTTACTGTGGGAAGACCTACCTGTTAAAACCGAGGAGTTGCCATTGCTGTTGAGGGAGGTAACGGGTAGCGAGCGGCGAAAGTTGCAGACTTGCCTACGAAACGTACACTGACCATCAAGCCACCGCCAACAAAGTAAAGCTGACCGTTGAATTTGCCGAACTGACTGATTGACCAGTGCGTTATGTCCCATACCAGGTGGCCGATGGAGGTAGCGATAGGCAAGTTGCGCAAGTTGTACGATTGCAGGCCCACCTCTCCTACAGCAGTATCATTCGCTGCTGAGTGAAGTGCTGACAAATCAGCCACATGGGATAAATCAAGTTGCCGATTGATGTGTTATGCATCCTATCATATGACGTGGAGGGAGGAGTATCACAGGCTTGTGGGTTTACCGCTGATCGTTGCACTTGGAACTGCAGGCACTATGAAGTGATTGTGATTGTTGAAGGGGAGATTATTGTTGTGACCTGAAGAATCGTCGGATGGTCAACGACAGATGGTCGGGTTTCATTTTGACACACTGTTGCGTGTTATGACCGCCATTGCAGGGTCCTCAGGCGTACGAAGATTATAAGGCTCTCTCCTGCGAGTCTGGGTGAACCCCTCTTGTATCTGAGAGGCTCAATGACATCTAATTCTGCCCTTCTTACTCTAAGTCTAGTTTTTTGGTTTTGAAAGGAAGGCGGCAGGCGGGATTGCAACCCGTAGGACCACAACGAAATTTTGTAGGGAGTCATCCCACCGATTGCAGAAGCTCTGCCGAAACTCAGGAGGAGTTATGGAGGCAAGGAACTGAGAGGTAACCTTTCATCTCCTTCTATAAGCCCAGTTACAACCCTTAAACTGCACCCCTTGCTATGTTTTGACTGAATATACTGTGTGTATCTCTTATTTCTTTTAGTTTGACTTTCAGGACACAACCCAGACTAAATAAAGGAATGTGTGTGCAATGCAATTTCAGTTTTTGGTTGTCTGACTGAAAGCAGATTGTGGGGTTGTATATGGGGGAAGGATGGGAGTCTGTCTCTTATACACATCTAGATGTGTATAAGAGACAGGGTTGGGAGTGTCTCCAAAGTTTGGAGGGCCCAGTGCTATGTTTATTTTGGATTGCCTGAAGGACCAGACAGGTTCCCATAAGTTTGAGTAGTCTGGTTGCTTTGACTTGCGAGGGCTGAATGTGATTGCCTTTTTAGGGACCAAACATTTTTTCATAAGCTTGGATGACTTGGTCGCCTGTTTTTCTTTGGGGTTTTCTATATGCTTATTTGGTTTCTGAAGGAGGGTTGCGCATTTTTCCATAAGTTTGGATGACTCTGACCCTCTTTGTTTCATTCTGAGGGAGATTTTGGACGACAGATCGGACAGGTTCCCATAAGTTTGGGAGGTCTAGTCTGAAGCCACGCACATGCTAGAATTAGAAGGTAAAACTTGTTTATATTTTATATTATATTACTTATTAACAGACAAGTCAGACATTTTTTCATAAGTTTGGATGATCATTGAGTTTGGGATGGTGAGAGTACTTACCTTTGTGGTTTGGTCTGCATGAGACTGAGTGCGACTACTACTTAGTCTGAGTTTCAGTTTGATAGGTAGTTGCTTTAGTTGCTCGCTACATACTAGAGTCATAGGAGTTCATTTCAATTCCTGCATTTTTTTAGCTAAGTTTATTTTTACTTAGGTCGATTTCTGCATTTTCTGGGATCATCTATTATACTTGGTCTTGTATAAATCTTGGCAAGTCACTTTCTTTACGGGAAGCGCTGCCGAAATTTCTACAAAACCAAGGAGTTAGTTAGATTTTGTCTTTTTCAGGGTCCAACTTTCTGACTTTTTGGCTTAGTAAAAATTTGAAAAACCTCCTTTTCTAAAGGGAGTGCTGCCCAAATTTTTACTAATTCAGGGCGTTGGACAAAATTAGACCTCAAAAATTCAAAAGTCATTTTAGATTCTGGACTTACCTTTGTATAAATCTCTTAATAACACTTTTTCTACGGGAAGCGCTGCCGAAATTTCTACAAAGCTAAGGAGTTAGTTAAAATTTGTCTTAAAGTCAAACTCAAGTTTAGCTTTTGAGTTCCTATCTGACTTAGTATAAATTTGAGAAGTCTACCCTTCTAAAGGAGGTGTCGTCCAAATTTTTATTAATTCAGGGAGTTAGACAAAATTTGACTTTCCAAAATTAGAGATTGTCTTTTGTTTTCATATTTGAGTTGTTATAAATTTTGAGAAGGCAGTTCTCCTACGAGAAGCGCTGCCGAAATTGTCTTAGTTTACAGGAGTTAGATTATATTTTGACAGACGGCAATGCTGACAATCCACTCTGCATAGAGGAGATTCTGCCAAAGATCTACCTTTTCATTAGGCACTGGCTTAGGGTAGACTCAGGATTAGCCAAGCAGAATAATTCTTGATGAAAGCGTGATATGGAGGTTACTCTCGATTTGGACTCATAGATTTAGCTTGGGGATTGACATGTCTTGTGTTACAGGTCCTCTTGATCATTTGGTTCAGGATCTGGAATAGATTCAACTTGATCCTACAAGGATCACCTTCTGTTATCACTGATAACAGGTCGGTTGCCGATTCGTCGGTGTACGACTCAACTCCAATTTATCCTCAATACTCAACCTAAGAGGCTCTAGCCCTGGTGATTTTTGTTGTTTTACTAAGGTTTTCACCCGGACTTTTATTGAATGACCATTTAACGAAGGTACTGAGTATTTAATTATGGTTGGTTGGACAAAGGTTGGGGCTTGCATAGCTAAAGCGAGAGGTATGAGTATAGAGATTGGTTGGCGTTGACCCCGTGTAGTGCGTGGACCTTGTTGACTCTTTGATGTGATTGCAAGTATGTTATGTGGTTCGGATTTTAGATTTGATTGTCTGCGATCACACATATATATATGGTTGTGAGGAGTTTCGTTGTGATTGTGAGAAGTGATCGTCACATACTTATTCCCCTTTAC
Source organism: Chara braunii (assembly GCA_003427395.1). Taxonomy (NCBI): domain Eukaryota; kingdom Viridiplantae; phylum Streptophyta; class Charophyceae; order Charales; family Characeae; genus Chara; species Chara braunii. The sequence goes on from BFEA01000029.1 coordinate 112,251, forward strand.
ATATGTATGTGTGTACCTATACTGGGTGTTCGCATGGCCTGAGGGGTCTAGGCTTAAGGGGTAAATAGGGGTTGAGATTGAGAAAAGAAAGAAACCCCTGCCTTATTGTTGAATGCTTCTTAAAAGTTTCTTAGTCAGACGTTAGTCCTGGGCCCGGATTCGAGGTCCTTGTCCAGGACATCCCAGACCCTAGACTCTGCATGAAAGGGATTACCCCTCAGGCAGAGTCTATTTGCCTTGCCTACCGGGACACTCAGCCTAAAGACCGGAAGTGTCGCGGAGGCCGCACGACTATTCCTTCGGCCGTGCAATATCGTGGAGGGGTAAACCCTCACGGTACTTCGAGTCTGACACTTGAGTGTCATAAGCGGTACTCGGATCTACGAGGGACCGCTTGATTATGGGCACTACATAGTATGCCATCACTGCGACTACTTGCGTATTCATGCTTTGCTAGTCGATATGACTTAGCCCTGCGTCCGAGCAGTTTTATACTAAGTCTCGCGCGCGACGTCTATCTGATTACCGCATCGGGGAGTTATGGAATGACTACTAAGGGACTAGGAGTGTTGTCACGTTGTTTGTTCTGTGTTGTTTCGTGTATATGTGTATGTGCATGTTTTTATTGTTATGTTCTTTCAAATGGTGTGCGCGTGGAATGTGGGATGCGTCCTAGTCGACCGACGACGAGTCGCACTTGGGACCTCAGCCCCCCAAGATGTTTGTTCACGTGCAGGTCCGATAGAGGTACCCCCTATGTTACAACGAACGAGAAACACCCTCGGCTGGTCCATCTCTGCGATTGCACCTGATTAGCTTTCGTATTGTGGACTGGTAGCTCGGTGGGGATACGCCCACCAAAGGGAGGTGACAACTCCCGTAAGGTGGAGGTAAGTCGTGCCTTGCGTAGGCCCTATCCTGTTGTAGGGGCTCGTGAGAGGTATGGCTGGTGCACTCGGCCGGAGCGGCTTGCGGAAGCTCCATGTATATTTGCGACGAGGATTAAGACCAACTCCTGCGTGACGTGGCCGGGAGGGTCCCGCGCTGCCTCATGCGATGCCAGACCGATGCGCTCGACAACGCTTGGAGGGGAGGAAGGTCTTGGGAAGCGGCCTGACGTGGTGGGAACTCCTCGCTATGACACATATAGGAGTTGGGAGGTAGTAGTGGTAAGGAAGCTACACAGAAGGTTGCGATGGTGGGTTTAACCGGTAGAGAGAACGCCACGGCTTTTTGTTGAAACGCGAAATATTCATGGAGCAGTGACCATCATATTTTTCTTCAGGGGTCTTCCTCTTCAGGGTGTGACTGGTCTTCTTGATCTATTAGGCTTTGTTTCGACAGTTTGAGCATGTCACGCGAAACGGAGGTGAAACACATTGAGTGGGGAACACGAAGATAAGGAAGCGTTTTTTGATTGGCATGAAATAGTTGATCTCGTGTGCAAATGGGGGCAGGTGGGGCTGTGAATTAGGGCATGGGCTGATCACAGCCTTTGGGGAGGAAGTGACATGGCTTAGGGTGTAATCTTTTGTATGTTTTTCCCCTCACCTTCCCTTATTCCCTCCTCTCTCGATTTGTGTCTTTTCCTCCGTCTCTGTTGTTTTTTCTGCTTCTGCCCGCCTCTTGTCCTTTTGTCTTACTAGATCGGAACTCCTGCGAGGTGTCGTTGGCAGGTTCAACGAGGACTATCGTGACGAGCTCTGAGAGGGGCTTGGCTTGTTGGCCTTCTGCTTCCGATGGGAGGAGGTTGGTCTCTCCCTTAAAGAAGGCATAGGGGGTAAGTTTTGTGGTGAGATTGAAGGAGGAATTGAGATTGGTGGATAGCAGGTTATAATAACAGAAAAATTGTAGGGTGGTACGATATATATAATTTTTGTTGTGAATCTTCGAGTGGTAGTTTTTTCCTGATTAGTTTCTCATTTGTTTTTTTAGTTTTCTAAGCGTTTATAGCGATTAGATTTCCGAAGTTAATTGTGGTGACTAATATTATGTTGGATATTCACATACATAATTCTAACCCTATATTTCAATAAACAGTAAATTCATAATTTCTAAAATCTGAAAGTTAAATTCTTATAGATTTTCCAACTTTATCCTTAAAATCATTGCCGTATAAGTTTACTCCTAAATCTTTTACGCTCTTGAGTGATTTTCCTGAGGCTGATATACGCAAATCAGAGTTTAAACTTTGATATAAAAAAGGTAATCCTCAAATAGTTTCATCATAGTTGGTCTTCAAAATTCGAGTTCCTATTGAGTTCCATAAAAATAGTTTTACGTTCGGATAGCTCACATCAGAAACCTATATTTGTGCTTCTTACTTCAAACCATGTTATTTGGAATAATTCTTCAAAATCCAACACGGGAGGCAGGGGCTTGTGGTGGCGACGAGGGGGGGAGATAACGCGCTATGCCGTGAAGGGGCTAGCCTGCAGGGTGGAAATAGGGCATAGCAGCGGTAAAGATGGGAGCTTCATTGTGGTAAGACTTGCCAGAGCAGGGTTGAGAGAAATTTTGTGTGGGATGCCTGCAACCGGTGCCGGAATTACGCAGGTGTGCTAATTGATTGATTGTTTTCGTTAAAAAAGGGGGGGCATGCAGGAGCTGGATGATCCGAACTACAACTATGGTGGTGAGGGGGCTTGGCTGCTATCTGCTGATGTCCTTGGTCCCGGTGGTTGCGAATGGACGAGGCCAGAACGACGCTGGTCGGTGCTAGGGCTTGGTCGCACTGCCCTGTAACTCGAGTTGTACGGGGGTATGAGACCTGGTAGAGAGATCTGGAGAGTCGTTGAGGGTGGAAGGCATTCTAGTGTCCATTGGTGAGTTGGTTTTCAGTCGACGCTGGCCGGAGCCGCGGCGGGTCGCTTCGCCCTGTAGCCTAGCAGGTGGGGGTTTTCTGGGGTGGGTCGTGCCACTCTGTAACCTAGCAGTTGGGGGTGTGAGGCCTAGTAAAGATTGAGTATCGGGACGTAGGGGGGAGGCAGATAGGGTTGGGCCGCTGAAAACACTAATGCATGTGTTTTTTTTTTCAGTCTGAATGTGCTGCTTATGGTTGCCAATGGTGTCTAACGAATGATTTAGGACTCAGGGGATTCCTAGCAACTCATCTTAGGAGGCTCCATTGCTGTTAGACTCAGTGATCTGCGGATGTCTGAAGCCAGAACGACGCTGGCCGATGCTGGGGTGTTGCCCTGTAACCTGCTGATGCAGGAGTGTGGGGCCTGGTAGAGAGATCTGGGAATGCTTTGGGGTAGGCATTCCAAGGGACAACCAAGGGTTGTTGCTGGGGCGACGCTGGTCGGAGGAGCTGGGGTGAGTCGTGTTGCCCTGTAACCCAACAAGGTGGGGGTGTGAGGCCTGGAAGAGCTCGGCAAGGAGTAAGACAGTGCTGAAGAGTTTTATAAGGGTTTGCCAGGGATTTCGAGGTTTTCGAGCACTTGTAGGACTCTTGTTCGGCGATTGTTGCTGTGGGTAGCCCCCTTTTATCTGATGATTGCTGTGGAAATTTTCTAAACAGCTTAGAATCTCCAAAAGGTTACTAGTGTACTTGCAGCACCTTGTGTAGATTGCACAGTTGTCTTTCTTAGCCGCAGCCGAGTAATGGCCCCGGGATCTCAAGGATTTTCCATAAACTCCTCAATTTCTCAATATGATTTTGAAAGGGACGCTGGGCCCGGTTCCCAGCACGTGCTGCTCCCCACGAATAGATTGGAGCAAGTCTCCTGTAAAAAAAAAAAAAAAGAAGAGGTCCTATGTTTGTGCTTGAAAAGCATGAATGTGGTCATAAACCGCCTGCGGTGCATTTAGTGCCAACCGACTGTGATAGTCCTCTGGATACCCCTGATCGGTATTAGCCTCTGATGGGGCGGGGTCTATGACCAACACGGGTGTGAGTGGGAGAGCCAGTGTGGTGTGTGGGAGAGTGTTGGCCATAGCCTCTGCTGCTACTGGGCTCTATGAGAGGGGTGGGGACGATGAGAAAGGGAGGCGCAGCTACTGGCAAAATGCTCGGTCTTTACGTTAGCCGGACCCCCACGGCGGCCCCACCCCATCTCTGACCACGGCTGTTGGGGTGGGGGGCAACATGAATTACCTCGTTTGCGAGGCCCTATGCTTGGGAGAAGAACATTGTGCTTTGTTAGCATGGCCATAGCACCAGAGGGCGCCGTATCCTCGCACGAGAGCTACCATAGCGTGGGAGGGAGGGATTCCCCGCCGACTCTGAATATTATCCATAATCACTTTGTTAGCAATGATTTTTTTTCAGCGCGGTGTGGGACTGATCTTCGCTCACCTGCGGGGATGTCCCACTTGTCCTGATTTCTTTGTTTTTGGCCGTTGATCTTTATAATCGACGGCAAGAGATGGAGAGTCCGGGTTAGCGGGTGCGCTCCCCGTTTGTCGTACGTGGATCTACTCGTGCCATAAAAGCCTTTTGATTGACACAAGTCATCTTGACAATTCCGCAACGGTTGGTCTGGCGCCAACCTCTAGCGCGCTAAGCGAAAGCGCCTCGGTGACTTGGAGCGACGCATTGGCGGGAAAAAGCGGAGGCGATTTTACACCGAGGTGTGTTACCATCGGAGTTTTTTTTTTTTTTTTTTTTTTTTTTTCTGTGAGTTTGCAACTCGCTGTCCATGGATGTGTTTTTTTGTTTTGTTTTTGTTCCCCCCCCAAAAAAAGAAGATTTTTTTTTTTTTGCGTTCTTCTTCTGCCCTCTTTGGTTATTGCCTTGGTTTTTACCAACTGGCCTAGCTCAGTTGATACACGCACACCAAAACCTGTTTTCTGATTTTTAGACGTAACTGCGGCCAGATACATTCACGTCTGGCTGTAAATGCGGTCAGATACATTTACGATGGTGCTAGTGTGAGTACGGCCTCCGTTGGTACACTCATGAACTGTTGTAAAAGAGTTGGAAAAGAAAAGTACAATAGGAAAAAAAAAAAAAAAAACCGGATTAGAAGTGTTTGTGAATAGACAAGTATTTGACAAGGGCTTAAAGAATTAGCCTACTATATATGGCAGTTCTGTTTGTGACGATATATATATATATATATATATTGTGACGATATATATACACGGGGGTGGAGGCAGCCGCCGCTCAACCTACATCCACGTGGGCGGCCTTGTACGCAAGAGGTTCTGAACAGGGGGAGTTATAAGGAAGAAGATAAAAAATTGAACTCAATTTTCCTTGGTTTTCTTTTCTCCTTTTTTCTTTTTTTCGCATTTGCGCTCTGATATTCTTGTGACAATATATATTTATGAATGCAGCTCAAATGCCGCTAGCCGGCGCCTGCTTCTTTCTGTCAATCATCGGTGACGTCAGCCTCTAATTCTACCTCAAAAAAAAAAAAAAAAAAAAAAAAAAAAAACTCCGTCTTGATGAGTACTCTCCCTTCTCAGATTCTTCTTGTCGTTCTGTCTGGTCTCCCTCTTCCTCGTTTTTCCTCCATGCCGCCTCGCGTTGCCTCGTCGGTTCTCAGCAAAACAACGGCTGTATGTACATTGTACACTCTTTCTCCTGAGCATCCTGTATGCCATCGCCAGCCTGCACATAGCGTTATTTAGGCCATCGTCTTTCTTCTTGTGGCATGAGTTCCACCATCGCTACCCCTTCCCACAGCGTTAGTCTGGCCTTCGTCTGTCTTCTACTTTTTTTTTTTTTTTTTTTTTCCCCAGATGTTACAATTTGCAATTAATTCTGTTGATTTTTCCTGTGTCTTTTTTTGCCCGCCACCCCCCCTCGTTGCCCTTCCCCCCTGTCGGATTCTTTTTTTTTTTTTTTCCTTCCTTCCAAACATAACAAAATCGTTCCTTTTCTTTTCTTCGTCTTTTCTTTCTCTACGTCATCATTTCCACCACCATTTCGTGCATCCCGAGATTAAAAAAAAAGAAAAAAGAAAAAAAAAGAAAAAAGAAAAGAAAAAAAGAAAAAAAGAAAAAAAGAAAAAAAAAAAGAAAAAAAGAAAAAAAAAGGAAGAAAAAAGAAAAGGAACGATTTTGTTATCACTGGGAACGATCCAGTGCTATTCAGAAAATAAGGCGCCATCTCGGTAGGTCTTCTTCCCGCTCTACCGTCCCTCCATCTCTCCTTACTGCATCGAAAACGGTGATGGCACCTGGTGGCACCGTTTCTCTCTCTCTATCTCTCTATCCCTCTTTCTCTCTCTTTCTCTCTCTCTCTCTCTCTCTCTGTGTCTCTGGGCCTCGCTCCGCTACCCAATACATGCACAAAAGACAAAAAATATGGTGGTGTATCTTTCCATGTTCTAGCCGAAGATTCATTCTCATTTTGCACATTTGGTGAGCAAATGCGCGAGGCTCTCTCTGCCTTTCTCCTTTGAATAAATGATAAAACCAACGGCTGCCGCTTCGTAGGGCATACTCATACCAGGACTCTTTGTTCTAAGCTCTGGACGTGATTGCGGATTCATCCGCATATGGCCGTAATCTCGGTGAGATTCATCGACGTATTTGCCGCAATTACGGTCAGATACACTTAGGAAGGTCCTAGTGTGAGCAATGCGCTTAGGGTATGTACATGGCAGCGGAATTGGAGGCAGAGCATGCGCTCATAGGTGTGCGCGCACGTGGCCATGGTTGTGAACGTTATTAAAAATAAAATCCCTTTTTTAATTGCTCATCATTTTTTTCAGAAGCGGTTGTTTACTCATTGATCGATGATCGATGGCCGTAGATAGATCGTATGTCCGCAGACCAATGGCTGCAGACCGATTCATTAAATAGTTTTTTTTTTTTTAATTTAATTTTAAGAAAAACATTATTTCATTAACATCATTGAAAAATTTAGGTGATTTGTGACATGATAGATACAGATAGTAGATGTTGCTCCTTAGTTTCCTAAGATAGTCGACGATCATCATCGTTAAGAAAACAAGGAAAGGATAATCATCCTGTTTGTCCATCATCGCGGGGACGTGGTCCCCCACCCAGAACAAAAACTGACTGATTTTTTTGATTTTTAATTTTAATTTTAATTTTAATTTATTTATTAAGTGACTTATTTCAGAGTGTCGATCTCTTTTTTTTTCCATATATACATATATATATTTGTAAGTGCGGAGTCTCTCATCCGCTAATTATAATTTTTTAGACATCTCTCTCTCTCGGAGGATTGATTAACTTTGTAGAATTGAGATGAACCATTCCCCTCTTTGGCAGGGGCCATGCTAATCTTCTCTCGATCAATGTATGTAATCCTTGGAATTCAGATGAACCATGACCCTCTTGGGCAGGGGCCCTGCAAGCCTTCTGTGTATCGTTCCAGTTCTGGACGGATGTTCTGAATGACTGGTGAACTGACAGATTGCGGAAGGTACACAAGCAAAGAGGGAAAAACCTTTTTTTTTTTTTTTTTTTTTTTTTGAAGAATCCCGCGCGGGTGATAGTGATGCTGGTAAGAGCAGACACCACCACTATCACCCCAGGGGGGGGGCTCCAAAAGCTCATGTACATTCAGGAACAAGGGACGACTTTGGTTGACAGCGCAGGTGTGGTTATGTGTTCATCGCGCTTGAGTCACACTTTGTTTGACTTGCTCTTCTTCTTCTTCTTCTTCTTCAAGGGACGAAAATACAAAAGCACGCAATATATTATTTTGTTATGCAATATTTTTTCTATGCAAAAAATCGATTGAAATGTGATCCGGCGTCAGCTTTAATAGGCTTTGTTTGTTTGTCAAAAAGAGAGTTATGTTCGCTTCAAGAACAGAGATGATTGCATGCCGGTTGGGATATGGCTCCCCGACCGGTTTCGACCGCAGCCACGTGGTCATCCTCAGGGGGTTCCACCGTACGCCTCCCCTCGGCGGAAGCGCCCATCATTCCGCCTAACCCACCTCCGCCGTCGAAAGCCCATCGTTCCGACAAACCTACCTCCGTCTGTAGAGTTTGGCATCTGGTGTGGGGGTGAGTGATAGTCTGCTTTGATTTTAGTCACAGGTACCTTGAGGGCAGTGGTTGGTGGTCCCCACCACCTCAGAGGGGTATCAGTTGTCGGGCAGTCGTTGATGCTTAACCACGGCCGGGGTTAAGGTGGATTATCGCTCACAGTGTAATCGGTGAGGCGATGCTGCAGACTGTTGTTGAGCGTTCAGCCCCTGATGAGTAGGTAGGTGAAACTCCGACGAAACAGTTTGTCACAGCCCCTCGTTTCTTGTCGTCTTCTCCCTTTTGTCCCTCCCTCTCTGCCCAAGGCTTACCGCAGGCAGCTCTGTGTAGCAAAGAATCTCGATCCGACCTTGAGGCAAAACGTTTTTCAAGTTTTTTTTTTTTTTTTTTTTTTAATAAATAGCTACATTGTTCTCTCTCAATTTCACCTCACACTACCTACCTACCACTAAAACTAATTATAGTCGTGCGGGGGACCCCGTAGCAGCCACAACCTTGTCCACACGGTTGTTCAGTGTTTTTTTTTTTTTTTTTTTTTTTTTTTTTTTTTTTTTTTTTCACGGTTGTTCAGTTTATTGTTCTGATGAACGTAGTTTTTTTGTTTTTATTTTTATTTTTACAGGAACCTTCCCTCGCCCTTGTCCGGCAGGACGACCCGGGCAACCAAGGTGACCCGGGCGGCCCGTTTGGTATTATGAGATCAGTCAGTTAGGGCCGCTGTCAGACTTCCCATCCCGAAGTGCCTAGCCATACGGCACACTGAACGGAAAAAAAGGAGTGCATCTCCCCGCAGAAGATGGCGAGATACACTTGTTTCGATTCATAGTAACGGATGAATCTTTCCTGTTTCTGTGAGAAGATGCAATCGCTTCTTTTTCGTTTCGTGCGCCGTGTGGCGACGGCCTGAGAGACTGTTGTAAGTGGGTGCCGTCTACTCTCAGGGCATACTCCCACTAGGACTTTCTCCACTTGCTCTGGACATGATTACGGTGAGATGCATTCAGCTCTGGCTGTGATTGCTGTCAGATACATTCAGGAAAGTGCTAGTGTGAGTATGCCCTGAAGTAATCAAGACAGTTGAGCTGGAGTGTGAGAAACGGTGTGTCCTCACTGCAAATGCTGGAAGGATGTGGCTACGTAGTACAGGCCTGTAGGGCGATCGTGTGCTCCACAATCTGGGACGTGAGGAACAAGGCAGTTTTTCAGGGAAAAGGAACATCCGACATCGACATCAAGTCATCCACCTGTCACAAATTAAGGCATTACATAAAGGCAGATTGGGACAGACGGACTGGTGGATTGCATACCAGGGGGAAGACTTTGAGATGGTTCCTCAGGACATGGGGGAGCTGCAGAGGAGCCAAGTGGCTGGTAACAGTAGGTTCAGATGGCAAGTTGGTTTTCTGTAACTGGTTAAAAAAATGATAAGATAGTTATAAGGAATAGGGTTCCCTGTAGGGTTTAATAGACATGGCTCATGAGTAGTTAATTACCGTGTGGTTTGTAAGTGGTAAATGGTTTCCTTTATTGGATATGTTTATAACTTTTGTTGTTGGGTCTAATAATTCTGTTTGTCTGTTATGGTTGTTAAATTTCTGATGAAGCCTTTGTTGTAGAGCTTGGAAGTAGAAGGCAATACCAGGACACTCGGTTAGCTTAGCCACAGGAGGCAGGCAGAATGGTTTCTTAGAGGCTGAGTGCAATTTTTTTTTTTGGGAAAAGGGGTTGGAGTGTCAGAGGGGGCGGTCGCCCAGCAGGTCGAAAGAATAGGCCTGCAATAAGCAGAATAGGTGTAGGCCATGAAGAGCAGAGGGCTCTACATAAACGTTGGTTTGGTTTTCAGCTAACTGTAGCCTGTCTCAGTAAACAGTTAAGCAGTGACCTAGGACTCATAAACTGAAGCTGGATTACATCCGGTGACATGGTTAACCTCCGGGTTGTTTGTTGAGGATTCCCGGCCTCAAAGTTACTCTTTGCTTTGAATAAAGGATCCTCTACCTTTTCCCGAAAAAAAAAAAAGAAGAAATGGTGTGTCCCGCAACACATATCCCTTGCTAACGTCTTCCCCCGAATAGAACTCATGGTTCTCTTCTTTTTTCTTGTTTTTTAATTTGGAGCGTTTCTCGATTTATGCGTGTCGTATCATGCGTATCTGTACTTGGGGCAACCCTCAGTCTAGATACAGCGATAACGCCCGTGCCTTTCATTGGGGGGCTGATGGTGGTCCCATTCCTGGATCGAAACCGCCGGATGGGCAGGTACCTCGGGAGCAAGGTCCCACTACTACCGTAGTAGCAAAAAGAATCGGATTAAGCACCTGAACGTGGATGGGTTTCAAGCAGAGATGCAGAAAAGCAGATCAGTCGCGGTTTTGTGCACCTCTCCACACACAACGTCCAGATTCAGACTCTGAATCCAATCTCCTCTGCTAGTGGCACCTCGCCCCTGATCCTGAAACCTGCGCCGCTCTCAGGTCGACCAGCCACTGCTCCCCTACCACATAGCGCACGCTGATCATGAATGTATACAATCCATCTTTCCGGTCCGAAACAGCCTGAGTAATGATGATGAGTGTGAACGGGAGCTCCAGCCACCCGCCCACCCAGCAAATCGGCATATCATCAACCTTTTTTTATAATTTATAACCCAGAGTGCCAACTCAGTGGGACTTGAACCCTGAGTGCCAACTCAGTGGGACTTGAACCCAGAGTGACCTCAGTGGGACTTGAACCCAGAGTGCCAACTCAGTGGGACTTGAACCTAGAGTGGCAACTCAGGCATGCAGCCACATGGGCTGATGAATTGGACAGGGAAGTCTTTGTCTGTCTTCTTTTTTCTTTTTACTTTACTTCCATCTTTGTTCATTTCTTAATTTATGTATGTATTTATGGATTTTTTTTTTTTTTTTTTCAATCTTTTCGAATACTCTGGGTTGTGCGGGAGTTCTGATGCCTTCGTCGTTTCTGATGTAGGTGCTGTTAGCAGTAAGATTGAGTAAGTTAGCATGCTCAAGAGTACTACGTGAAACTTTTCCGACTGAATCTGGTCTTAACTGCGGTCTCAGATTCGGTCGAAAGAAAGAGTTATAGTCTGACTATGCGCTTAGTGTCTCTCCTTCTGTTCGCCTAAGACCTGTGAATCTGGTCTTAACTGCCCCGTCAGAGTCGGTCAAAGAGAAATCGGTAGTATTGTGAGTATACCCTTGTTCTCTCAGACGTTTGAATCTGGTCTCCAATGCGGCCAGATTCGGTCGGGAAAAAAAAAGAGGTGAAGTCTGAGCACTATCTCTCTCTTTACTTGTTCCCTCAGCCGTGTGGAACTGTGGTTATGCGCCTCGAAAAGTTGGGCTAGGCGGCTGATGAGACCGGGGGCCAAGTCCCACTAGCAGCGTTGCGTTTCCTCCACGCCTGTATCTGGACGTGTTTGTGACCGGGTGCGGAAAATCGCACTGAGTTTCCTCAACTGCACATCTCCATAAACACGTCCAGATTCGGCCATTGATGAAACTCGACGCTGCCAATGGGGCTTGGCCCCGGAGTGTCAGTCGAAGGTCGAAACTTCGAAACTCTTTCCCGGAGCTGTAAGGTGTTCTTGGTTTTTATTTATTTATTATTTATTATTTAATTTTTAAATTTAGATATTAAACTGATCATAAGCATGGGGGCAGCTAGCAGAAGGGTCACTCGCTTCACTGTTTTTTTTTTTTTTTT
>BFEA01000029.1:186070-198949 GCA_003427395.1 Chara braunii
CTCCAGGAATTCTGTCGAATCCATCGTCTCTGCATCAACGAAACGAAAGAAAAAGAAACAAAAAGAGAAAACGAAAAGAAGAAACAAAAAGAGGAAAACGTATGTCGACGTCATACCTTGATCTCCCATGTTTCACTTCCAGGGGATGAATCTTGTGTGTGTGTGCGTGTGTGTGTGTGTGTGTGTGTGGGTGTGTGGGTGTGTGTGTGTGTGTGTGTGTGTGTGAGAGAGAGAGAGAGAGAGAGAGAGAGAGAGAGAGAGAGAGAGAGAGAGAGATTTGCGACCTAGGGACTCGACCCCGTTCATAAAGCCCACTACCTGGTTGAATATGGCCGACACCTGCAATCACGGTGCGGCGCAAAACAAACCTGCAGCGAATAAAGACCCCGTTCATAAAGCTAGCCAGCACCAACCACGAAAACAAACCGCGTCGCGCCGACACCAACCGCAAAAAAAAATCGGTCGTAAACTTGTATTCGAACATTGGCCGCCCACAGGCAACCCGACTCGACCTCTCGGCCTCACCGAATCGGCACGCAGTCCGCCCTTGGGCCTGCCACGAGTCCCACTCCAGGGAACCGGGTCTCGCGCGGGACCGTCACGCGAGACCCACGTTTTCCTTTATATGTCTAGAGATAAAGGCTTTACCGGTTCCGACGGCATTGATTAGGAACAACCTGGGTATCTTGAAGATCAATGTACCATCAGTTCCTTTTTTTTTTTTTTTTTTTAAGTGCCTAGTAATGGGGGTTAAGACCTTCAATAAAGAAAAAGGAGAAAAAGAAAGAAAAGAAAAGAAAGGCGCCCACCACTGCAATGGTAGCGAACCGGTGGCTGAGGGGGGGACTACCCCCTTCAGCAACAAGATTTTGTAAAGTTTAACTTCTCCAAGTCTTGGACAAAGTATATTCAGACGCACTGGGCTCTCCAATGGCAGCTTTGACGTTGGTGCATCCCCACTCTTGATTGGCTAGTCCCCAGATAAAACCTCTAGAACAAAGGAATTCTTTCACCAAAAAAAAAAAGAAAAAAAAAGAAAAAAAAGAATTTATCTTTCTCCAATCCGATCCTATTGTGGGAAGTCCTCCCAACAGGCTAGAGCCATGGTGGAACCGTGCCCTCATACTTGTGACCTCTCGAATGGCAGCCTAGATAGTGGGGTAGGCCGGTCGACCCATTCAATTGGCCTTGTAAATGGAGCACCTTGCAGGAAGATGGGGCGACCGGTAACGCTACCGCGGTGATGTCGGTGCGCCTGCGTTAGCGCTCAGTGAGGAATTAGGTCACTACCTAACCTAAGTCCACCATCACCAGTTACGGCGGATCACCAGTTACGGCGGATATGGCGGAAGGGAAGTGTCTTTACCCTCTTGTAAGGGTCTAGGTGGTTGCTATACCTAGCTCAAAAGGTGCGTAGGGTTTGGGGACAATGTGACGCCCAACCTCATGCCCAACGCGACTTCCTGATCGGAGTGGGATGGGGGCCCGAAAGTGCGAAAAGGGGGTATGCCAAGGATTTTAGAAAAGTGGGGATGGAGTCCGAGGTCGGAACTGAGATCTCCGGTGGATAGCTTAGGGACAATGGTGCAAGATGGTATGCGAAGATCGTATCTGGCGTTTCATTCTTCGAGGATGGGATTATCGTCTCTGCCAGTTGCGTTGCCGTGGTCAGTCCCTTATCTGGTGGACCGGTGGGATACCATGGCTGTCACGTTGTTCGAACAGTTGTCGGCGCCGCTCGTAACAAGCTTCGGAATCCGACGAGGCTGGCCTCAAGCGGAAGCTGTGTAATCGCCGCTCGGCTTCGGTTCGGGTTCGTCGGATAAACCCTGAAGCCTGATACGCCTTGTACCGCTGACACTCTTCGCACGATGTGAGGGGCCAATAACGAGATATGGAATTCCACGATACCATTGTGAGCTAGTGATATGGAAGGAGAAGATGGTAAGGAGGGAAACTGGTATTAATAACGATGAAGCCCGGAGATATGTAATACTGAGTGTCGTCAATATTCGGATAGTCTGGGCCCCTAGGATCGCTAGTTATGGCCCAGTGAAAATCCCCCGCGTACAGTCGGTCGTTCTCCGTCAGAAACGGGAATTTCGGGTTTCTCAAGTTTCCTCGCTGTCTGAGATGTTCACCCTCCCAGTATTCGCGATACTCCGGGTCCCTCAGGCTCTCAGGATCGGTGATCCAAAAGGGAGTTTCTACAACCATATCCGACTAGTGAACTCGGTCTCCCACATCCCTTATAGTGAGCCAGGATCGAGGTCGACTCATGCAGACGTGCACGTAAGCTGCGACTCGGTTTTCTTGAGATCGTGGTCGTACGCGAGCGTGCACATGAACGAAAGTGGATCGGACTCGGGTTTCTCGTGTCAGTGTATTGATCGTGTCGTATGTGCATGCTACTATCCTACCCATACTATTTCGGGTGAGATCCAATCATTACATTCACATCCATGCCATCCATGTGACGAAGGGAAAGAGAAGGGGAGGGGGGAGGGCAATTGCCCTGGTATCGAGGGCCAACACATCACAGCATTCTCGGAATTTCTCGGTGATCTAATGACGATCAAAGGCTAACGATTAAACCCAAACATTCATAGTGAGTGTCTTCAATCAAGCCCGGGATTATTGCACGATGCAGATGGATACAAGAAAGTGACGAAATTTTAATTAAGCAGGCATCACAGAACAAGACTAAAAATCCGAAAATATCACTCGAAAAGGGTTCACATCCATTTCATGCATACACACAAGGCAAAAACGACAAAGAAAACCCGAAACGATTTACAAGAAAAGTTCGAGAGGGCCGCAACAAGATCGACCAAAGTAGAAATCAAAATTATACAGATAATTGGAAGAAGAGACCTCATCCCACACATAACTACTTTCTCTTTCTCTCTCTCTCTCTCTCTCTCTCTCTCTCTCTCTCTCTCTCTCTCTCTCTCTCTCTCTGCTTTACACTTTCCCGATGCGGGCAGGCCGTCGCCGCCCATCAACACAGAGTTGTTACCCCGCTTGGTTCGAGCATGCAAGCCAGGTTCGCCCGTGCACCATAGTCCGTCGGGGCCCGCACGTCAACCTCGCATACCCGACACCAACTCGTCGGATCGCCCAACTCTCTCGTCGACTCACCTCTCAAGCTGACTCGTTAGCCGACCCTCACTCATCGCGCTAACTCCAATGCTCATAGAGAGCAAACTAATCGCGCTTGCAAAATTTATATCATGCATGCCTGCGCGAAACATACGAGATTAAGCCTAAGTGATCGGGAGGAGAAGAGAGGAAGTGCCTACGTCTGCATGGCCAGGCCAAGGTGTGGGGGTCGTAGCCGCACTTCACGCATTGATCCAGTCGTAAAGGCGTTCAGGCCAATTAGAACAGAGTATTAAGCATGCAAGACAAGGAAGAAGAAGGCGGACAAACACGAGAAAATCAAGAAAAAAGAAATATACAGTTACAATCGCGCCCGCCAAAAGCGACAGTTACACAAGATTAAGGGCGCGCTCCAGTCAGAGCTCAGTTCCTAGTGCAACAAGATGTGCGCGAGTGAGAAGCGCGGCGCAACAAAATTCAGAGTACCTAAATTCCTAGTTCAAGTCCTAATTGCAAAAAGAAATTCCGAAAAACCCAAAAATAGTTTCGCGAGCCCGTGGGGGCTCGACGCCAGTTGAAAATTCAAAAACGACATTCCCGTGCGATGATCGGCGATCGCACCAAAATTCCTAGTGCTCATTGCAGAACAAGAAAGAAGCTATGGCAACCTTTGTCCATTGCGCTCGTTAAGGCGCGGTTACCCAATCGTCGACGCGGGACTTTCCCGACACCGACCCGATAGATTCCCACAGGAAACAAAAAGAAACGAGGGTACCCATGCAACTTGCCCAACCGACCCATCTCTCCACGGCTCACTCATCCGACCCGTCCTGTTTCCCCAAAGCAGCTTCGCGCAGAAAGTCGCGCAATTACAGAAAATGGTTCGTCACAACAGGTCCTCACTGCTTCAATTCGGTCCCAGAACACAATAATGATACATCCAGGAACAACGATGATGAAACTCCTGTCAAGCGTTTTGTCTTCAGCTTACTGACGGTGGTGGCTGACAGTTTTCTCTGCAATATTTCGCCGTCCCTAGGGGATACTTCTTCTTCATTGGAATTGAAAGTTGAATCTCTCTTTCCCAAATTCTATTCACCACCCGATTAGTGTTTTTCTTTGTATACGACGTTGTCCTTTCGATGGTTAAAGCAGTATGTTCCTTCCAAGAATTTGCTCCGGAATGTCGTCCTTCGCTGTCCTTACTTATTATAGGAAGGACCGGAGCTTTCCGACCATATAGGGGGAACTTCGATTCGTAATCGAGTATAGGGGGAAGTTCTCACAAAGGAATTTTGTCGCCCTTGGCTACCCTGTCCCTCGCCGCACTTCACCGCTTCATCTTAACTCCTTCGGCTTGGTTTTGCCGAATGGGCACGAATCCCATTGCTTGTCTTCTTACTAATCATAGACTGATCTCATTTGTTACTATTACAGTAGTGAATGTGTTCGAGTCCTTTGAAATTCCCCTTCTATAGGGGAAATGGCACATTCATTGAGTATTGGCTTCCCACTTTTTTTGTCGAAGCGTGACTAGGTCATCGACCACTTTTTGCCATACTGTAATTTAAGCATTATTATGCCAATCCAATTCTCGAACTGTAGAAGGATACACGACAATACCACCGCCCCATGGACTCAAGTCGAGGAAGCCTCTCCCTACTCCAGCAAGCGTAGGCTGTCGGGGCCTATCACTCTGACCTTTCTGTTTTTTTTTCTTCGTCCCTGCTTCCTCTCCCTCGATTCTCCCTGATACTGCGGAAAAACTAGTTAAACACGCTATCGGACGCGAGTAGAGCGCACAGGAATCTGTAGTGTTCCAGACCTTTAGCGCTTCCGACTCGTCGAATTGGTCTCCCCGGGTCCCGCTATCTCGCATTCCTCTCTTTCCCTCCTTGTCCTTCTCTCGCCCGCATAATATAAAATTTTCATATATTTATTTTGTCCCTATTTCTCGCACGTAACTTAAATTCACTGCCCAAAATCATAATACAAATAATATATCACAAGGTTGATCTCAGCTGGAAGTTCGGCTCTATTCTAAATCCTTCTCTCTGACTAGTAAATTTGTGTGGCCGAAGCTAGGTAATGGTCCTGGTATTCTGAGAATGCTCAAAATTTCGCAAGGGACGTTGGGCCAAGTTCCCAGTTTGTGCCGGAAGAAAGCGGGATTAGATGTATTCAAGGGACGTTGGACCGATTTCCAACAGGTGTGGCTCCCCACCAATAGATGGAGCTTGCTTTTTTGTATTAAAAAAAAAAAAAAATATCAACTGGCCTTTTCGTTGAGTACGAACATCGCGATTACGCTCTTCCTGGAGTGTTTCCTTTGCCCGGAACCCTTGTTACATCCCATTGCAAAATAATACGATAATTGAACCCGAGAATATCACGAGCTTTAGCTGGATGATATTCCTTATATCTAGACTTTGGAATCAATTAACAAGGAATAGTACCAAATAGGGTACATGAGACATTACTTTACTTCCGATTGGTGAAATAAGGCCTTCCTTGACCACGATGATCTTTCTAAACAGTTGGCAATGCTTCGGTCCTGTTTGGGGTTTGTTAGACACTCCGTGGGCGCGTAAATCCCCCGAGGAAAAGTTTGTTCCACCTATCCTCGGGGATGAAAGTGAAAAGAAAACGCGAAAACATTTCCTTGGGGAATCCTCGGGGCTTCCCGAGGCTCGAGCTATAGCCATTTGGTGGCATTTCCCAAGGGACCTCCCGAGGTCCCTTGGAGGTCAAGGATCCGCGATAATCGGAGCGACGAGGGAACCCGTCGTCGACAAGAAATTTTCGTCGGTTGGTCCATTGGAGTTCCTACCAAGCAGCGCACAGACATCTTGGGTCTTTAATGTTCGGCTTTCAGGAACCTTACGCCAACGGTAATTCCTGGTGGTCGGCCGGCCTCCACAAACCTCGTCGACCAGTGTTCTCCCTCGCAGTGCGTGCCGCCAAACGGATAGGGGTCGAACGGTCGGCAAAATTTGAATACTTCAGCCGACCCCCCTGGCTCCAATTGCCCACTTTATTCCGCGATGCAAAACATTACAAGGTGTTTGTCCCATGCTGCGGTTTGTCGTTTGCATCCCTCTTCGTCGCCGTTTGCTGGAGGTGTACTGTCGTCGTCTAGCTACTTCCCTTCCCCACTTGCCTTTCATGGCCGACGTCTTTAGAAGGTTGTTGTTGTTTCTCCTGGTCATCCTTTTGCTTGTCCTTGTCTTCTTCTTCCACGTCTGCATCCTCGGCAGGGTGCTTGGGCGTACACATAAGAGATCTACCATTTCGTCAAAATTAACGTTTTCTATTTTTTGAACGAGGTTGAAACCAAGTTTTTCCAACTTTTTTGGCCGAAAACTCATCTAAATTTGTTGCTCCTGAGGGTCCGGCGTTTTTAAAACGATGGACCCTCCGGATGCATCAGGACAAAGCTTGAGACCAGATACATCCAGGGGGGATCGCCTGGATGTATCTGGTCTCAAACTAGGTCTAGATATATACAGGAGGTCCAACGTTTTAAAAACACCGCACACTCATAGCAACAAATTTAGACGAGTTTTTGGCCGAAAAAGTTGTCGTTCAAAAAAAAAAGTCTTTGACAAAATGGCAGTTAGAGGCAGTCTGCAAAGAAGGACGTCCGCATGGACGGGCGCCAGGCGAAGAGCAGGTCTTCAGTGGACCACTCCATAAGCCACCCAGGCCACGACCCGGCTCGCAGTGCAAGGGCGTACGATCCATTAGAGTGCGTGTGTCGTATGCTGTCCTCTACCGTCTGCTCCCTTCATCGTCACCGTTTGGTGGACATTGACCGTTGTCGTAGAATTACGGCCCTGTCGTACGTGTTGTTGATGGCTGACCTCTATTGAACGTTGCCAGTGCTGCTCCTAGTCACAATTTTGCTTGTCTTGGTTCTCCTGTTCCATGTGTGCGTTGATGGCCGACCTTTATCGAATGCCTCGAGCGGACAAGACGAGGGATCGACAACGACTGCAGTCGACATCGACATCGACAGTGCATCCTGAGGGCGTTTGTCCACATTGGATGTAATGGCCATCGCCCGAAAGACACGTGGCGACATACGCAGCTTCTCCCGGAAGTACTCCTCCGTCGCATCATCGCATTGCCTGAGATCCTCCCACGCCCATCCCGTCCTCCTTTTCATCCACCACCTCAGCGTCGCTCGTGGAAGAACACAGCAAGTTTGCAACCCATGGCACAACAAACTTGAACTGCAGCCTCAGTGATGGTCACGGTATCCAGCCCTTCGACCGGGACTTGACGAAGCATCTTCCTCCTCTGCACGCGGATCTGCCTAATGCCCTCTCCTGCAGACAACGAAAGAGCACGACCGTCACGACCGTCTTCTCGATTGTCGTCAACTTTGCACGTTCGTCGTCGTTGCCGCCCTCCATCGGCACGTATGTTGCAATGCTCATGAACCACGAAAATACAACAGCCTACCAACTCGCCCAGACCATGGTAACCTCAGCGCCAAGTCCCCGACGATGTTCCCCGCGTGTGCTCGACTCCCCGCGTGTGCTCGACTCCCCGCGTTAAATCCAATCCTTGTTGTTTGTAGGACTTTGCCCCAGTTGTACTGCATCCCATTACTCATTCCGAATTATTCCTTTTTTTTTTTTTTTTTTTTTTTTTTTAGGTGCATTTTGAATTTTCTATAGATAACGTAGAAGATGGTAGTTGTGCTGCATGTCATTACTCCTGCCGAATTATTCATTTTTTTCCCTTTTTTTTCCCTTTTTTTATTCTGTTTTTTTCTTTTTTTGGTGCATTTGAAATTTTCAATAGATAAAGTAGAAGCTGCATGTTATCATTACTCCTTTGGAATTATTCTTTTTTTTTCCCTTTTTTTTTCCTTTTTTGTTCTGTTTTTTTCTTTTTTTGGTGCATTTGGAATTTTCAATAGATAAAGTAGAAGACAGTTGTGAGTTCCATTTCCAATTTTCCACGTCATGTTCAATACTCAGAGATGCAGTAAAATTATCCCTACTCCTCCCCCGGGAAAAAAATAAAAATATATCTAAAGATGGAGGCTTGTTCCTTTTTTCCATTTTTTTAAACAGAGGAACAAAATCTAAGAAGTCCATGAATTTAATTTCAAAAATTTTAAGCATTTACTTTTTGAAATTTCGTACTTTTCGTTGTAAATTTGTAAAATAATTTATTTAAGGGAAAATTTTCGATATGCCGCTAAAAGTTCAATAAATTTGCACCGTGCCTCTCGGACGGCCGACTTACCCTGCCGTGCCCCTAGGGCCTCTGAACTTTCCTGCAGGCCCCTCTCTGTGAGGGTAGCAACTTTCCAGCATGCCCCTGTGGCCGTTGGTGGCGCAAGTGATCGTTCCCCTAGCTCTGGGAGGGGAGCTACCGGGGCATGCTAGAAATTTGGAACCGGTACCGATAGGGGTATATTTAACATTTTTCAGGCCCAAACGACACCAAGGGTTTTTCAAAAACTTCAATCTCTGTTAGAGGGGCGCTGCAAGGTAAGTCGGCCGTTAGAGGGGCATGCTGCAAGTAAATCAAACTTTGAGGGGCATATCGAAAATTTTACCTTTTATTTAAAATTTGATCTGAGACTCGGTTTCAACAGCGCCATCAGTGTCCATATGCATGGTGAACAAGCAGCTAGCAGTCACTTCGTTAAATTTACTTATTTATTTATTTTTGAAATTGAGCGTGCGAACCTTTTTTTTTTTTTGGGGTGGGGGGAAAGGGCAACAACATTGAGATATCGACTTCCAGCCCCAAGGAGCTCAGAAATTCATTCAGCAAGTTCCATCATGACTCGAGCACATGTCTTTATTTCAACAGTTCATGGAGTGTACCAACTGAGTTATGCCTGTCGGTGTGAACGAACAATTTTTTTTTTTTCTTTAAACGAACTTTTTATTTTGTTGTTTTTTAATACTTTATAAAGGGGTTTCCGTGTTTATTTTAAAATGAAATAGTGGAAAGGAAGGTACATTTTTTTTTTTTTTTTTTTTTTTTTCGTAATTTCCAGTCTTTTGCCAGATCCTTTGAGAGCAAAAAAATAAGAATAAAAGCTAGGTTACCAGAGCGGCCCGGGGCCACTTATCCGGTCGGGCCCAAAAAAAAAAAAAAAACTTTATTTTTTATTTTAAATTCGGTAAAGAATTTCGATGTGACCCTGAGGCAAAAGTTGTTCAGTTAATTTTTCTGCATAACATTTTTATTTTCGGATTTTTTTTATGTTTTTTTTTTTTTTTGTTTTGCTACGACCCTCCCTGGTCCTTGCACGGCCGGGCCGTCCGGGAAAATAGGGTGACCCGGCCGGCCCGGCTGGTAGTCTAGAATAAAAGTGAAAAAAACAGAACAGATGCGGCTGGAACGTGGAGCCGGGACCCACTAGCATCGAGTAAATCGGTGTGTGGCGGCCGTTTCTTTTTAAAAAGTATATAAAAAATCATGTTTTTTATTTTCATAAATGCAAAGAAAACAAGGCCAACGCTATGCATCCACACTTCCACCAACCCGGTACATCTGCATGTTCTCAATTTCTGCGAAAAAAAATAGCAAGGCGCGAAGCTTCAAAAACGCCCTCCCCCCTAAAAAACACCATAGTATTGCAACTTCGCGCCAACGCAAAGTGGCTACCTAAGTGGAAAAAGAAATGAAAACGAAACTCTTCTATTGGGAGAGGTTAGGCGAGGGGGGAGTGGGGAGGACTGGTCCTGCAATCTGCAAGCCATCTCAGTGGAGGACATCTTTTCGTTTAAGTCTGCGTGTTTTGACACACCGTCGGCCATGGCGAGATGACGGATCGGACTGGGGGGGGGCCAGAAGAGGTCCGCGTGAGCAGAGGGCGTAGGGGGAAGTCCGCGGTAGGAAGCGGCGAACGGCGCTAGCAAGGCTAGCACGGGCGCCGTCGAAGGGGGAAGGGTGGTTCGGGTCCAGGGTGCCCGAAGAGGACGGGGAAGTAGAGGGGTTTTGAAAAACCCTAAACCCTACAAAAACCCTAAGAAAACCCTAACCGAAGTTTAAGTGGTTAGGGTAGGGTACCGGTGACCTAATCAAGAAAGTAAAATAGCAAGCGTAGGGGGGAAGGCGGGAGGAAAATAAATAAACAGCGAGATTTCGAGAGAAAATAAAAATAAATAAGGAAATAAATAAATAATAAAAATAATTAAAGAAATAAGTAAAAGATGTGAAGGAAAACAATATTTATTTTTTGAAAATTTCGGCAGCATTTCCCTACCCCCCACGGGGTCAAGAATGTGCCAAGGGAAAAGGAGAGTACAAGGTGAGCACACTAGAGATGCCGCAAATAAATAAAAAAAGAAATTTCAGAAATAAATAAAGAAATAATAAATAAATAAATAAGTAAATAAGTGTGTGAGGAGGTGGGGAGAAATGGGTTATATGATTTTTBAAAAATTTTGGCAGCATTTCGTTACCCCCATGGGGTCGAAGTGTGCCAAAAAGACTAAGTAAGAGAAAATCAGAAAATTTCGGCAGCACTTCGTTACCCCCACGGGGTCAAAACGTGTGCCGAAAGCAAGAAAGGCTAACACCTAATCAGATTTAGGGTTGCCGCCAATAATTTTCAGAATAAATAAAAATAAATAAAATAAATAAGAAAATAAGAAAAGAAGGTGGGGAAGAAGATGAGAAAGCTAACAACTAATCAGATTTAGGGTTGCCGTAGAAAAAATCGAATTTTCAGAATAAATAGAAAAAATAAATTAAATAAATCAGAAAATGAGAAAAAAGGTGGGAAAGAAGATATTTCGAATTTTTTAGAAAGAGAGAAAAGATAAATCAAAAGGAAGATATAAAAAGAAAAACAGAAAAATTCAAAGTGGGGGGAAACGGGAATGAAAAAAGTGAAGGAGAAGAGAAGGAAATAGGTGGGAGAGAGAAAAAGATGAAGTGGGAGGTGGGGGGATGAGGTGGGTTGGGGAAAGGTGGAGAGAGATCAAGAAGGAAGGAGAAAAAAAGGGAAGAAAAGGAGAGATGAAGAAAATAGAGTAAAAGAATGGGTGGTGGGAGAAAGGTGGGGTGGGGAAGATAAAAGGAGGAGAGAAAAGATGCAGTAGAAGGTGGGGGAAAGAGAAGGGGTGAATWAGAGGAGAGAGGAGAGGTAGGGAGATTGGGTTAGTAGAGGGAGAGGGGAGAAGGGAGTGATACCTGGCCCTTGGTGTCTCCAAGGGCACAAGGTACACCAAGACCAGGAGGGTCTTGGTCTTTGCTGCAGCAGCCAGTTGGAGGAGAGAGGGGGATGAGATCTTGATCAGCCCCCAACAGCACTTTTGCAGATGTATAGATGTAGGGTCTGCTGTGTGAGAAGGCTCTCTCCACTGTAGAGCAGCCCCCTAAGCAGGGGGGTCTTCAGTCCCACCACATGCTGCCACGTGGCCGTGGAGATGGCCACGTGCACAGGCAGCAGCAGCCACGGGGGGGGGGGGGGGGGAAGGGGGATAGCAACTTCGCTGCTGCCCCCGCGCCGCCAGGGGGGGGGGGGTAAATAGCCAGCACGGCACCTCTTCAACATGAGTGTGCCGTGCTACAAAGCCATGGACACACTGTGGCGAGTGTGTTATGAGGCTGCTTACGCACGCGCATGGCTCGGCAGGTGCCTGGGTTCAAACCCCAGCGGCAGCAAAAACTCCCGGATCTTGATAAGATAAATCCGGGAGCGGGGCGGGGCGGGGCAATGGGGCAGCGTGTGCGCGCATGCGGCGGCCTTGGCCTTGGCGCGCACGCGCTCGTTGGGGCGCCTCTCTTTTTCGCCACGTGGCACCTCCTGCACGCGCCGCTTTTCCCCTACGTTTTCACTGAAAAACGCCCGAAAACTGCGAAAAAAAAC
This sequence comes from Chara braunii, assembly GCA_003427395.1. NCBI lineage: Eukaryota > Viridiplantae > Streptophyta > Charophyceae > Charales > Characeae > Chara > Chara braunii. Next base: position 198,027 of record BFEA01000029.1, read on the forward strand.
GATGTCAGGTCTTGCAGTTTTCCTCACCTGTATATCTGCACAGCTGTACGGGGTGGTGGGTGGGAGCGGGGAACGTTCCCGCTCCGATACCAATGTAGCGGACCCACCAGGTGTGGTGCTCCGCTAGTGACATAGATGGAGATGGAGGAAGAAGGGGGGGAGCGAGATGGCACAACGGAGCTCCCCACGCAAGACTCCTACGCACGTACTCCAAAATGTGCTAGTGAAGAATGAGCGTGAAAACAGACAATGGCTGGGGTATACCCCAGCGGACTGAYGGGACTGGACTGGACTGGCTGGTACCGACAGAGGTACCGGCCTGGACTGGCCTACCCCGAATACAACACAGGCCTGTGAGAACAGGCCAAGGGGCTGGTCTCACAGGCCACCCCGAGGTCCGCTACACCCCCACCGGGCCCAGCAGAAACCGGCGTGGAGGCCGAGGGTTCCAAACGGCGTGACACTCCAACGAAAATGCGCCGGGCAGGGAGGTCCGCACGCGGTGCCGCAGGAGACCTACAGTAGGAGGGCGCTACGGTTGGGGAGGCCGGTAGCCGGGACGGGCGCGGTCGTGACGGGGGGGCGGTGGGCGGTCGGTGTCGGCGCGACTTTATGAACAGGCTTTTTTTTCGCTATCGTTTTTTCTCGCGCCGCGCCGGGGGGGGGGGGTTGGGATGTAGCATGACGTGGTCGGCCATATTCAACCAGGTACTGTATATTTCCATGTTCTAGCCGAAGATTCAACCAGGTAGTGTAGGTTTCCATGTTCTAGCCGAAGATTCATTGGATGTTGCTCCTTCTATCGATGGAAGTAGCATGGCGTGAGCCGCGAGGTCAGAGAGTTATCGTCTCTCTCTCTCTCTCTCTCTCTCTCTCTCTCTCTCTCTCTCTCTCTCTCTCTCTGTGTCTCTCTCTCTCCTGTC
>BFEA01000029.1:207839-229032 GCA_003427395.1 Chara braunii
GCTTCTCGACTGACGCCTACTCGTCCAGCTACTGACGAGCCTTCTATTGACTATTCTCCTACCATCGCCGAGAACGGCACTGTCGAGTCTCGCTCCGGTGATTGTCCGATAGCCTTCTACTCCCGTCAGCTCCTGCCCGCCGAGATAAACTACACCGCTGATGAACGTGAGGTTCTCGCAGTAGTTTATGCCGCTCGGCACTGGCGTCACTACCTGCATGGGGCACCGTTCACGGTGCGTACAGACAACTATGTTCTCCAGGCTTTTCTGACAAAACCGAAGCTCACTCCTCGACAGGCTCGCTGGTGGCGCGACCTATCCGATTTTAGTTTCACCACTGAGCACATCAAGAGTGAAACTAATCGGGTCGCAGATGCCTTATCTCGGCGCCCTGACCATGACTAGGAGCACATCCAACTTTCTTCCATCTCGGTCACCACCGTCCACCACTCGGTGATCGACGAGTTTCGCACTCAGTACCGCCACTGCCCCGACTATCGCGACATCCACGCGACCCTTCGGAGTGGCAAGACCGTCCCGAACTACTCTCTCGGGGACAACGGTCTTGTGTACTGGCACGGTTCACAGGGCACCAGAGAGCCCCGTATTTGCGTGCCCTCCACTGGACAGCTACGTGTCCGAGCAGTAGCAGAGTTCCATGACCAGGCAGCTGCCGGTCATATGGGATTCCACAAGACGTTGGCTCGTGTGAGTCGCCTGTACGTCTGGCCGAAGTGCAAGGACTTTGTGAAGGACTACGTCGCAGAGTGTCCGACCTGTCAGGAGGTGAACAGTGCGAATCACTTGCCTTATGGTTTGCTCCAGCCTCTTCCTATCCCTGAGGGTCGTTAGCAGTCCATCTCGATGGACTTTATCGGTCCTCTTCGTCCTCCGACCCCTCGCGGTCATGATGCTATCCTGGTCGTCGTCGACCGCTTCACGAAGCGTGCACGCTTTGTTCCGTGCCGCTATGTCATCAGTGCACGTGAGGTCGCCGATATCGTGTTCGACCGAGTCGTGCGTGACCACGGCTTACCTCTGAGCATCATATTTGACCGTGACCCGCGCTTTACCAGCCGATTCTGGCGACGGCTCCACAAGGTATACGGCACTCAGCTCCGCTTCTCCTCGTCTTACCATCCTCAGACTGATGGTCAGACCGAGATCACGAACAGGACTCTCGGAGATATTCTTCGAAAGATTGTTCGTGACGACCAGCAGTGGGATCTTCATTTTGCCCACGCGGAGATAGCCTACAACCACGCCGTCTCGCCAGCCACGGGGATGTCGCCTTACTATTGCGACCTCGGCTATCACCCTCGTGTTCTCGCGGACTTCCTTCGACCGTCCCAGATGCACCCTGACACGAATTGTCCCGCGCTGGATGATTGGGTTGCACACATGACGTCGATTATGAAGACCACACAGGAGCACATATGCGCTTCCCAGACTCGCATGGCAGCACGTACGAACCGATCGAGAATGGATCACCCATTCAAAGTCGGTGATGATGTGCTTATCGACGCCCACCACTTACAGCTCGAAGCGGACACGCTTCGCAAGTTTCGGCGTCGCTTCTTTGACCCATGCCGCATCCTCCAGGCCGTCGGTTCTGATACGGGATCTAGCCCGGTCAGCTTTCGTGTGAAGCTACCCGACTACCTACGCCAGGCTCGTGTGCATGATGTCTACCACGTCTCGTTACTGCGTCCTTATCGCAAACCGTCTGAGCGTTTCGCTGGACGACCATACGAGCGCCCTCCACCCATCATGGTGGACGGTCACGAGGAGTTCCTCGTTTCAGACATCATTGGTCGCCGAGTCACCGACGACAACCCTCCCCACGTCGAGTATCTCGTATGTTGGAAGGGTTACCCTGATGAAGAGGCTACCTGGGAGCCCCTCGAGCACTTGCAGCATGCTCGCATGTTGGTGCGTGCCTATGATCATGCTCGTCGTGCTGGGTTCACTGCTCCTCCTCAGCCCACTGACCTTCCTCCTTCTCCTCCGGCTGAGGAGATCGCTGAAGTCGAGCCTACTCCATCTGAGGCAGACCTTCAGCAGCAGCCGGATGCTTCTGAGCGTCCACAACGCACTCGTCGCCGTCCTGCTCGATACGACGATTGACTATGACTTACCTTCCCACGTCTTCGACTTCTCAGTACTCCATCCACATCAGTTTTGCTACTTTTGCTCGTCGACGCTGCGGCTCTTCCTCGACGACATTCCGGACTTCTCATCGTGGACGTCATCGGCAGCTTCATGGACTTCACCACGATCAGCTCTGCCTACTTCAGACGTCGCCATTCTCTTACCACTCTACCCTGTACAGTACCCTGCTTGTGTCGCATGATGGTCTCCCTTTAGCCGGGTKCCTCTGAGTTGGGCTCTCCCTTGGTATACGCATAGGCATCGGGAYYGTAGCGTTGCCCTGGCTTCCCATCTTAYGGATCTAGCTCCGACTTCCCTCACTTTAGGAGTCATTTGCATGATTCCCTCACCCATCATCTTTGTACCCTTCGCCGGCCCTCACGCCCTAGTTAGGCAGCCCCGCATGCTTCATCTAGGTGCGCCCAGTATACCAGGTTCCCCTGTTCCTTTGCATGGTCGACCCTCCATAGCGGTCACCCCTTAGTCGAGCATTACCCGCCTTGATGGTCTATCTGTTAGGGTCATTGGTTCTGTTCGCTCTCAGTTCCCTACCCTCATTGAGCCTGATGACATGTGTCTCCGTGTTATCTATGTGTGGATGCCCTTAGGAGTTTTCTCTTATACACATCTAGATGTGTATAAGAGACAGCTCCTAGGGTCATTGGTTCTGTTCGCTCTCAGTTCCCTACCCTCATTGAGCCTGATGACATGTGTCTCCGTGTTATCTATGTGTGGATGCCCTTAGGAGTTTTCGACCCCTAGGCTGCATTCGCCACCCTCAGAGACCATCCCACCCTTTGGTTTGCGACACACTTCTCATGTGACATATGATAGACTTGTTGTTGCTTTGTTGCTCGCAGACTGAGGCTACTGCCTCTGACATCTCTAGGATTTAGTTGTTCTGCTTTTGCTGTTCTTAGGACTTATACACTAGTCAGTTGTGACCAGACTGAGGCTAGTGCCTCCAACATTCTAGGATCTAGTTGTCACTACTTTCTGCTTTCCTAGGACATGTATGCTAGTTAGTTGTTTTTGCTTTCCTATGACATGTAAGTTAGTTAGTTGCTTTTGCGTTCACTTAGGCTGTTAGCTGTGACATTGTTGTTTTGTGCCATTTTATATCCTAGGTTGCATCGCATGGCCTCAGCATGGAGCTTGCTCCGCATCCTAGACTACTCAGGTTTTCTTTTCTTTGGTAGAGTTCCGCTTCTTGGCGGAAGCATGTTTGTATCTAGGCGATCCATCACAGGCCGAGGATCGTGTAGCGGACCTCGGGTTGGCCTGTGAGACCAGCCCCTTGGCCTGTTCTCACAGGCCTGTGTTRTATTCGGGGTAGGCCAGTCCAAGCTGGTACCTCTGTCGGTACCAGCCAGTCCAGTCCAGTCCCGTCAGTCCGCTGGGGTATACCCCAGCCATTGTCTGTTTTCCCGTTCATTCTTCACTAGCACATTTTGGAGTACGTGCGTTGGAGTCTTGCGTGGGGAGCTGCGTTGTGCCATCTCGCTCCCCCCCTTCTTCCTCCATCTCCATCTCTGTCAATAGCGGAGCACCGCACCTGTTGGGTCCGATACAGGGGGCGTCACGCTGGGCCCTTTGCTTGCTTTAGGAGTATAGAGATAGAGAAGAGATAGTAAAGACAATGTACTCACAAGCATTGTCCGTAGTAATCGTAAATGGTAAACTCTCGGACGAATTCTTCTTAACTCGCTCTCTTCGACAGGGTTGCCCTTTAGCCCCGCTGCTCTTTGTCCTTCAATTGGAAACTCTGCTGGATAACATAAGACATAATCCTAACATCACTGGTCTACGTATCGACTCGCACTTTCATTGGAAAGGGGGCGGACGATCTCACAGTAGCTTGTGAAAACTCAGTAGGATCGTTAGTCGCACTTAGGGGAGTTCTAGATTCTTATTGTGAACTTTCTGAAGCGTCTATCAACTGGGACAAATCAGTTTTTTTGCTACCCCAACCCTTTGAATTATGTGTTGATTGGGGCCTCAGGCGTATCCCTGCGGAGAACTTTGAGCGGTTTTTGGGGTTGCAAGTGTCTCTGTCAAATTGTGCAGACTCACACGATAACTGCAAGAGTGGCCAACTGGCTTCGAACGCACAAGCTTTCTCTGTTTGGCAGAGCTCCGGTCCTTTCTTCGACAACTTTCTCACTATTGTGGTTTCCGTTAACCATCCACTACTTGGGGGAGGCAGCATACTTAAAGATCAAAAGAGTGGCGGCAAGGTATCTATGGAAACCCAAGGCAGGGGAACTTCAGGGCTTTATGTCCAAGGTAGCCTGGGAAGTGATAACACAGGCCAGAGCAGAAGGTGGTCTGGGAATTTTAGACCCTCATCAGCAAAACTTGGCTCTATTGTGTAAGTGGATCTTACAGGCCTTGTTTGACAGAAAAGATAGGTTCTGGGTTAAATTTGCAGAATATATATTCGGTAAGGAGTGAAATCTGACAGTTTACGGGGACACCTGGAGGTGTCCGATGATTCCCTCCTTTGCTAGGAAAACGCCCAGGTCCAGAGTCTGGTCTGCCATTATCTTGGCTTGGAAACAGTTGTTTCCCACGTCTTTGAGGGAGCCAACCACCAGAGGGGAAGTAGCAAATCAGTTTCTGTTCGAGAACAACTATATCAAAGACGCAGAAAGCTGGGTGTTCGAAGCTAGCTCGGGGGAGGGAAATTTTGGTAAGCGGTGGGCGGAAAAAGGGGTTATGCAGATAAAGGATATATGGTACCCTGACCTAGCTGAATGGCTTTCTCCACCTGAACTGAAACTGCGCCTTCCAAGATTAAGAAATGTTGCCAAAAACTATGCTGATTTGTTAGCATCGATTCCACAGAGATTGAAACTGCTGCTAAACGAGTTCTCGGAGCACGCCAGTGGAACATGGTTGTTCACCTCTCCAAGGGGTGACATGGTTGGGAGAGTGCTAGGTCCGGAGCTGGGGGGAAGGATGAAGTCGGAAGTCTGGACGTTAAAGACTACAGGCTCGAGTCCGGGTTCGAGTTCGGCCAACCTCCAGTCAGCAGGAGAAAGGGTAGTTCATACCACTGTGGGACTTAGCGAGGCAAGAGTATTGCAAAATAATAAGATTGGATCTGCCTCAGTTAGCACAGCCTCGCTCACATTACTGGACAAAAGTGCAGATGACTTTGTAGTAGAGCCTCTGCTAACTGGGTGGAAATCGTCAAAGGATACGGCTGACATTCCACTAATAAGTTATAAGACGAAAGTCGGGATCCTCATACAACGACAGAAGTCGAAGAAACAACCGCTTCAATTGGCTACAGAGCGATTCGAGTACCACACGGGGGCCAGGACGCAAAGCCCAAACTTTCGAAGCTTTGGCAAGCTTTGAAGAAAGTACCGTCGCAGAAACAAGCAGGGATCTTATGGCTACAATTGCTCCAGGTGACGGCAGCAGCAGTCTGGCTCGACTCTAAAGGTATGGATCTGGACACAAGATGCAAAAGATGCGAGTGGGGCTGGGAATCTTCAACCCACATCTGGGTCCACTGTCCTCTATCAGACGAGGTCTGGAGGTGGTGGAAAGTACAATGGTATCAGATGGTTGGCAAAGAATGGGAGTGGAACGACGATTGGATCTTGTATGGCTCCACTGCAAAAGACAGCAGTCTGAAGGTCGGCTGGGGCTATGTAGCCCTCGTCTGCAGAGGCGCAGTCATGAGCAGCATTTGGAGAAGCAGGAACGCGCGGGTGTTCAAGAACGAAGTATTAACCACGTGCCAGCAAGTTATTTGGGCAAAGGAACAGATTCGACTGGCTATCCAGGCAGATTGGCTACTAACAAAAAGTAAAAATGGAAGGAAGATCACTTGGTTTAGGAACACTTGGGCGAAAAAGCAAGCCTTCGAGACAATCTCTCCAGAAGGCTCCCTGGTTCTTTCGGACTGGCTGCATTCAGCATCAGCTGCTAATGGTGGCCGACTCTTAGACCACGTCAGCTAGCGATGTAACAGATATCACAACTATACAGTTTACCGACTTTGTTCCAGGACGAGGTAGACCTGAGGTTTCCACTTAGTCAGATCAGGACTTCGGTTTGGGTTTGAAAGGCAAAATCTCTTAGAGCAGTAACTTGAGGTGCAGACAGACTGGATGAGAAATCGACTTTCAGGTTCTATCTGTGTTCTCAGGGTTGCTTCAGGGGACAACAATTTGTTCTGCAAGATGATGACCTAGTTTCTGTTCAGAGGATAGCTCATCTTTTTTTTTCTGAGCGTAAAAGGTTATTTTTTTGGGAAGTGATCAAAGAAGGGACGCTGGACCCGGTTTCTAGTAAGTACATGAGGAAAATAGAACAGTCAAGTTTGGGCGGCCGAGCTCGACTTGTAAGCTAATCTTGCTGAGGCTGCCAGGATAACACCGGGTTGAATTGTGAGGTCCCCGGCCTCGTCCCAAATTGCTTTTTAATAAAATGATTAACGCTTTCCAAAAAAAAAAAAAAAAAAAAAAAAGTTAAAAAAACTCTTCTATTGGCCGGCGGACAGATACCTCCACGATATCGGTCCTTATCGCCCTGCGCTGAAGATACACAAAAGGATCAATGGTCGCCGGATGTCACCTCTCGTCGCACGTGGTTGAAAACCAAACTGCCGAAGCGTAAATCTGGGGCGAGGTCCCATTAGCAGTCGGATAGGAGTGTGGCCGATCAGTGTGACACTGAGTGGCAGCGGCCAGACAAGTTTCATTACGAATTTCTGGGCTGAGAAAACAGGAAAAAGGCCAAAAAAAAAAAAAAGAAACAGAGACCTCCCACCGGAAATCACAGCAGCGTGCTTCCCAGCCATCATATCACAAATGATCTGATGGTGGTGGTTGCAAAAACAGTGAACAAAGTAACCGCCACATTTTCTGGAATAAGGGTCTAAGGGTCTGATCCCACCACTACACTACCACTGTAGTCGCCAAAAAGCACTACAAAGATGTCAGCGGCCGTGGCGGGACGAAAAAGAGAAACTGGATCCCACGAGGGCGACTTCTTCGGTGATTGTCCTGGACCCGTGGCAGTTATTTGGGGGCTGTTGCAGAGGGCGGACGTTTTCGCCAACCGAAATGCCACACAACAGTGTGGTCCACGGACATTCCTGATGCTGCAAAGAAAAAAAAAATTGCTCCCTCTTTTTCGCTGCAGAGATGCCCTCACGGTCTACAGAAAAATTGTAGTAACTACGCTTGCACCCTTCGCGGACACACCCTTTGTGCTGCCGCGACACACCCAAACGAAAGTATGGCAAAATATTTCCGCGGCCGCTACGAAGTCGGGAAGTGGTGGGATCCGAAAACTACACTGTAACTGGGCTGTAGTGTAGTGGTGGGATCAGACCCTAAACTCGACTCCTGACAGCAGTGATCCTGACACCCTCCATATACTCCGTGATTGAAGGAGGGCTCCACCCAATTAGATAATTGCACAACAGCAAGTAAAATGCTGAAAATCTTCTATCCAGTGGGCTAAGGCCGATCCCAACCTCGTTTGGGGTTCGCCACACCCCCAACCGATTGAAAAGATTCTGGCGGGAAGCTCTCTTTGCACGGGCATGCCCAGTGTTAAGGAGACGAGGAGGGGAACGAAGATCTCCTTACTTTTTCGGGTAATACATGTAAAATACTGACGGTGGGATCACGATTAGTGCACGGCAGGATTTGGGTCACTCAACTGCCCCACAAACTCGTTTCTATCCTATCCCGTTGCTAGTGGGACCTCGCCGCTGGAAAAAAAAAAAAAAAAGCCACGTTTGCTTTCGCGTATTACCAAGGACCCCCCTCAACTTCAACGAAATGACTGTTATCTCTGTGTGTGTGCGTGTGTGTGTGTGTGTGTGAGAGAGAGAGAGAGAGAGAGAGACGTCTTGGCGTCATCTGCGCGTGCTGCAAACTCTCGCCATTTCTCTTTCCCTCTGTGTGTGTTATTTTTTTTGTTTTTTTTTTTGTGTGTGCGTGTGTGTGTGTGTGTGTGTTTAATCGCAGGCTCACAGCAGATATCGTCGTTTTCAAACCGGCAGGTGGCAACTCTCTAAGCTTATTTGCACGGGAGAGGAACGGTTTAAGGTGAGCGGATAAAGAGCGGATTAACGAACAAGGACCGGAGAAGGAGCGAAGAAGAATGCTATTGCGGACAAATTATGTGCTAAGGAGCGGATAAGGAGCTTCCTATAAGCAGCGGAGAAGCAGCGGAGAAGCAGCGGAGAAGGAGCGTACTATAAGGAGCGGATAAGGAGCTTAGTATAAGGAGCGGAGAAGCAGCGGAGAAGAGTGTTATTGCGGAAAGGTGCTAAGGAGCCGATAAGGAGCGGATAGGGAGAGGAGAAGCAGCGGAGAAGCAGCGGAGGAGCGGAGAAGCAGCGGAGAAGAATGTTATTGCGCAAATATTTAATGTGGATAAGAAGTGGATAAGATATGACAAAAGATGGAGGAGAACAGCCCCTCTCCTAATCAGATTAACGGATAAGGAGTGGATAAGAATAATATCTTTGATTTGCAAATCTAAAGGACATCGTTGGTTTGCATGATTAAAGGACGCTATCCTATCTTTAGCTGCGCTCTTTTTTTTTGGCGGGAACTACTTCACTCTTTTTTTTGGCGGGAATTTCTTCATGTTCTGGGGGGATAAGAACAAAATACTAAAATAGTATTTTCGTCGAATACTCTTATCCGCCAAACAAAAATAACAAATCGTCACTCTGTGAAGGGTTAAAAAAAAAAGAAAATCGTCCCTCTGCGAAGCAAAAAAAAAAAAGTCGTTGCCAGGAGTAAGAGCGCTCTCTCTTCGTGTTAACCGTTACGCCAATTAACGGAGATGTCAATGAAAATTCGACGAGGCCTAGTAGTGCGACCGGAGCTCAGCTCGAAGCCCGACAATGCCAAAAGTGTAATTGGCAATTTGCCGAAAAGGACAGAAGGAAAAACCACCACCATAATGTCGACGACTTTGACAAACGGGATCGGGAGGGATCCGGACAGCAAGAAGAAGAAGGCGAAGAGCACGACGAAGACGAAGACGAAGACGCAGATGATTGCCGAGTGCCCATTGCCATCGCCATCGCCATCGCTATCGCCATCGTCAGGGCTGCATACATCGTCATGTCCAGATTCGTCGTCTTGGTCGATTCCGAAAAAGCGCACGCGAAAAGAGGTGGTGGTCGTCGTCGAACGCAAGACCGGAAGTTCGATAACACCGAGTCCCCGACCGAGGCCGGCGACCGTTGATCCACTGATCACATCGACCCTCAGGAAAAAGCGTAAGCCATCAGGTATTCCTGGCATTGCATGCTTCTTATCTTCGCAAGAAAAAAAAAAAAAAAAAAAAAAAAAAAAAGAGTTTCCCTCGCCCCCTTCTCTCTCTCTCTCTCTCTCTCTCTCTCTCACACACACACACACACACACACACACACACACACACACACACACACACAAACACAGTGTGACAAGGTTGGTGTGAGTAAAGTCGACCACTGTTCTCTCTCAAGGATGGGTATCGCTAACTCTGGGCGATGTGGTGAGTCCTTATCCATCAGTCTGTCAAATGCATCCTGGACAGACTGTCTGTCCAGGTTCAACTTCCTCCTGATGAGTCGGTGAAAGTCCCGACGAAACAGTCTGTTCGGCACAGTCATGCTTTTTTTGAGTGTATAGCGAATAGGACAACACACACATCATCACACCCACCCACCCACCCACACACACACACACACACACACCTACACACACACACACACACACACACACACACACACACACACACACACACACACACACACACACATTCGCACACACACATGCACACGTACATGCACGTACACAGAGACAGACATAGACAGACGGACTTAAGTAATCACCCGCACACAGACACACACATGTTCAGGCAAACCTTCTCTGTGTGTCTATGCCTCTGTGCCTGTCTAAAGAAGAGGTTTTCCGTAAAGCAGACCAGATACACAGTGTAGGCACAGAGGCATAGACACACAGATAAGACGGTACTTGGAGGCGTGAAGCGCGACCACGAACACGTGCAAAGCGAAAGGGGTTGCAAATCTCGTAGATGATGCTGTCTGCATAAGGGTTTGTTTGCAAAGTTTGGGTAACTTAAAGTTTGGATCGGCTCCGCCACTGCTTCTTACACTGTGGTTCTCACACTCGTTCACTGGGAAATTTTCTTACGGTCGAATCGGGTCGATTCCTTGGAGTTTTTTTTTGTTTTTGTTTTTTTTTGTACTTGGAGTTTTAAACACCAACGAAATCAAGGTTTGAAGCCTTTTTGAAGGCCTAACGATTTTATTATCTTTATTATTATTATTATTATTATTATTATTATTATTATTTTATATTATTATTATTATTTTTAAATTTAAATATATTTTGATGAGGAATTCACCTCAATTCAATTATTATAAATTTGAGTCAACCATGATCATATTCTCAAATTTTAAAATGGTCTTGGAGCGATGTAATTGAAGTGTACATGGCACTCGTCTAAAAAACGAGAACGCCGAAAAAAAAGAAAAGCGGAAAACGCCCAATGACATGGAAAGAAAAGGAAAATGACCTCCCCCCCCAACCCCCTACCCAACCCACAAAAAAAAAAAAAGAAAAGGATCTGATCGAGTGGTCGTCTAAAACCGACCATCTGAATTATCTGATCCATTGGTCAGACTTAAAAAAAAAGGGAGAAAAAAGAAGAAGAAGAAGAAAAAGAAGGCAGAAAAAGAACTTTAAGGCAGAAAATAACAAAACTCGGAGTACAATACCAACAAAAATTCGTTCTTTTCTATTTCGTGGTACCCCAACAAAATTCTTGTTATTATTTTCGGAGAGTTTTCGTTCCGCAAATATTCGTTCTTTTCTATTTCGTGGTACCCCAACAAAAATTCTGAGAAGGTCATGCTATACGAAAAGAACTAAGGGGATGGCTATACAGCCTCGTTTCTTCCATCACTGAAAGCAAAAAAAGAAGAAAAAAGAAAAAAAAAAAARAAAAAAAAAAGAAAGACAATATAACGAAAAGCATGCCCCTCTCCCCTCCCCTCAGAAGCAACAGAAGCAATATATTGTTTTTTTTTGTTTTTTGTTTTTTTTTCCCGTCATCCGTGACACGCACAAGCGAATCACAAACCAGAGCACAGAGACACACATGGACTTATCACACGTACGTCACAAAATCCAATGGCATGCCCCCTCTCCTCTTTCCTTCCCCAAAAAAGCAAAATTGAGAGAAAAAAAAAAAAAAGGGTGATGAAAATTGGTAGTTGGAAAAAAAAGGTAAGACAACAGTGCCGACAATTGGTAGAACTCCTCAGAGGGGGAGAGGGGGGGGGGTTGACTTTTCGGTCAAGAGTCAACGGTATTGTGTGCATCTCTTTTCTTGGGGGGGGGAGGGGGAGGGGGGGGGCCATCGAGCAGAGCAGCGATGGGAAACAGGTCTTCTCGCTCATGGTTAGCTTTTTTTTTTTTTTTTTTTTTTGGTTGGGTAGCTTGAGCTTAGATCTGCGTAAATAGGGTATGCCCCCTAAGAGTCAGGTACAGACAGTGTCGCATGCCTTCTCTTTCAATCACCCTTCCTCCTCGTTCCCTCCCTCCCTTCTTCTTCCTCGTCCTTTCTCTTCCCCTTCTCCTTCTTCCTCCTGCTCCCCCTCCCCCTCCCCCTCCTCTTTCGCTTGCTCCTCCTTCATCCCCTCCTTCCTCCTCTCTTTCCCGTCTCCCTCTCCTTCTCCTCTTTTTCTTGTCTTCTTCTTCTCTGTTCTCTCTTCTTCTTCTCCCTCGTCCCGTTCCTCCTCCTCCTCCTCCTGGAACAGGCTCAAAGTGTACTTCACATAGATCTTGCGCAGCCTTGACTAAGAATCCGTGCTTGGCGCTGCCTGAGAACTGTGGCCATGTAATTTGCCAGTCTAGTCTGGTCTGGTCTGGTCTGGGCATAACATTTCAAATTGCCTGGTTATTAATTGCGCACTGTGGTCTGGTCTGGTCTGGTGTGGTCTGGTCTGGCCTAGACTGGGCATAAGTCGGTACTAGGAGGGCAGGCTACCTTCTTCCCGGTATACAACGTACGCCGGTCATTATAGCTGTATTTGGAGTATCTTTCAGTCTAAATACAGCTATTATAATGACCGTCCGTTTTTTTTCGGGTAAAGAAGGTAGGTTGTAGCAGGTCCCTTATTGCACTGTACTGGTCTGTTCAGCTGACTCTGGTCTTGTGACTCTGGCCTGGTCTGGTCTGGTCTGGTCACTAATCTTTTTGGTGATCTATTATTTGATGATGATTTGCAGGCGATGTCCAAGTTCTCAGACTGGATTCCCCCTTGGAGCTGCGGAACAGACTGGAAGTGCTAACATCAACCACACAGTGTAACACTGTGTCTTCAAGTACCCCTGCACCTGTGGGAGCTGAACTCTGCCATCATGATCATCCTAGCTGCATTCTTGCGTCTGCTGCTGCCGTCCAAAGACTGGTGAGCCCCTCTTTAAGGATGATGATGATGATGACGATGATGATGATGATGATGGACGAAGAAAAAGAAGGAGAAGTTTAGAAAGTGTTGCCAAGAAGAAGAAGAAGAAGAAGAAGAAGAAGAGAGGCCAAGAAGAAGAAGAAGAAGAAGAAGAAGAAGAAGAGAGGCCAAGAAGAAGAAGAAGAAGAAGAAGAAGAAGAATTGAATTGAATTGAAGACAGGAAACGAAATAGTGAGACCAAATGCATCCATCATGCATCAGAAAACAATAAGGGGCTCAGTTCTGGATGATGACGTTTTGAGCTTGTCCGTGCCCCCCCCCCCCCCCCCCCCCCCTCCCTCCCTCCTCAACCCCTTTTGAAGCAAAGTCTACAGGCAATAAGTGGGGAAATGAAAATACAATTTGGTGTGATAGTAATGGGGTTGTATTTGATGGGGTTTGCTATGCGAACTCTGGACTCTTTGGAGAAATTTCAAGCCCCAGGATTTTGGGGCATGAATGATGAATCCCATGATAAATCACCACGATCGGGTGGGCTCTGTTACCCTCTCTCTCTCTCTTTATTCAACCCCTTTCTTTTTTTTTTCCCCTTTTTTGTCTTTTTTAATTATTATTATTATTATTTTTTTTTTCCCTCTCTCTTTCTGTTAATAAAAAAATACCATTTCAGATCGACTAGGGATCATGGCTCATTGCAAAGGAATTGACGGGGTACACATTCACCCTTCCATCCTACAAATTTTAATTGTATTTAAAATTTAAATTTGATAAAGCCTAAAGTTTGGAGCGCTTACAATTTTGTCTTTTCTTCCCCATCGAGTGGCATTGACCCCAATATTTAAAGGTAGTCACACCCTCCTTAGAAGTCCTTTAATTTTTACTTTTCAACTATCACCGTCACGGTGACGGCGTGAGCAGAGCAGAAGTAATTCCCAGGGGTGAGGTCCCATTAGCAATGAGGATTGGATTAAGCACTTGAATCTGGATGTGTTTGAAGGAGACGTTCAGAAATTTAGAGCAGTTCAATCTCGATTTTATGCACCTTTCCACAAACACGTCCAGATTCAGGCGTTCAGTCCAATCCACTTTGCTAGTGGGACCTCGCCCCAGGACTCGGCAGAGCGTGCAAAGCTGCAGTCACTGTGGTGCACTTGCAGTAACTAACCAAAAAGTTACATCCGTATTGGTTTTTTTTTTTTTTTTCAACATCATCCGTAAATTAAACCACCAGTACAGTAACTTCCAAATGTCTCTTTCTCCGACCCGGATTTTTTTTTAATTATTTTTTTAATTAACAGTACTTTCATATTTAATTTACTCACTTCAAAAAAACGACCTGAGAGGGTTGGGGACCTGGAGGAGCGGCCGAAACGGGCGGGTAGCGTAGCGCTCCGGCTCGGACTGTCGTCGTCGCTGTTGACGGCGCTGCCCAGCCACCTCCTCCCTCGTCAAGAAGGAGAGTGGGAGTCGGCCATGCCCGCTTCTACAACAGAGGCGTTTGGCGCTGGTTGCATGGGTAGTCCTGTAGAGTAGAGTAGGGTAGGTTATTTCCCCATTCTGACGTATTAGTCGGAACGGAGAAAATATTCGCTCCTTCAAACTTCACCCTCCCTCGCTCTGCATCTGAGCCAAATAGTCTTCTCACGAACCACCCGTCTTCGTATGCCCTAATCATCGGGGAAAGATCCTCTATGTTGAGTTCGGCTGCCACCAAGTCACCAGAAAACGAAGAGATCATCGGAGATGCTAATCTGAATCAGGTTGGGGATCGGAGACGTGATGGAGAGCATATACATTACGCAGGAGTCAAGCAGAGAAGGTGCAGAGAAGATTGGTACCCATCCTTTGTACAATGGCGAATGACGGTGTATATTTTCTGGCCTTGGCGCGACCAGACGGCTCACCAGTGTTGTTGTCGGTAGATGTGGACCACTCCCCTACGCCATTGGAAATCGTCGAATTCACAAAGTCTCTGTATGGCCAGCACGTACCCATCCGGTTGATCCCGCGGTCTTCGATGGTGAATTTAATAGTGGAATCGGGCGATCGTTTTTATAAGCTCTACTTTTCGTTATTAGACGGCCGAGTTCCTCCGGAGCTGGCGAACTCTCTGACGCAAGTGGGCATGAGATGGGTACACATGTCCAAGTTGTCAGATCAGCACATGGAGGAACCGGAGCTCATCAAGATCTTACCTGACATCTCAGCTCTCGTCTTGAGGAATGTCAACGAGAAATTGCAGGCGGAAGGAAGTTTACTTTCCCCTTTCCTGGCAAAAGCACTCACAGCCGCTTCGAACTCTTCTCGTGGCAGTACGCGTGACAGGTCCAAATCCTCTCGCAAGTCCAGGGACTCTAGAGCAACAGGGGCAGACAGAGTGATCCAACAGCACGCTGGCCAACAGTAGACTCAGACCCGTATCCAAGAACTAGCGGGAACAGACGCAAACAATGGACAGACTTAAGTTGGCCTCTTGGAACATCAGAGGGTTGGGGAACACGAACAGTAGATGCAAGAGACGGGGTCTGAAGTCCTGGGTGCATGAGTGGAACAGAAACTGTGTTGTTACTAACAGTCACCAAATCCGGGCGGAGGGCAGCATCCAAGGACCTGTTCCAATCTCCCGCTAGTATCACATTATCTACTTTCGGGATATTGGAAATCGGGTTTCTGAAAAAACTCTCTCTTTCCCTCGAATCTGTGGGTGCATATACTGTCATTAGGAGCCATTCGTCTGTTCCCACTTCCACCCGCATCCACGCCTAGCAACCCCAAATGTCCGCCTCTTTGTCAATTACTCGAGCTTGGAGGTAGAATTCACCATTAACATCTTGCACCCCAAGCTTTCACAATTGCAAGCTATGATTCGTCATGTACAAACATGAATTCAAACCCGAAAAACCACTTAATTTTTTCCACTTTCAGAATGTTCATCAGTGAATATTCATCTATGTGACAACCACTTGTGAAGGGACCTGGTACTGTGCAGAAAGTGAAGAATCGGGAGAGGTGTGGAAGCTGTTAGAAGTCTTACCTAGTGGCTTCAGGAGAGTTCAGAAATGGCGGTGCCAGAAACACTCAAATGAACTATCCTGCAACAGTGAATCGGTCATCAGAACCTGGGACAACCCCCCACAAGCAAGGGTGTTAGACCATAGAAGCTCACAGAGAGCAAGGGCTAAGTGGGTGTGGGTGGGCCATGTCCCGCTAAAGAAACCGCGAATTGATCCGGCGGCATGGAGCTGGACAACGAGCGAAGCAAGGTGTCCTCAACTACGACTGGCGGAGTACTCGGTGGCGAAAGGCTACAGCCTGAGATGGAAGAAGGGCAACACAAGGTCCCCCGCAGAAGTGGCCATTAGCAGATGGCAGGCTGTTTTTTCTGAAGACTTATCGAAAGCGAAGTCTTCCTTCCATGACCTGTGAAAATGCTGTCCTTTTTCCCAAATGACAAACAAGTCTCAATTCTGTGGCAGATATCCCTAATGGTGACGCCTTCAGCGGTCTGGCTTACAAGCAGAGGGATGCGGGTTGAACTCAAGTGCTCCCGCTGCAGTTGGCTTTTTGAATCTACAAGGCATCTTTGGTGGGAATGCCCTGCCTCACGAAGAATTTGGAAATGGTGGAAGTACCATTGGCAACGTTTTGGCGACCCAACGGTCGACTGGGAGGAGAAGTCACGGTGGGTGTTGTTTGGCTTCCTCCCGGAAGGCACTCACAGGAACCATGGCTGGGCTTACATTGCCCAGGTGGTGAGAGGATTGCTGTGTGAAATTATATGGAAAGACAGAAACAGGGCAAGATTAAAAAAAAGGCCGTTTTCAGATCTGGAGGTTAAAAAGGCGGCAAGACAGGGCTTGAGGCAAACAATCAATGTTGACTGGAGGAAGAGAGAAAAAGCAGGGAAAGGGACTGCAGTGGTTTTTGGACACCTGGGCAGACAGACATCAGTTGGCAGGGGTTCACAGGACAAAGTGTCTGGTCCTCTCTCCCTGGGTAACGTAGTTGGGAGAGAGGGGGGGAGTGTAGTCTGCCGCAAACCTGTAGGCTGTGTTTGGAACTCGGTTGGTTTGCAAGTAGGGAGGGGAACCAGGGCACTCGGTTCCCCACAAGGACTTGAGTACGGCCGCAGGAGGCGACAACGTGGGTGGTGGGTGGTAGAGTGGCATTGGTGACAGGGAACGCAAGTTCCAACCAGCCGAAGGTAGGTTGGTTGTGAGCCGTGAGTAGGCTCAGTAATAAATAAATAAGTAATAAATAAACAAATAAATATAATAAGAAGTAGACTTAGTGGTTGTAGTTGTAGATATCGGGACTTTGTTGATTTAGTAGTACAGGTGGGTTGTACTTAGTCTCATTAAGGAAAGGAAGGTAGTAGAATTTACTGTTGTTCAATTGAGATAAGAAGCTGCGCAGAACATAGCCAGGAGATTTGGCTTGGATTACACTAAAATAGAGGCCACAATAGAAGTTTAGGTAGATGTGCTGGTAGCAGTGCGCCATTCAACGTCAAAAGCAAGGGCGAATTAACAGTGGTACTGGTACAGATCTGCAATAGGGAACCGGGACTGGTACAGATATTGCTCTCAACTAGTTTCTGTACATAGAACTGTAGGTGCCTGGTACTGGTACAGATCTGCAATAGGGAACCGGGACTGGATAGTGATGAGTCCCACAGGCAATTGCCTGTAAGCTAAGCTGGCTGATGCTGTCAAATAACCCGGATTGAATTGTGAGGTCCCTGACCTCTCCTTGTTGTTATAATGAACTGAAAAAARTTTCATTTAAAAAAAAAAAAAAAAAAAAAAAAAAAACGACCCGGATTTTTGCTGCGCGCCAWTYYAAAATGAGCCGGCACGGGCCATTTCGTTTTTGTTTTTTTTTTCCGTTTTGCTTGGTCGAGCGGGCCATTTCGGTCCAGTAGGCCTTAGGTAGTAAGTAGCCCCGAAGATATGCGATGGTTTTGCGGCCACTCGTCGGAACGACATGGTTTGGAACAATTAATTACCGGGGCCATGTCCCACTTCTAGAGGTCCCACTTCTAGAGGTTTTGTTCTGGTTTTAAATAAAGATGGCTCCTTGCCATCAGATCTGAAAATCTCACGGCGCTAGTGAAGTGTGACCACGTTGGAAAATACACGAAACATAAACTAAACCACCGCGAGTGGGACAATGGGACATGGGCCCAGGTGGTTCAAAGTACTTTACTGTACTACTCTGATAATCAGCCCATGGTCCATGTGGACCTTGATGGTACCTTCTTCCCCCCAATACAATGTACGCTGGTAATTATAGCTGTGTATTTGGGGTATCTTTCAGTCAAAATACAGCTCTTATAATGACCGTACGTTGTATTCGGGGGAAGAAGGTAGTACCCGGATTCTTCAACAATGACAGGTGGCCATCGATTATCGTTGGCAGATGTAAACGGAATCCTAAATTAAAGCCCCGAGTCGACCTACTGGACCGTTGGGCAAGCTCCCACTTGGAATAGTTGAGCATTAAGATTTAAAATTAATCAACCATTAAACCACCAGTCATGTGATCGCAAATTCGCGTGCGGACCACCACCGGAGGTTTAATGGTTGATGAGTTTTAAATTTTAATGCTCGACTACGAAACCACGATCATGTCGTTGTGATGTGAACATCACAAGGAGTTCGCATTCTCCCAACTTGATGGGAATAGTTAAAAAATCGACCATTAAACTAGGCGACCAGGCGGGCCGCCTGGATCACCTTGTTTTCCCAGGCGGCCCGACCGTGCAAGGACCAGGGAAGGTCCTAGGCAAAAAAAAAAAAAAAACCCGAAAAAAACTATGTTATGCAGAAAAATAAATTGAACAACTTTGCTTCAGGGTCACATCGAAATTCTCAACCAAATTCAAAATAAAAATAAAAAATAAAAATATTTTTAGTTTTTTGGCACTGCCGGGCAAGTGGTCCCGGGCCACTCTGGTAGCCTAGCCATTAAACCACGATTATGTTTCCAAGCCTTTTTCTTTTTGTTCAAAAATGCAGCGGCATTGCAGCCACAACTTTCTTTCTTTTTTCCACTACACCGCTCTTGTCCGTGCCTCTGGTTCTTGGGAATTATGGAATGGCGGTGCTATGGTGCAAACTATTACTGCCATCTGTGATCTCGTGCATAATTACCCTAACCTGCAACTRCTCCARKTCATTGACCCTATGGGTACCTCGTGTACTTCCATGCCCGCCTCTACGCCTATCTCTGTGCCTGCCTCCGTACCTGTCTCTGTGCCTGTTTCTATGTCTGTCTCCTTTCAGATTACTGACCCTATAGCTACCTCGTGTACTTTCGTCCCCACCTCTGCACCTGTCTCTGTGCCTGCCTCTGCACATGTCTCCATGCCCGTTTCTGTGTCTGTCTCCATGCCCGTTTCTGTGTCTGTCTCCGTGCCTACCTCCATGTTTGTCACCGTGCCTGCTTTAGTCTTCATTCCCCCGCATGCTGCACTAACACCTTGTGACTTCCTTCTTTGTGAGATCACTGATACAGTTACACTTGGTTGTGGAAAGCATCGACTTTGTCGACATCACTACAACCATATAATTTTTCGGGCCCGCTGTAGGCAGGGATGCCACCTGTATCTGGATTGTGAACATCCTCTGCATCCAGATGCAGTATGTCCCATCTGTGTCTACGACCGCTATAGCGAATGTGCACTTAACTGTGATGGTGAACGCCCCACAATGGTCATGGCCTGCAACCGGCATGCCCTCTGCCGTGCATGCTTCAGAGGTATGGTTGATGCTAGCCGTCCTGGTTCCTGCTGTGACGAAGTTGCTTACCTGAATGGTTTYCGTCCTATAGATCAGCGGGAGGGCTGCTACCATCGCCCGCATCCTTATGATAGTTGTCCTATYTGTCGTGAGGGTCTTACTTAGACGTACCTTGCACCCTGACAAAAATGTGCAGGTGCGCTAAAAAGAGAGTACAAGAATGTGCAAAGGTGGGAAACCCTTCCACTAAAACTGCAAAACTGTGAAGACTGCAGTAAAAGAAGAACATAAGTTTGTGTCATTTTACTTTGTTTATACCCTGCACCCTAACACCCTCAAAGAAAAAGTCCGAAGGGTGAAAATGAGAATAAAAAATGAAGAAGGAAGTGCAGGTGCGCTGAAAAATGAACGTGGTAGACTCTTCACCAAAACTGCAAAACTGTGAAAGAAAGAAGAATGCAGTAAAAGAAAGAAGATGTTTGTGTCACCCTTATTTTATTTTTATTTTTTCTCCCTCKGCCTATCGATTTTCCTTTTCTGCTCCTCTCTCCCTTATGTTTGACACCTCTTCCTTCACTCTGCCTCTTTCCCATAGCGTGCAAGTGGGCTGTTATGGCATACGGGGATGGGGGCAGCTCRCGCTCAACTTCATCAACGTGGCGAGCCTTGTACGTTAGAGGCACAGTGGAGGAGGCGTTAAGAAGACTGAGAAACTGAATGATTTCAATGTGTCTTTGTTTTTTATTTTTATCCTTTGATTCAGTGTAAATATTTTTTGTAAAACACTGAAAGAAATAATAATACTGTAAAACAAAGTGTCATTCTGGTTTGTCTGTCTCTTTGCCTGTCTGTCCTTTCATTTTTCTTTTCTTTGCTCATCTTATTTCTTCTTCTATTTCACGTGCTCATGCCCTTAGTCAATAGTTCTGTGACAATATATAAGCCCAGGTTGTTGTAGAGGTGGGGAACTCAGAAAAGCGCCGAGGCTTGGATGTACTGGTGGTTTTTTAAGCACTAGTACATGCCTGCAATGACTTGCTGATTACTGCTGCCGAGATTGACAGCGAGGCTGTACACTAACCGGTAGGTTAGATTCGTAATTTTGTTTGGCTGAAGGGCTAACCGAGAGACCTGCCTGTAAGGAAATTCATGAGGGACAGATTTGCAAATCCGGGAAAGTACAGGCCCGGTACGAACCGAATTCCTACAGCTACCCTAACTGCCTATAGCAGGCCCGGGCTACCCCTAGGACAGACAGGCCCTAAGCGGCCTATGTTGTTAGACGGTCCTATCGCCTATAGCCGGGTCCGGTAGAGGCCGAGACAGCCACGGTACCGGTCGGTCAGTCAGTCCGGTAGAGGTCTAGAGAGTCTATAGATAGGTTAGGCCCATCGGTTCAGGACTTCTGGCAGTTCATTTCTCGCGAAGCAACGTTGGAGAAGCCAAGCGAGTTGGTGGCGGTACCTGTCTACAGGCGGCATCATGAGACAAGCCGTAACAGCAGCCATAGCCGGCCCTCTCTGAGTTTGCCATAGCTGGGGCATTCTCAGCGCATCTACCCCTGGGGGTATCTGCGTATGGCCGGGCTGTATCGAGGCTCTACAGTGGTGGTTCGTGGGTGGTGGCAGCCGCCTGTTCCTTCGTCAGAGTTGTCCATCGGCACTGAAGACTTCATCGCAGGACCTGTTCTTCATCAGGGTGGTTGGCGTTGGCCTCTGGGAGGCTGTTATGATGCAGCGCTACTAACTGGGTGTAGGATAGAGAGTGGGGTGTGAGTTCTGAGTGTGGCGAGATACTGGAACAAACTCTGTTACGATAATTGTG
>BFEA01000029.1:260859-272095 GCA_003427395.1 Chara braunii
TTTTCTTTTCTTTTTTTTTTTTTTTTTTTTTTTTGGTTTGGTCCATATCTAGAGTTTAAAAAGTAATAATTTCGCCCTTCGGGACATCTGTTAAAATTGGAACATGGTACTGAGACGAAGCGAAACTTCGGAACTTAAAAACTTAAAAGTTTAGTTTGAGGATGGCAAAACTTCAAAACTTGAGGATGGCGAAACTTCAAAACTGGAGGATGGCAAAACTTCGAAACTTGTGATGTGGAAAGACCCCTTCCTTCCTTTAATTCAAAAAAATAATGTTTAATAATCGTCAAATTTTGTGTTTTTTTTTTAACTTTTTTCTACTTTTGGCTTTGCTTTTGTCCAGATTCCAAAATAAAGTTTGAATATATGAAGACTTGGTTCATTTGAGTGAGCCCCTGTTTTTACCTTGTATGGGCCCCTGTTTAAAATTTTGTGTTGTTTTTTTTTCCGAGTCTTTTCCCTTCTGTGGGAGACGTGTTTCCACAATTTCTCAGTAGTAGCCCAATTTAAAAAATGAAAATAAAAAATAGAACTTTTTTTAATTTAAAAAAGAGAATGAAAAAGACACACACAAAAAGAAAAAGAGAGAATGAAAAAGACAGCTGGCTCAGCAGCATAATAATTGCCGTATGTCATTCCCTTTGCCTGGCAATGAGAATGGCGATAGTGTTTTCTCGTGCAACAGCGAAAGAGAGGCAGTGAAGAAAAACAAATTGAGAATCACAGACTGGACAAGAGGGTGGAGTTGGCTGACAAGAGAGAGAGAGAGAGAGAGAGAGAGAGAGAGAGAGAGACGCCTGGGCGAGCAGATTAGTATCTCGCCTGCATCACCCGGTTGGGTGGGTGACAGTCAGGAGTGTTTAGCCTGGGTCACCCGACCCGCAGGACCCAGGACAACCCACAAAGACCCCCCCCCGCCACACCCACACCCACCCCCAACCTCCCCCCTCACCCCCCTCCTTCCCTCCCTCCGTACATCTCTAATCCCCTCCCCTCCCTCCGTACATCCCTAACAGGCATACCTCGCTCAATAAGTACTGGTGTTGAACTTTGTATGTGTATTAAGGGTGGCTGATCATACTCCACACAAAACTGTCTTCGCTTTATAATCACTTCGATCCAATTGACGGGTGCAAGGTTTTCTGAACTTTTCTCCAAGATCAATGTTAAGCTTAACTCAGCTGACAAACTTAAGGCTGACTTGGCGAACCAACACAAGACAGCCTTGAAGACACACAATAATTACTCTTGGAGTCTGTTCTAATAATGCCTTTTGGATTGCCTAATGCGCTGGCAACGTCCCAGAATCTGATATACAAAGAGGGGCATGTACTCGTACAAAAACTTTTTCAACTTATCTCTGGACCGAATTGCAGTCAAATACATCCAGGTAGGGCCGCACAAGAGGTCAGATACAGACACAAAAGTCCTCCTGTAGTTGCGGTAAAATACATCCACAGGTATGGCCGCGAAAGAGGTCAGAGGCGGACACAAAAGTCCTCCTGTAATTGCAGTCAAATACATCCACAGGTATGGCCGCGAAAGAGGTCAGATACAKACACAAAAGTCCTCCTGTAATTGCGGTCAAATACATCCACAGGTATGBCCGCGAAAGAGGTCAGATGCGGACACAAAAGTCCTCCTGTAATTGCGGTCAAATACATCCACAGGTATGGCCGCGAAAGAGGTCAGATGCGGACACAAAAGTCCTCCTGTAATTGCGGTCAAATACATCAAGGTATGGCTGCGAAAGAGGTCAGATACCGACACAAAAGTCCTACCGTGAGTACTATGGCCAAAGTATTGGGGGAACCCACGGTCCTAGCTCCGTATGTCCAACCATGGACTGTCGAATCACAGACCAAAATTCAAAACCATATGCAAACAGATGAACAGTATAAGTTAATTCTGGATTATCTGTGGCTGCAACATTCAAGATAATATCTCAATGAGTCAAGGTCGTTGCCCTTTTTTAAAAAAGAAAAAAAGAAAAAAAGCGTACGTTGAAGATGATATCTCAAGGCTGTCGCAATTATTTCAAAAAAATAATAATAATAAATCGTTTGTATTCGGGATCCTATGGGGAGCTCCGATCTAGTCGTGAGGCCCGCCAATCTAGTCGTGTGGCCCGTCGCTCTTTCAAAAGACAGGCAAAAAGAAGTGTTGAAGGCTATGCTGAACAACTGCAGTGCTGTTTACATCAATCATCTTGGGGACCTTGCTAGATTGCACAACACTCTATATGGCTTTCTTCTTCTTTTTTTTTTTAAGCAAATCCATGGTGGAACGTGAACAACACTTTGGGGGCCTCGCTCGACTGCACAACACTCTACATGCATTTCGACGGCGTCTGGACCACTTGAATTCGGACGAGTCCAACATTTTGAATGCATCTGCTGCAGAAACAGTCCAAATGCATGTAGAGTGTTGTGTAGTGTAGCGAGGCCGTTTGTCTGAGGCCCACCAAATTCCTTGCAACAAGAAACTCCACGTAACAGCCATTTAGTCAAAATGAAGATTTTGTTTTCATTGAACGCCCATCCAGATACATCCAAGGGGGTCCAGCATTCTCAAAATGTCGGATCGTCAGGAGATAATTTTGGGTAGTTTTTGGGTAGTTCTTGGGACTGAATCAAGAGTGTAGAAATGAAAAATCTCCATTTTGACAAAAAATTCTGTCACCGGAACTTGGACAAATAAGTGTGTGGATATCCACGAGACCCACCCGCCCACACCCTCATCACCCCAAATGCATGCAGGACCTTAACGCCGCCACCCGCCCGCACCCTCGTCACCCCAAATGCATGCAGGACCTTAACGCTGCCACCCGCCCGCACCCTCATCACCCCAAATGCATGCAGGACCTTAATGCCGCCACCCGCCCACACCCTCATCACCCCAAGGCCCCCAACACTCGACGCCTTGCAACTCCGAGGAGCTGTTTTGCTGCTCCACCTTGCACGGCCCATCGGCACATTCCCGCCGTGGCATGGAAATGGAATGCCACAATTTAGAAATAGGGAGCAAAAGGAGACTTGTATTTACGCCGGACCTCATGCAGCAGTCTCACATCGTTGTCGCACAATGCCAGCGTAGTGCCAACGTCTTGCCAGCATCAAGCCAGCGTCAAGCCGACCGCCGTGCCAGCGTTGTGCCAGCGTCAAGCAGCAAGTGCAAGACTGAATGTTGACCCCCAGGGGCTGGGTCAATAAATAGTGTTGACGCCGTTGACCAGCCTCTGGTCTTTCACATACAAAGGCTCAGATTGACTCACATCCGATGGCCTGGATCGCGTACAGTTCCAGACTTCCACTTCAACCAAATGTCTTCCTGGATACCTGTGTACAGCCAAGTGTGTGTGTCTGATCGGTGGCCTCGACTGGGTCCGTGCAGACTTTGACTCGTGAGCGTCAATATTCCGAGTTACAGTTGACTTTGGTCAACTGTCGGGCCGCAGGGCCTCCGAGTCTGAAGCCTCGCTTCAGGGGGGGCTTGTTTCTTACAGTCTGACCCAGGGCCTTGTTGAGGCCGAACTGTGGCCTGTGGGTGCCCCCCTTGGCCGACGACATAAGCATATTTGAGCGGGTTATTGCACTCATAAGAATGAGACCAAAAACTTTACAAAAAGGGAAAAAAAACAAAACAGCAACTTTCAGAATGTGACCATTTTTAGCTGTAAGATTCATTTTGTCGAGGACTACTGTGAACACGGCCTCTTAGACTACCCTGCCCAACATCATTGCAGAATTTTGCAGTAGGAAAAGTACCTTCTTCTTTTTTTTTTTTTTTTTTTTTTYTTTTTTTTTTYTTTTTTTTTCATGCACGGGCATTTATGGGACTTGCCGCGTGTGGGTGTACGAACCTGAGAACAGCCCCAACATCTGCACCTCTCGAAAATTCGCAGCTGTTCATGTCCGGGACATGCCTACGATTTCTGAAATTTTTTCGAGGCCTCCTATGACACGTGAGGATATACGAACCTCAGAATGGCACCAAAATCTGCACCTTTCAGAAATCCGCAGCAATTTTTTCCAGGACAATTGGTTACGTGCTGAACTGAATCTGCACCAAATTCTGCTTCAGATGATCATACACTAAAATACTCCGAAGAAAATGGCACGGACATGCCCTCCACGTTAAGGTTAAGATTCCATTCACCGTTTCATTTGAGATCACGAATGAGGACGATATTCTGCTTTGATTCGGCCACAAGGCAGCAAGGCAATACCAGGAAAGTTTTATCCAAATGATCTCTCTAGTGGTTCCAATGAACAACAAATCTATCTGGAATTGAGTTTTCCAACTTTTCCAAACTTTTCCTGCTGCTCTTCAAACCCTTGTATAAATTGCTCTTATTCAACGCAATACACAGGAAAACGCTCTCTTTCATCACCGGACGCGTCTAGTTCGCGTACTTTTTATTTGCCTTATCTCTCTTACCCCTCCTTTTATGTTTTCTCTTTCACCGAGACCTTGAATGCTTACTTTGTTTTCTCTTTCCCTTCGAATCTAGGCTAGAGTGGGGTTTGATATAAAACTATTCCATCCCCTAAGCACCTTAGCATTTCCTTACGTGAAAGTATATATATGTATAGTATGTACATGTACATACACATATATACTTACAAACAGGGTAACCGGTGTTGCGGACGGGCCGAACGCCCGAACCCGAACGCCGGAAAAAAAAAGACCCCTTGGGATGCGTTCGGCCGTTCGGGCCGGACGCAGACTCACAAAAAAAAAAAAAAAAAAAAAAAAAAAAAAAAAAAAAAAAAAAAAAAAAAAAAAAAAAAAGAATGAAAACAAGATATGTTATGAAGAAAAATAAATTAAACAAGGTTTCCCTGAGCATTACATCCAAATTCCTTACCAAATTTGAAATAGAAATAAAATACGAAAAACAAATACTAAAAAAAAATTATAAATAAATAAATTTAGTGAGTGCGCGAGCACGTTTTCGCCACCGCCATCTTTGACTATTTTTCATTTATTTTTGGCATTGCTAAACACCCTGAAAATTTACAGATTTGTACTTCAAATAATGCAAAACCCACTTAAAAAGTTTCAAAAAATAATAAAGTTGTTTAGACCCCGAACTAAAGTGAAAACAAAAAGTAAAAAGTGAAAAAACATGTGGGCGAGCACATTTTGACACCGCCATCTTTGACGATTTTTAATTCTTATTTGGCTGAGCGAAATGACTTGAAACTTTATAGGCATTTACCGAACTTTACCCCAAATCGTAGAGAAATCACAAAAAACAATTCAGAAAAAAACAACAATTTTTAGGCCCCGAAATATTTTTTGGCGGGGGCCAAACGCCTTCGGGTTCGGACCCCGTACGGGACCCGAATGCCCGTACATACGGAGGTCTGCCCGGGGAACTCTGTACGTACGGGCTGGTGACCATGCTTACAAACACATTTTAAGTATTACATATACATATTTACATGTCTATGTGGATACACATATTTGCATAAAAAATATGCATATTATTGAAAGGGATAAAAAAAATTGAAAATTGAAATATGAACAAAAAAGTTTTGCAACTTTTGCTCTTCAAGTGGGGAAAATCCCAAAAGGCATATATAGTTTTTGTTTTTTCCTTTTAATAACATGAAATGTCGGGGTGATTACGCGACGTCGAGTAAAAACCATGAAAGCACTAATAAGGCTTCGTAATCAAAAGGTAACTTACCAAAACAAACTCTACCAAATTACCAAACTAGATGCATTTAAAAACCTCCCAACCACAAATGAAATAGGTGGAAACCCACTCAACCCCACCTCAGATCACCACCAGTGTGGCTGGTTGTAGAAAAAAAAAACAAATCTTTTGATCAGGCCGGCTCGCCTCCCCATCAGGCTGGTTACAGAGTTGGACCACCTTGCTCCATCTCTCGACAGTTTTGCTCCACTTCGAGAGCCCCGACGACCACTGAAACAATTGGGATAGTGAATTAAACCACAAGTACTTGGCCCAACTATCGGCCGCGGAAAAAAAAGAGTAGAAACGTTTCCAGTTGGATGAATTTGGGCACTCATGTAGTAGCCCGTACGTTCCCTACAATCGTGGCGCGTTAACGGGCACGACTCGAGGAAGTACAAGTGGTTTAAGCGTGATAGTTATAACTTTTAGCGCTATTTGATGAACCCGTGTAGTCTTATAAAGGGCCTGGACGAGCACGACTTCGCTCTCATGACATGTTCCCTAAAATCGTGGTAAGTTAACGGGCACGGCTCAAGGAAGTACTGGTAGTTTAAACGTGATAGTTATAGCTTTTAGCGCCATTTGGTGAACCCGTGTAGTTTCTTATGAAGAGCCTGGATGAGCACGTCTCCACTCTCATGACGGATATGACTTTCTCTTATTCCCTCTAAGAGTACCATAACGCTAGCTCTTGGAAGTGCCTTTTGGAAACTGATACGAATTCGGTTTTTCGTATGCTCACGTTTTGTAACTGCTAAATATGGTCAATGGTAATCATACTCTTCGAGAGTTTTTTTCTTTAACAACGATTTATTTGTCCGTGTGCTTTGGACTGACTGACTCAGAGCTAGGGCTTTGACAATGCAATTTCACCAACTCCTCAAAAAGATGAACGCTTTACAGTCTGTAGAATCTCATAACTGATTACACTATAAGTGATAATCCGCCTTAAACATCAACGACAATTGCTAGCGTGAGGTGAACATCAACCAATGCCCTCAGGAAACCTATGGCAAAAATCAAAGCGGACTATCATTCACCCCCACAAAATGGGAAACTCTATAAAATGGAGGTCAACATCCCATCAGAGCCAAAAAAATAACTAGGAAACATAGAAACGCTAATCACAGCTAGAAAATATACTCCACACACACCACTGGCATTGGAGGTACAATATGGCCGTGTAATAACGGCGTCGAGGTTAAGCTGCAGCGGTTGGCTCCATTCCTACGCAGCCATACTGCTTAAACCACAAGTACCTTTCAGATATATTATTTGTAAGCCCCTCGTCATGGCTTTCGATGTCCCCAAATGCAACACCGGGCACCGATAAAATTTACAACGCCAACGCGATCTCGAAAGTTTCTGCGGTTAACAAGTCGCGCATTTGTTTTTCAAGTGAGGAAAGTTACCAATGGTGTGGACCATCAGTGCCTTTGCCCAATTGAAAAATAATTTAAATAAATACATGGTAGCGCGCAGCAAATGGAAGATGTCCACAACCAAAAAAAATAATAAAACCCTATACCGACTTTTTTTTTTTCCGCGCGCAGTTCGACTTCGAGGCTCACATCAAGAGTTGTGGAAGTTTTTCTTGATGAGCTTTGAACGCTGATCGTATTGGTGAAAATTTATCTTTTCATGCAGAGATGAAGTTTCTTTTACTTCGAATACAACTAATTGCTTTCTATCAACATTACTCTCTACAGCGTATTCTGTTGTTCCATACTGGAAGAACACCACAAACAGTGAACCTTGTCTCATCATACATACCTGCTACGGCTACTTGCAAAGTATAAACTCCACACTTGGTTCAAAACTGTCCTTGAAAAGCTTCCGTTAACTGCAGGTAAAGGATAACCCTACATAATCACAAGGTTTATGAAGACATTGGAATACCGATTTCGCTTACTATGGCACGTTGGATACACATTTTTACACACCTGCACACACACACGTAATCCTATTTATCTATACTATCCTTCACTTCTTACGTATTGGAGTGATCACCTTTAAAAAGTGTTCTTATGTATCAACATCATCCTGTACTTCTTGGGTACCGAAGCAAGCACCTCTAAGAAATGCCTAATAGTTAATGTCCTTATGTTGGGAACGGTACAATAACTAGTTGCCCTAACAAATCAACCATCGAGGCAGGTAATAATCTCTATACAGTGTTTCCCAAATCAGGGAAGCTTGAAACAAATAAAATTTCTTACTAAGGACAGTTCGCACAACTTTGAAATAAATGAATGCATAGGGCGGAGGGAGATAGAGTCAAACTGCACAGATGAGAAAACCAAAATAGCGATACAACTCATATGCTTCCATGCTACCAAGGCAAAACCCAAACAATGGAATGTCGGGAGAAAAATTATGCAATATACAAAATTCGGATGGATATGAATATGATAATTTAGAGTATAACAACATGATCTTGCCATATCCAAAGTAAGGCAACTAAGGAAGTAAGCGAAGCCAATGAAGTAGTCAAAATTGACGTCGGAGCTGCGTCACAAAAACCCTCAAGCAACGAAAGAGAAGCGAGGAGAGTAGACGACAATCGTCATAATGCACTAGATCACGACGAGAGATCACGACGAGAGTATTGTCATGCAAGCTAGCGCTCAACGTTTTTGGATGTAGAATGACCTTAATAGTGATAGACACGTTCACAACAAGATTCATATCCAAGAGGGTAGTAACAGTGCTAGACAGTTGAGCAGGAGCAGACATCTCAACATGATGATCGTTATCATAGGTATGCAAAAGACCAATAGTGTGTTTCATATGTTTGATGAAGGGTTTTCACATAGTCTTGTGATAAATAAAACTCTCCCGACGAAAAAGGTTCTCAATTTATGAAAAGGTGTAGCTCAAAACACCAGTACACCACACATCAGTCCTCGGTTGTCAACATGAAACCCACACCACTCGAAGGCTACCTATATTGTTTTTCAACGACGCCCCACGCCACGTGGCCCGTCCGAATTTTGTTTATGGCAATTTGATTTTCAGCAAGGTTGGGGCCTGTACTTTAAACCACTTGAACCCTAAGGAGTCTTAGACCCCCTTTGGGAAGACTAGCACAAATGCAGATGGACCCACAAGGCACACCAATTCAACTAGTGCGTTGAAGGCCTAAGAATGAGGAGGTACTGGTGGTTTAACATTGCGATGTTGGAAGCGACAAACTCCTCATAAATGTCCACCATGACGGATGGATGGTAAACGTCACATTTCAAACACATCAGTACAACAAAGATATAGATATCATGTACACGTGGCTCATTGAGATAATCAGGTTAGCTTCACACGAAAGATGACGGAATGGCTTAAGAAACCATGTGGAGCCAGGCTGTAGCCATTCTGAAGCATGCGTGGCCTGAGACAGTCGTCATGTCCTTAACCCACTCATTAAGCGCAAGGGAACGAGCGTCAGGCTATATTTGCAGTAGCCCAAAAGGAAATTGTGAGCATATAAAGGTCCTAGCAGAGAGATCGTGATAGTAAGGTGACATCCTTGTGACTGGCGATGTAAAGTGGTAATGGGCAATCTTAGCCTGCAGTTAATGCAATTCCCACTCGCAGTCATCAACCACAATTTCGCATTTTCTAAATAATGCAATTCCCACAAGCGGTCATCGATCACAATTTTCTAAATAATGTTTCCGAGAATTTGTTTGCAACCTCCATTTAGGCATCCGCCTGAGAATGGTAGGATGAGCCAACTTGAACTCATGTAATCTTTACCAATTGTGCTGAGGTTGTTTGTGGGTGCATGTTCTATGGGTGATAGCAAACGACCTTCGAAGCAGGGATTTCTAGATCCAAGGTTTCCGATTCAGGTGCGGAAGCCGCATCACGCAATGACTACTTTCTCCTTGCAGGTTGCTGGTTTGTCATGTCGCTGCATTTTGAATGATGCCTTGTGCATTGCTGTGTCATTGCGTGACGCGGTTTCCTGTCCATCTGGGTGCCTTGCATTTCCAGGCAGTTCGCTTTTGTGCTGTGTAATTGGGCTGCCTCGTTAGCAATTTTGGCCTAATACTTCATTGTATCGTTTCCTTGCTGTCCTGTTCCACTCGTTGCACCGGCCACCCACTTCCGTCAGGGGTTGAAATTGTTCAGGCCTCAAAGCATCAATACCCAGATCCCACAAATTGTCAAGGATTCGGCTTCCTGATGGGTCAGTTCAAGTCTGAAACACGCAGTCCATCATCGTCATTGTTCTTTTCCCAGTCTTGCACTGTATGTTTCTATATTCCACACGTCCAGCGGTTTGTAATGTCAACATTTGAACATATAGGATTAACTATTGATTTGACACACTTCAGTGCTTCCTTTCCTCCTCAGACATTCCATCGATATGGTGGACAGTCTGTGTTGTGGCTAACACATGCGTTTTAACACACATCTACACACACACACATACACACACACACACACACATACACACACACATACACTCACATACACACGCATACACACATACACACATACATATTGGGCCAAGGGAGTGAAAATGATGGCCCCCCAAAAAGGGCAAATGCTTGTTCATTCGAACCTTTCAGGCTCAAAGAAAACAGAACCGTACAAAAGGGCCCGTTAGAGGACCATCCAACACAGATATCACCAGCACATCAGAAGACTGAGTTGGTCACGGGGAGGATGTAATAGCCCGTCTGAAGACCACGGTACCAAAACATGGCCCGCGGAGTCTTAAGAAACCCTGGGTTGGTCAAACTACATGTTGCTACCAGACACAGTCCAGGATTGATATCAGGAGGCAGCAGAGGATAGAAAACTTAAAAAGTATAAATGACAAGTAAGCGAAGTAATCGGCCCCGCCGAGTTGAAACTCATGGTAAGGTGAAAATGATAAGAAACACTGACCGGCGCGACCTTCATCTCCTCTTTTAGATCAACGAGGATTCCTCGTAAACTCCCCAAGCAGGTACGAAAGGTCCAATGCCAATTGAGGAGGCGATAGCCATGCATGAGAGTGAGAGGATGAGGGAGTCAGCAGCATCCCAGAAGGTCAAGATGTCGATAGCAAATGATCCTTGGGTGGTGGCCTTTCTGTATGTTTCTGTGTTCGGGACAATGTAATACTTAACAATTAGCCTTATGGATGACACACAGAGCAAATTGGAATCCCACCCACAGTATGTGCTCCGCAGAAGACATCATCCATAACAAACCCAACCTCCCCTCCTGTGCGGAATTCCATCAACATCATGTGCTGCACAAACTACATCCCACTCAGTATATGTGCTGTCTGAATACACTCACCATACGTTCCAACCACTAACAACAGCCATTGCGATAATCCAGAAGTCCCGATTCAGACAGACACGACACATGCCCCAATTCTGTGAACGTCTGGCGGCCCTTGGCGTTTCCCTCGCTGCATACAACTGTTTTCAACAGGACGCCAAGAAGACAAGAAGGCTTTCAAAGATAAAAACGTCCCGACTTCTACACCGCCAATACAAGGAAGACCACACGTTCAATTTGCCCAAG
>BFEA01000029.1:281075-309195 GCA_003427395.1 Chara braunii
TCAATGCCGCACAGGACCTGTTGTAGAACTCACGGCGTAGATGCTCGAATGGTAGGTTCAGATTGGGCACAACCGCAATCTTCTGCCACTCCGTGAGCTAGTCCCGTGTTGCTGTGTTGCCCTGTGACATGGTGAACAAACAGTTGATGGCGAGTGTCGGCACGTCGTCGACGATGAACCGCTTCTTCCACAGCCGTGTTAGTTCCTCCCATGTGATTACGTCCTTCAAGTCTGGTACGTCGACGCCRTGGGAGGTTGCCAGGTGGCTCAACCAGGTCTGGCATCCGCCCTTTGAGTTCAGGAACAGGGCGCCGATGTACGCRTGCTTGGCTACTGGCAGAATCCTGAGTTGCGTTGTGAATGCTTCCCACCAGAGGACGGGATCCTGCTGCGTGTAGTCGTCGAACCTCTCGAGGTTGAAAGTTGGCATCTTGTACATCTTCGGATTGTCGTCCGCGTTCGTCGACTGCAGCTTCTGGACCTCGGTCTTCAATGTATGCARCTGACTGCTGATGGTGGTGGTCGGCGCAGCGAAGGTGCTGATGTCGCCGAGCATTGCCACTACGTGGTCAACGCGGTCCTCCAGTTGGCGGCTCGAGGGTGCACTGCTGGAAGCTCCAGCAGCTGGTCCTGGTACTGCCTGTTCCAGGTCCAACAATCGGTCATTGAGTGCCCGAGTTGCATCCTCGTGGCTCTGCACTGTGCGGCGGAGCGTCGCCAATTCCTGATGCTGTCTCTCCAACTCTAACCTTTGGTAGTTGCAAGCATACAACAACCGCGTCACGAGTTCGGAGAGGAACTCCTTGTGCTTTTCTTCCGGTGTTGCGTCGTCGCCGTTCGGTTGAAAATGCCAGTACTTGAGTCTGTCGATGCTGTTGGCTTCATGCCGCTGCAGCAAATACTGGGCKTCCTTTCGGCGAGCCTGGGCATCTGCTTCTGCATCGGCCTGTAGCCACAGTTTCTCTGCTGCTGCTGCCTCTTCAGCTTGTATGCGGGCAGCCTCGACTGCCAGCAGGCGTTGTTCCTCAGCCTCTATCTGAGCGAGGCAACGCTGCTTGTAGGCGGCAATGGTCTCATTGGCCAGTTGGCCTGGCAGGCCCGTCATGTTGCTGACGTGGCAATGCTGCTTACGTGGCACTGCTGATGTGGCACTGCGTCTGCCGTGGTACTGCTGACGTGGCACTGTGTTGAACGTCACTGCTGACGTGGCACTGTGTCTGACGTGGCACTGCTTATGTGGCACTATGTCTGACGTGGCAATGTGACCTGGCACTGCGGACGTTGCACTGCTGATCTGGCACTGCGGATGTGGCACTGCTGATCTGGCACTGTGACGTGGCACTGCCGACGTGGCACTGTGACTTGGCACTGTGACGTGGCACTGTGACTTGGCACTGTGACGTGGCACTGCTGACGTGGCACAACTGATCTGGCACTGCTGACGTGGCACTGTACCGAAACGGGATGCATGCAAGGGGTGGGTGGGAGGGAAAACAGGGAGGTAACCAACCCAACAATGCTTTCCTCCGGCCCTAATCAACAGATAAAATAAAAAATCAAAAATAAAAGAGGACTATTTCCTTTTTTTTTTCTTTTTTTTTTGTATATATCTGTCGATTTATGATGAGTAGGATATGTCAGAAGAGTATAATGAACGAGATCTAGGCTAGGTGCCGCAAAGTTTTGGCTTTTACGAAGTGCGATCTTGAAAAAAAAATAAAAAATTTTGCGAAATGGAGTAAAGATGCGATTTTCAGAAAAGAACGAAATCCAGTTTCTGATAATATAGCAACCTCCGAATATGCCTAACGCAATATTGGTAGGCTTCGCAAGATTCGGYTTTCRAAAAAAWWTTGGGAGATAGAATGGAAATGCGATTTTCAGAAAAGAATAGTTTCAGTTTCCGAGAATATGACCACTTCTATCGTTATCCCAATATGCCTAGAGAACGAAAATACTAACTTCAGAAATTTCAGCTATGTATGCGAAATATCAGAGAAACGAAATGCTACTATCGGGAATTTTCAGACAAAACGAAATGCGATTTATCAGAAATTTTCAGATATTTGTTACGTAAAAAACGAACTACTAATATCAGAAATTTTCAGATAGAACGAAAATGCGAATTTCAGAGATTTGACTAAGTCCTACTTGCGTTACTAATGAGTGATCAATAGATCGCAAGCTGGCTRCTTGATTGAGCGGGTCCTCTGTATGAGAGGTCCGCTCCGATACCAAACTGTTGCATACCGTATARGTGCAGACCAGAACAAGAACCGACCTTTCAATACAAGGTATAAGATAGCACAGYGGAAGACTTAGATACTAGTGATCCGAACAATCAATGTTGTAATGCAGCCCTGAACATACATCATCATCATCGTTTCATAGTGTGAATGGGTCTGGCGCTTCACACAGGAAGACAGCGCCAGCCCAGAACATGCACARMCDMGGAGGAAGGGGATAGACGAAGAGGAGGGGGAAGATGGGAATGTCGTCAACACCAAGTCTTYGGCACAAGCCCAAATAGTCCCTCGTCGAACTGTCTAAATCCCAAATGTCAAGTCTGGATCCAATGTCGTCAAGTCTCAAGTCACAACTCCGTCTCTCTCTGTCGTAGTCCGAGAAGTCAGGTGGCGAGAGGGTGAGAAGAGAAGGTGGACTTAGAAGAGGAAGAAGAGGAACTCTCTCTCTCTCTGTGTCCAGTACTAACCTGTGAAGTTGGCGCCTTGATGCAGGTACCACGAAGATGGAGCTGGAGCGATGGCGCCACAGGTAAGTAGCACTGGCCTCCGCCAGTCTCTCTCCACTCTACGATCTACTACCTAGCAGCGCCCAGCGCTGAAGACTACAGCTACAGCTATGGCGCCCAGCGCCGAAGACTACAGCTAGCGCTACCACTACTGAAGACTACTGCAGCCTCCTCCGGAGTGCTGCGGCCGAATCCTGAAGACTACCTCTCCTACTGACTCTACCTCTATCTCTATCTACCCGTGAAGTGCATGGGATCCTCCTATGTACTACGGGTGTGCCTCTTGAGCCTGCCGAAGGAAGGCAGGGGCTGCAGCTGCAGCTCCTGCTCGAGCACGTGAGGAACAGGCTATTTTGGGCCTGTTGCGCATCCCTGTTTCCGTGCCTGAGTCTTAGGGGCAGGTCGAAACAATGAGGGCCTGAAAATGGCCCTCCGTTTCAGGCTGAAAACTCTGGGTCTGAAAAGACCCAGAAATAGGCTGAAACGAGGTAGGGCCTGCAGGCCTTCGTTTTTCAGCATCCAGGCTGAAATGAACGGGGCCTGTAAGCCCTAAGTTTTAGGCTTTTAGGCTGAATGTCCGGGACGGGCCCTGTAGGCCCGTGTGGCTACGCAGTATGCCACACTATCACTCACCCACACCAGATGGAAAACTCTACAGACTGTCGGTTCACACCCCATCACAAGCAAGCAAAACACCCAAAGAGCGCAATTTCGAAAAACGGCAAAAAAAAAAAAAAAAAAAAAAAAAACAGACAAACATGAAGGGCACAGTGAAACCATTCATTTTACTCGTTCTTCTTTTGACTCCCCTTTATATATCGTCAATATATTTTTTGAGAAAAACAGGACCTTATGGTTCCGGCTCCATATTCGTCCTGGGGAGCCGGTTCCTATCACACCGGCTCAATAATTTAGTAGGTTCATAAACTTCATATAGAACCATGCCCGTCTCAGCACATTCAAACTGTGGACCAGATTCATTCAGCATGATTCTTTTCGCCAGTGATAGTGGAGACACCGTAGTGAACCTTTCCTAGACTCTTAACCACTGCCTCCGACACTATTGTGACACGGGCTCGAATGACCGGAAAGCTGTACTCACCAAAGATGCAGCACCACCAAACCTGCTTGCAAGATGCTCCTGGGCCACAACAGCTTGGCAATGCAACACCTGCAATCGCCGATCACCCATTAGCTTCCACCCCCACAGGTGCAGAGACACCCCCCCGTTTCATGGACTTGGAAAGTTTCTTAAATTGATTGATTGATTGACATGCTGGAAGTGCAGAAACAAATATGACTAGGGTGTTATTGTAAAAATCAGATGAAGTTCCAACTGGAGCAAACTGGCAATACAGGCCTTGTGATATCAAGAAAAAAGACAGGAGAGACGATAGGCGTCTAGTACCACAAGGCCTGGGACACTGCTCTCCTCTTGTCTATTCTCCCCCTTCCCTTTGATGGGTGTAAAAAATTTGCTTGCCGGTGATAAGCAACCGGACTGATTCCCCCCAGAATAGAAGGGGTTTTGTTGTTGGGCGGAAAAAAAAAAAAAAACAAAGAGCTCAAGAGGAATCTTTTCAGGCAGGTGACATGTTCTATCCACAAAAAAAAACATGCTGCCAATGGAGATATCAATTTCCTGTTATTATCAGTTCACTGAGTTCAGCACATTCTGTAAAGGACGGTCTCTCCAATGATTGCACAAGTCCCAGACAGCAAATGCATAGACACATAAGAAGCATACATGTGGCGCATCGACATGCGCCGCGCCGCACCGTGCAATCTTTTGGCGCTCAGTGTGCACCATGATGAGCTGACCAAAGCGGTCGCTGACAGCACAGATCCCTCACCTTGGCAACCACATGCCTTGAGCGGGCGCTCAAACAACATGATCCACTAACCACGCCTTGAGTGGGCGTTGAAACTAAACCAATGCACTCTACTACGGTAGCTATGTCAAAGAGTGTGATCCAGTAGCCAAGCCTTCTTCCGAATCCAGTGAAGACACACTACTCGAGAAGATATGGTTTGCTCTCATTAGTCTTCGGTCCCTCAATGACCACAACGGGCTCGTCCATCACTCGGGCGTCTTGAGACTCTTGAAAGTCCATTTCCCGTTTTCGTGCTGGTGCTCGTGGGTACCGTACACCTGATTCATCGTGCATACCCATGATTATAGGTTACGATGGGTGCAGCCAAATTATTGGACCACAGTTTGTCAGAACTTGCTGCCACATCTAGGTCTTGGCCGCGGCCTCGACAATCGACCCAACGGTCTCCTGCTGCTGAGGCGACGACCTTCGAATACAAGGATGTCCCTATTGAGGACACCTCCCCAATGGCAGTTAACGAGGCTAGCACCTCAGGCCCAGCTCTCCTATTCGATATGAAAGAATTTTGGCTGATACGCCTGGAGATTCGGATGATCGGAGTTCACTAGCCGTTCAGAACCCTCATCGTCAAAGACCTCCCAGCCAGNGAATTTTGGCTGATACGCCTGGAGATTCGGATGATCGGAGTTCACTAGCCGTTCAGAACCCTCATCGTCAAAGACCTCCCAGCCAGCCACAGTGATCGTATCCTAACTCGTAGATGCAATAATTATCAACGCCCCACTCATAGGAAGACTGTCTGCCACACCCTCGACTGCAAATGACGGAAGGAGAGTGCCGAATGTCCCTCGACATCGCAAAATGAGGGAAACAGCACATGTCAGGGGCTGCCGCAGCCGTAGACGTGCAGGTTCCAGTGACTTTGGCGAAGGTTGGCCTAGCCCCTATGCCCGCTATGGCCTTTCCCACACCTTTTTACACACAGAGTTTCCTCCCATTTTGGGAGGGGGGCTACTCAGGAAGCAGTGCACGGTCTCGAAAAAGTCGGAAATACCTTTCGAGGACAAGTCCTCTGCAGACCTCCCAGGCCTTCGTGACTACCGTCAGACCACGGCATTACATTGAACTTACCCTAAAAACACCGAAGATATTTTTTTTTTACTCGATTTTTAACTTTTACACTATGCTACAAGAGTGGCCCGGGACGACAACTTGCCTGGCTGGGCCAAAAATGAATAAAATATTAAGAAATAAAAACGAAAAAATATGTTCCGATTCTGTTTTTGATTTGGCAAAGAATTTTGATGTGACCCTCAGGCAAGAGTTCTTCAGTTTAGTGTGGCATTGGTAGAATGCCTTGTAGGGGGGAGAGGGGGAGGAGGGGAGTTGGGAGGGGAA
Source organism: Chara braunii (assembly GCA_003427395.1). Taxonomy (NCBI): domain Eukaryota; kingdom Viridiplantae; phylum Streptophyta; class Charophyceae; order Charales; family Characeae; genus Chara; species Chara braunii. The sequence continues at coordinate 287,061 of BFEA01000029.1, forward strand.
AGGGGGGAGGAAGGAAAGGGGGGTATAGATGGGTGTAAAAGGGGTTGAAAGAGGTTTTAACTTCAAAGGGGAGTGCTTTAGCTTGATTATTCTTCGTTTTTTTCTGTTTTTTTTTTTGTCACACCCAAGCATTATATGGAACATACCCTCACAGTCGTCCATATTTTCCTTCACTCAGTTCTTTTTAACTTTTTCGAATATAATCTCAGGGCGTTATCCTCCAAATATAACGCCTGGGGCGTTATATTTCAATGTGGCATTTGGTAGAGTGCCTTGTGGGGGGGAGGGGTATGGGAAGGAAAAGGGGGTGTACATGGGGTTTAAAGTGGCTTGAAAGAGGTTTCGGTGTGGTTTAGCTTGATTATCCTTTTTTTTTTTTTTTTTAATCTTCACATTAATAACGAATTGTGAAGCGATCCCCTAACAAAAAATTGCATTGGGGAGCTCACCAAAGTTGCTACCGATCGGATTTACTGAATATAACGCCCAGGCATCGTAAACAAATGAAATGCCCGCCGCGCGTTATATTCATACATAGCACCCAGAAATTATTCTCAGGTTAAGATGGTAGTGGCTTCCTTAGTGAGGCAACCATTTTCTTTCCCTGTGCACAAAACTTTGTCTCCAACGCGCGGCGGCCATTTTCTGTACTTTTACTTGTTCACCCTGCCCATGATCATGTTCTTCCAAACAATGAAAAGAAACTATAATTTTAGACTTTCACTGACCTGCGGCATGCTTCGGGCTCACCAGCCGAGGCAAACCGTAGGCAGAGAGGGAGAAGAGGATATACTATATACCAAAAAAATAAAAAAATATATATAGCTGGCATCCACATGAGGAGAAGACAGCCTTAGGGGAAAACAAAAAAAAAAACAAAAAAAAACAAAAACAAAAAAAACAAAACAGAATCCATTAAAAAAGGTCTTTTACTGAAGGGATGCAGTGACAGAAAAGAAAGCAGAAGTGTTGGAACGGCGTGGCATGCCGAGGAGCAGACATCTATCATACCTCCAGTGGTGGCCTGCGTGGCTTGTTTTGACTAGCTGCTCAGTATCATATATGGGCACATATTTGCAGGAGAGGAGAACAGTGAAAACATAAACAAAGTTTAACCACCAAGGAAAAGGCGCACGTCAGGTGTTAGCAAACAGATGTTCAATTCAAAGCCTGATGCAATCAGCTTAATAAAATATATCTACAATTGAAACAATTCTAAATATAACATTAGGTGCCACTTCCTAGCAAAAAGGATGATCAAACAAAAACACAAGTTCAAATCAGCACAATACTTCCTCTTAGCTAACAACACTAGCAAGCTCACTGTATGCTGATCCTTCATGCACTTCTCTCTCCTTAGCGTTTTATGCTGCACGGATTCAAAGAGACCATTAGGAGGAGAGCAAAAAGCTCATCTCAAGAAACTCACATTCTCTGCCCCAGAGAACAATCCTTAACCAAAGGGCTGCTAACCAAAGGACCACTAACTAAATGTGGCAACAGATGGAACATGAGTTCAAACCACTGTAGTGTTTTCAAGTCAGAGTCAATTCCCCCGTTCATATACAGGCCTCGGTAGAGAGAGAGAGGGGGTTGTCGTCGCAAAACTGGTTGTAACGAATTTTGTTTTTCAAAACTGCGAAAAGAAAGGACAAAGACAATGAAACACGACAGGAAAATGATCATGAATTTGGCTGATCTTTATATCATTTTGATCAGCATACAGTACCAAGTTTCAATCATGACATGAGTAGGGAGCTTCAGGTTTGCCCATGGATGAACATCCACAGGATGAACATCCCACAGGATTCCAGACAGCTGCCCGCCTTGACGTCCGGGGTCTTGGGCTCCCACAAGCCATCCATATGTGCAAACAATTCCTCAAACTGCCACTTTGCATCACTTCCTTCCAGGTTCAAGATTCAATTTCACAGTTAGACATGACATTTTTTTCTCACAGTAAAACTTTTTTGGGCAATGTTTCACAGATAGACATGACATTTACTGTGAGGAGCTATTGGGAACACCCTTGCAGCGGTTCTCAATAGCTATTCACTGTGAGGACTCGGGTGCTATTGGGAACCACTGTTGGGGGCTTATTTGGCAATTTTTCATTTCAATGCTCTGACTCATCTGGATTTGATGGACAACTTCATCTTAACAGGTGCCGGTCTAGCACCCTGTCAGTGAACTATATATCTGTGGCATACTTGCAAGCGGACGCCGTCCGGGCGGTTCCTCACGTGCAGCAGACCGCCGGACCGGACCCGTGCGGCGCACGAATGTGCGCCCGACGACCAGTTACGCCCCCCCCCCCCCGAAAAAAAAAGAAACGCCCTCGTCTGGTCCGGGGGGACCGGACGCTCGTCCGGTCCGTCTGCTTGCAAGTACGATCTGTGGACCTTACCGGGCTGTTCTGTTTGGCAATATATACCATGCCGCATGACGTCGATAGCACCCTGCTACGGTCTCCGGTCAGGTCGAGCGTAGTGGTCGGGGACGCCTCTACGCGGCCATGTCTACGCTGTGCCTCTAGTGCCAGCAGCGTGTCTGGAGTGTATTTTCTGGCTGCGATAGACCCCTTTCTTTGTTTCATTGGTGTTTTGCTGGCTTGTGAATCTGGAGTCTGTACAGTTTTCCATCTGGGGTGGGTAAGTGATAGTCTGCTTTGATTTTCGTCACAGGTAGTTTGAGGGCAGTAGTTGGTGGTCCCCAGCACCTCAGGGGGGTATCCGTTGTCGGGCAGTCGTTGATGCTTAACCACAACCGGGATTAAGGTGGATTATCACTTGCAGTGCAATCAGTTATGGGATTCTGCAGACTGTAGACGGTTCAGGCTCCTGAGTGAGTCGGTGAAACTCCGACGAAACTGTTTGTCACAGCCCCTCCCTCGTTTGTAGTCCTTTTCTCCCTCTCTGCCCACGGTTTACCGGCCAGTTCTGTTTGCCGATATATCTGCGGACTTTGATGGCTCCTGTTTGTTATTTGAACTCTGGACTGCAGTTTGGGTCTACAAGTGACGGTAGCACGAAAAACAAAAGGGGAAATGATGGAAGAAATCCGAAAAATTATTCAAAATAAAAAAAATATCTATTTTTTGTAATTGAAAATTTTGAAAAAAATTGAAGAATAAAAAATAAAAATGGAAAATGCACACCATGATACGAGGGTAAAATGTCATGACATCCCTGTGAAAGGAACGTGTGAACTATTCAATCTGGCTGGCCTTTCATTTTCTATTTTCATTACTTGTAGTTGTAATCAACTATTTTGGCCAGGGTCAGCAAACGGAGTTTACTTTTGATTGGGCTTGACATTCCTCCCTCCATGTTCACTGCAAGAAATGCGACCTCGGCGACAACATGGATAAAGATTATGCCATGCCAATTGTTATATTCTCAGATCCTGCTACTGACGATGGAAAGAGCTGTTTCAGGCGACGACTGGCAAGTTGGCCTGGACACACCATTTCCAAAAACTGGCTTGGTGTGAACAAGCAGTTGCGACGTAGGGAGGGGTCTTGCTCTTGAACACCGAGAGGGACCAAAACACCTGACAGCATGCTGAGTAGCAGAGAACGAAATGGGAGAAGCCAAAATTGTTTGTTCACCAAGCGACTGATGTTGTGGAGAGCGCTTCGAAGTCCCAAGTTCGCTAGCTGCAGGTGAATTCCGCGCCCCGGAAAAGATTTCACAGAACAACTGCGGTATTTTGCTTCTCCAAATCCGCCGGCATTTGGGTCATCAGCTTCACCTTGGACACATTTGCTTTTCTTCTTTTCTTCATTTCTCAAGTGACTGGACTCTTTGTTCAAAAAAGTTATTACTTTGAGGAGCTATTCCCAATAGCCCTGGCCTGCGTGGAAGAATCTAGCACCGACTGCCAGAATCGAATTTGGGGCTCCTACGGTCGGGGGTTCGCAGCAGTTGCAGCAGGTACTAAAAATGAAAGAGAGACCTCTAGTACGTAGCTTAATAAACATGATCCACACAGATTTCAGGGCATCATATCCCTCCCACAAGCACTTGCATCTGTAAATGAGGCCCAACAAACCCTTTAAGGTGCCGTGCAATCTCAACGTACCTGGATGTACGCCGAGCGTCCACACACATCCTGGCCTGGACCACGAACCGGGGGGGGAACAAGAACCATGAGCCCACAGCTTATGCTCAGACTCCCTGTCAAAATGACTATACGTTCAGAAATTCGGAATAATAATTCAATAATTACCGTCAATGGTTTCTCACGGTATAAACTGCAATGTCGCCAATGTGTAAGCAAGAGGATCATTCATTCTTCTCGTTTTTTCTTGTGCAAAATTCATACCTAAGATAGCTGAATTCAGAAGTTCAGCAACAGTTGTTCTCCGACCTGGATCCAACAAATGCGCCAAAGGGGAACGAGATGGGTCCTTGTAAGCTAAAAGCGAGAACACATCCTGCACATAGATCCACCCGCCAACAAAGAAGTAGATATGCACAAAATCAAGCTCTTTTCTTTTCTTTTTTTTTTCTTTTCAGGGCTGGTCCCCAGGCAGCCTGTCTACCTCTGTCTGGCCTGGTACCACCTACGGCCCGGCCAGGTGAGGTCCAGGCAAGGTCCCAAGCAGTCCCAGCACAAAATATCAAAAGGAAAAACAAATAATAAAAAAAACAACAATTCGAAAAAACATGTGTTGGCACTGTTGGGTAAAATTGCAACACGAACTACTTTTGGGTTGCACGGTTCTTGCACCCTCCGTAACTATTGGACAAATTGCATCAGTTCTTTTTTTGCTTATATTTTTGCTGCAGTGCTTTCATTTTTGAATTCAATGTCATGCATGATATGTACCATACTTGTGGCGCACTTCTGCGGGGCGCGTGCGCAAATTAGTGGTGCGCTCAAATGTTTTTATTTTTATTTTTTAGGGGAATAAATGAGACGTTGTAGAAGTCCACAACGAGACGGACACAAATTATTCAACGCCGTTGAAGATACTCGTAGTGAAGAACTCGCTGCGAAGACTCAAGCTCGTCGTGAAAGGGGATCACTGGGAATAGCCAGCCCTTGGTTGAACCCCGACCGTGTGCATATACAGAGAGAGAGAGAGAGAGAGAGAGAGAGAGAGAGAGAGAGAGAGAGAGAGAGAGAGAGAGAGAGAGAGAGAGAGCAGCAGATCCCCTTCACATGTATCAATGGGCCCATGCAGGTAATCTGAAGGGTTCTCGCAGCAATGTAGCGCAGACGCTCCACCAAAATCGAGGCGGGCAGTGAATATGAAGTGGAGCACGAGCTGGCCAAATATATACTCAGGATTCGAATTCAGGTCTGTGTTTCAGCAGTTATGGGTTGCTCACTTAGCTAGGCCCTGTTGGTCTCTGCACGTGATTCTCAGGGCTGCACTACTCACCAAATTTGCAAAATTAGAATGAATCTTCTGCTCGAACGTGGAAAAATACGCCCCCATATGTTTTGTCTTTTGTGCATGTGGTGAGTAGAGGCCCTTAGGGCCACTGCACGTATTCTTTTTTTTTTTTTCCCCCGAAAATACGAAGTAACTCAACTCTGAACAAAGCCCCCAATAATCATGAATGCGATCTCTGATACAATGTCTCGTTTCCAGTAGACGAAGAGAGTGGAGGGGGAATAGACAGAGTAGAAGGTGGAAGAGAAGGTAGTAATCAATGACCACAAAGAGAGTAGCCCAACATTCCCTACTCCTCCTCCAGGCTCCTCTCGCCCCCACGTCACCAAAACAGTATACAGTAACGAGCCTGACAAATCCTGATCACATCGAAGTGCCATGTGGCACAGTTCTCTCTTGAAGACGTTGGAGACAATCAACAGCGCACAGTATCGACATCAACCTCCGGTAAGTATCCCGATCCTCCTCAATCATCCATGGATCCTGATCTCCCTCCTTGTCGCATCCAGTCACCAATGTAGACAGCGTAGACAGCGTGGCCAATGGCACATCAGCGATGAAGACAGGTAGCATTCGCCACATCAGCAATGAAGACAGGAATGAAGACAGGTGGTATGCACCACATCAGCAATGAAGACAGATGGCATGCACCACATCAGCAATGAAGACAGGTGTCATGCACCACATCAGCAATGAAGACAGTGGCATGCGCCACATCAGCAATGGCTGGCTCTCAGCAGAGAAGGCGCCAACATGCTGCCTCGGCCCCGCGTCGTGGTCCACAGTGCCAGTGCACAGCCAGCGTCAAGCCAGCGTCAAGGCAGCATAGCAAGACTGAATGTTGACCCCCTGGAAGCAGGGTCTTATGTAGTGATTGACCGAGTCGACCTGCCCCAGGTCTCCCACCCACGGCGGCCCAGATTGACTCAGACCCCCTGGAAGCAGGGTCTTATGTAGTGATTGACCGAGTCGACCTGCCCCAGGTCTCCCATCCACGGTGGCCCAGATTGACTCACAGCCGAGGGCCTGGATTGCGTACAGTTGCGGACTTTCACTTGGTCCATACGGCACGTATTCCATTTTTCTTTTTTTTTTCTTTTTTTTTGTTTTCAAACAGAAACTCAGGGTTCTGGCTCCTTTTCCATTCTGGGGAGCATCAGTCCAGTTCCTATTCCACCGGCAAGTCAGAAAGGATTACAATAAGTACTCACTCACTCACTCACGCTCCTCCCCTTCATGGTGTGGAGGCCCAAAGGATAGCATTGATTACTTCCCGAAGGAAGGATGTACCACCCTTCACCCCTGCCTAAGTTAGCCTGTTCTACTGGGCATCTGCTCTTATCCTGTATTTGGTGCTAAACCCTCGCTTAATGTGTCTTTGCCTGTAGTCTGTTCCTGGCGGTCATTTCTATACCATGGCTATTGTTTACGCCTGTTGTGGTTGCTGGGGCTGGTCTGAATTCTAAGTTTCGCCTGAAGGTAAGGAGTGGTCTGTTTGGATTCTGGTGGAGGCTTTCATTGTAGGGTAGATGCTGAGGATTGGGAGGTGACTGGGTTGGGGGGTTTTGGATAGGTGTAGTGTATTAGGGGGGGAGGGGGCGAGGGGGGGGGGGAGATGATAGGAGAGTGTGGTGGTGTGAAGACAGTCGCTTGGGGTTGTGGGGGGCCGGGCATAGGAGTGGGTTTGTTGAGGGAAGAGGGATATTTACTGGTTTGGTTGTGAATTAGTGGTCAGTGGCTGGTTTGGCGGTGATTGCGTGTGGGTTAAGGGAGTTGCAGAGGCGCTTCGTATCTGTGCTACGTTTAGCCAATTTTTAGGACTATTCTGTCGGTTTTTTTTTTTTTTTTTTCCCCTTCAATGTGCTATGATCTGAAAGTGGAAGGTTACTAAGACTGCTGGCTGGCTAAAACCCTAAACCCTAGGACGCTCCCACTCTGTTCCCTGTTATACGCCGGTTCGAGGGTGGTGAGAAGGAGATGGTGGATGTGGCTGGGGGAACGAGGTGTTAGGCACGTCAGTGTTCAGCGTTTGAAACTAATCAGTGGCTGGTTTGGCGGTGATTGTGTGTGGGTTAAGGGAGTTGCAGAGGCGCTTCGTATCTGTGCTACGATTAGCCAATTTTTAGGACTATTCTGTCGTTGTTGTTTTTTTTTTTTTTTTTTTTCCCTTCAATGTGCTATGATCTGAAAGTGGAAGGTTACTGAGACTGCTGGCTGGCTAAAACCCTAAACCCTAGGATGCTCCCACTCTGTTCCCTGTAATACGCCGGTTCGAGGGTGGTGAGAAGGGGATGGTGGATGTGGCTGGGGGAATGAGGTGTTAGGCGCGTCAGTGTTCAGCATTTGAAACTGGGAGTAGTGTATCTGCTGGTAATTGTTAGTGGTCGCTGTTTTACGTAGGGTCAGTTTTCTCTCTCTAAACTTAGTTATTGGTTGTTGCTCCCAGGACTAGTTAAATGTTTGTATCTAGACTGTCTACTAGTCTATAATTATAGTGGTCTTCAGTTGGGTATCGGGTGGTTGTAGGGGATTCTCTGGCCCCTGGTTGTTGTGTTGGGTTGGGGTAAACCAGTCTTTCAAGGTTAATCTATTTCCTGTTATCGAGCCTAGTTTTCCTCCTACCAGTTTTGATGTTTTAATTTTTATAATCATCTGGGGTGTTTTGGATTTGGGTCAGTGTTTTTTTCCAGTGGGCGTGGATTTCCGTCTCGATTAACTGTTTAATGAGGGTGAGGGGATTTTCTCGGGTGGTAGGGAGGTCTTCAAAGGTTAGGACGCATCTTCTTCTCCAAATCGCCCAAAGAGTTGCTTTTCTGCTTAGAGAGAAGAAGAAGTAGTCGAACCCCTTGAAAGGCGGTGTTTGTGCTAGGTCTAGGAAAAGGGTGCCGGGACTAATTTGTACTATTTCAGTGGAGAACGTGCTCCACAATAGTTCTACTTCCTTCCACAGGATTTGGGCTTTCTCGCATTCCAGGAAAGAGTGGTCGAGTGTTTCTACGGTTTGGGAGTTGCAAACTTTACGCCATAATTCCTTCTCTGATCTGTCTTCCTTCCGTCTGCTTTGCGCTAACCAATGGTTCACTGGGACTGCTCTATAGGTTATGAGCCAGAGCAGGCTGGCTAATTTGGCTGGTCTAGTGCAAAAGATTGATGACCAGGAAGGTTGAAAAGGTGTATTGGCGAGCGAGTTTTCATGTTTTTGCCATCTTTTAAGTATGATGGCTGAAGTAGGAATAGGTGAGGAGAACAATTTGTAGCCTAGTCTTGGGGGTGTTTTCGGTTAGTTTGTGTCTATCTATAATTGTGGAATCTTCACCTGGCGAGCCCCATGACCATTCGGTGGGATCGACTTCTAGTTGTTGGATGCTTGAGTTGGGCCTAAATACCCTATTTCTGTCACCTTCTATTACTCTGATGATGATCAGGTTGCTTACTTTGAAAGATCCTTCTGCTCTACTTTGGTTGCTCAAGAAACTTACTGGGTTGCTTGGTTCTTCTAAAGTGAAGATATTGCAGGTTATCCATTCATTATTGTGTATTTTGCTGCTTATGATTCTTAGGATTTTTTGTGTGTTTGTTTGGTCCTTTTGGCTAACCCAATCCCCTGCTAGCCACTTTTGGTCTGATCTTAGTAGCCTGCGCCATTCAATTGGAATGCTTTCGATACTTACTGATAGGTTGGTTTGCAGGTTGTGACATCCTTTTAGAGTCGTTCTGAGATCTTTTTCCTCCTCCCAAGTATTCGTGTGTTCATTCCATAGGTGTTGGATTTGCCATATACCTTTTTCGAGCCAGTTACCCCATTTGATTTCGTGGCTATTTGCCAAGATACCTTGTGAATGAAATGTTGCTTGTCTGGGTTTCCAGTCCATAGGTATGCTGCTGCCTTTTTTCTGATTTGTTGTTGGAAATCTGTAGAGGGGAACCAGATCGAGGTCGTATACCACATCATAGCCAGTACCGAGTTATTCAAAGCTAGGACCCTTCCTAGAAGCGATGTGTGCGAGCGTTGCCAGCTATGCATTTTGTTGATCATAGATGAAAGTAGGGAAGCCGTTGAGGAGGCGTGATAGCCTTTTGTGCAGAGTTGGATACCCAGGAAACAGATCGGGATGGCCAGGTCAGCCCATAGCATGCCTTCAGGGGTAATTTCTGTGGGAGGGGGACTCTCTGAGATCCAGCATCTTATTGTTTTTGCCTAATTGATTTTCATTTCCAAGCTAGTTGGAATGCCTGCATGGCTCTTACGAGTGCCTGGAAACAGGAGTTGGAGGCTCTAATCAAAACTGTGAGATCATCTGCGAAGAGTAGGGTGGTTGGGAAGTGGAGAAACCGTTCCCTGTCTATCTTTATGGCTCCCAATCTTTCAATTGAGGGGTCTTTTCTGAGATAGGCTGCGATGGCTTCCATGACGAAAAGGGAAATTGGGGCCACTAGCAGATCTCCTTGCCTCACTGATCTCGTCATTTTGTAAGGGTTGGCCAAGAACCCATTTACCTGGACTATCCCTTGAGCATCGTTGTATAGCACTCTAACCCATTTACGGAAGTTAAGTCCCACCCCCATTTTTTCCATGCAGATTTGCAAGAAGTCCCAATTGACCTGGTCGTAGGCTTTTTCAAAGTTAAAGAACAAGATAGCCGCCGTAATTTTTCTTTCGTTTATTACTCTGGCAGATTCATTTAGGGTCATTACATTATCCAGAATGAGCCTGCCTGGGATGAAACCTGTTTGATCCAGGTGGAAGCAGTTTCCAGTGAGTCTGTTGATTCTTGTGACTAGTAACTCAGCTAGGATTTTGTAAGCCGCGTTGAGGAGGGAGATTGGACGATAATTTTTTATGTTTTCTTTATCTCCTTTCTTGTAGAAAAGAGATACCACTCCTGTACTAAGTTCTGGCCCCAGGGATCCCTTTGTGCAGGCTTTAGTTAGGAAATTCAGGAAGAGAGGGCCCAACTTATGCCAGCTTGCGAGCCATAATTCTTTGGATAAGCCATCTCTGCCTGGGGCTTTATTGGGTTTCATGTCTTTGAGAGCCTTGTGTAACTCTTCGATTGTGATGGGCTCCTCAAGGCTGTTAGCCGACTCTTTGGATAGGGAGTGGTCCACATACTTGTAGAAATTTGTTTCTGGCTCTGATGACTTCATTGTGGCTTTCCTTTGAGGTTTTGCTGGTATATAGGTCCTTGTAGAAATTTGTAGCTATATTAACTAGTTGGGTGGTTTCTGAAGTGAGACCACCATCCATGTCTGCTAGACTTTCAATCTTTGCGTTCCTGGTGTTGGATTTGATTCTTTGAAAGAAATATTTGGTCATTTTTTCGTTCAGTTCCCAGTCTCTTACTCTGGCTCTTAGTTGAAGGCCTCTGAGTTTCAATTTTGTCCACTTTGATAATTCCTCTTTTGCTTTGGTGTACAGCTCTGCGAAGAATGGTGACTTGGGGGTTATGCTGGAGCTTAAATTTTGCCATGTCGATTGCATCTCTTAGCATCTCTTCCCTTTCCTTTCTTTGGGCAGCTAATTTTCTTGAAGTTTGTGATCCTTTACTGCTGATGTCTTTAATGATTTTGGGGAAAGCAGTAAAGATTTCGTCTTCTTCCGCTTTTCGCCAGGCTTGGATTAGTCTGATGAAGGATTGACTAGTAAGCAAGGCGTTGTTGAAACGGTAAAAGCTCTTACCCAGGTATCCTGCTTTGGTGAACCTCTGCTTTGGTGAACCTGAGGTCGAGTGTGATAGGTTTGTGGTCTAGACCGCTGTGATAGGTTGCTCTTTCCACTCTACAGTCTTGAATCGTTCCTACTAAAGATTCTGTGATGAGGAAGAAGTCTATTCTGGAAAATGAGGTTCTATTATGGGAAGTTTTCCTGATGCAAGAGAAGTGCTTCTCTTCAGGGTGCAGGAGGCAGAATGGGTCCAGTAGGTTCTTTCGTGTAGTGAAGTCGGTTAGTTCTATGTTGTTTGATTGTTGAGATGGGTCTGCCGCATTAGAGATTTTATCAAGGGAGAGTTCTTGGAAAGAATTCCAATCACCCATTAGAAGTACGTGGTTTTGTGGGGGGATCACGTTCTCTATGGTATGGAGGAAAGGTTTTTTTTCTTGGGGGTTGTTGGAGCCGTATATCCCGAAGATTGTTAGTTCTTCCTTTCTATGTTTGATGTCTAGTCTAATCCATCTGCCCGACGTATCTTGCCAATTGTTTAGGACCTGTATGTTGTTACTTGCCATTGGGTTCTGATGTAGGAGGATGACGATGCCTGCTGATCCGTTGGGTGTAGCGTCTGCCCAGAAGGCTGCTTTTACATGTCTTAATTTCCTCACAAGAGCAAGTTTGATTTTTTCATGTTCATTGCTGCTCGTGAGGTGCGTTTCTTGTAGACATGTTATATCTGGGGGATTTGGTCCGAACCAGCCTAAGTCTTCTGTCAAATTCCTCCATTTAATCGTGTTGTCTAATATTGAGGCTAGTCCATTTACGTTCCATGAAGTGCAGGTGAGCTCTGGATGCTTTCTGATTTCTCTGCGTATGTCTTCGTCCGTGGTTGCTTTGAATTTCTTTGCCTCTCTGGTAGTCCCTTCCTCACGAGTCTCCACCATATTGGGAAGTGGGTGGTCGTCAAGGAGGGACTGATCTTAGAATTAGGTAGGGATTTTCTTGGATTTCACCTCTTCCTCATCCCTTCTCTTTCTCATCTCTTCCTTCTTCGCCCTTTCAGTGTTTATTTTGTCAATTGCTTCTCCTTTGTTCTTCCTCAACTATTCCTCTCTGATGAATGATGCCATGCTGTAAGCGATCCTGTCCACTTCATCTCTATGTCCCAGCAATGAGTGGGGGATCTCACAGATCAGTTCCCACGGTTTCCACTCAAGTCCTTCCCTCAAGTCTGTCAGATGGTCATATATAACCATGTAGGGTCTCATGTCCCTATTCTCTGAGGTTCCCTCCTCCCCGTTCCACGTTACCTTCAGCCCCTCATCATGGCATGCCCTGTAGAAGGCCTGGGGGCGTTGGTCTGAGATATTTGACCTCAGGCATTTGCCTGGCTGGGTCAAGTCCTGCGCTGTTACAATGGCCAGGTTGGAGCGGACTGCTATTTGCCATTCCTCTTTTGCCCCGTCAAAACGGAATGGTAGGATTGGAATTGTTGGAGTGAGAATGTGGGCATCGATGTTTGCCTGAGTTGCCAGGTCCTGGGGGTTCTCATCAGCGAATTTGTCGAGGGAGTATGAGACATCTCCTAGTTCTTGGTTCATGTCCTCCAAGTATCTCGTTTGTCTCTCCAGAATTATTATTTGTCTTCTCATTTCTTTCTCCCTGATCTTCTGGGCCTCCTGGTCATTGGCCGGAGTTGCTCTCTTCCCCACTGAGTTACCTTGCTCGTCCTGGACCTCTCTCATCCCATTTCTCTCTTCTTGGCTCACACAGAGCTCTCGCAGGTAGGACTCAGCCCACTCCGTTGTTTGGGGCGCTGGATCTTGTGCTTCAGCGACCATTTCCTCTTCACGTTTGCCTACGTATTGAAGTGCCAGAAACTCAGCGAAGAGTGTTTCTGGCTGGTTCTCCAGTTGTAGTCTATCAAAGGAGTTTGGAGAGGTCGGAAAACCAGCTGCGTTGTCTGTAGGAGTAGCCTTTTTAAGGTTGCTCAGATGTCGGGCGTGAGCTAGGCGGATTTCCGGGCCCAGTTCTCTGCGTAACTCGAGAGATACTATGTATTTTTCAAGCCAATCCAGGGTGCTGGCTGGATCTTCATCTTTATACGAGTCTTGTATATCTTCAGGCTTTCTCTCTGATGGAAGAGAGTCAAGATGCATTTCACTGCTTCCTTCTTCGATTTCAGATTGCCCTTCTCTGCTCTTCTTTGAGTCTGGTGCTGATGATGAGTCTGTGGTCTCTTCTTCCTCATTTCTGTTTTTCCTCTTCATTTGGCCTGTGTCACCCTTTCTCCCTTTGTTCCTGTTCTTTCCTTCCATCTCGTATCTTGACTGGAGGTTTTCCAGGTATGCTTTTTCTGCCTCCATACCCATGCTGTGGACCTCTCTGAGGATCTGTTCCTTGTGCATTGTCTGTTCCATGTGGAAGTCGGTGCCCAAGGAGAATTTTTCGCATTTGTGGGTAGCTTTGTCGTTCCTCCTTCCTCCTCCTATTTGCCATCGGCTCCTGTGTGGTGGGAACACATCAGGTTAGCTAGCGGGTTGTGGGTCTGCCAGGGTCCAAATCCAGGACGGCGTGTCTCCGAGATCGTCAAAGACCCAGCCTGTGTAGGCTGGATCGTTAATTATCCAGATCCCCCTCATTGCTTCAGATTCGACAAGCATCGAAGGGGAAAGCCTTCTTCCCTCGCCCTACGAGTGTTCTGAGGGCAGAGGGGGTCGTTTCCCATGTGCCCTTTTATTCTGCATCTGAAACACATGGTATTTGATTTCATTGAGATGTAGACTGCTCGAACGTCGTGCCCCATTCGTGCCCCATTCTGAAAAACCACTTATCTGGGAATTCAGGGGGGTTGCTTGACTTGAGTTCAAAACAGGCAATTCTGGAATTGGCGCTGGGAGTAAGAAAGCCAGGGGTGGACGAGACCCATTCTACGAGCGGACACTGGGGATATGAGTCTTTCAGTCTTTCCTCCACTAGCCCATGCAGACCGTCGGTCAAATTGTCAAATTGGACCCAATAATGTTTGCTCATCAGGGACTGACTGTGCCTTGAGGAACCTTGCATGGCTGCTCTGTTTGGTTGCCATTTGGACCACTGCGCCTTCACAGTATAGAGCCTGCACTGAGAGCAGGTATGCTGTGTACTCTGGATCAGCAAAAAGCACGGTGACTGCAGGTCTGCCTCTCTGCTGGTACGCGACTTTGGGTTCAGTATCCCTCAGATTTTCTAAATTCCTGAGGGCTTCGCGTATTCTTTTTCTTTTCTCTGTGGGAGACCAGTGTTTCAGTTTGGCTGGAAAGGAGCAGACTACTGCGGGGGATTCGTAGAACTCATCGAAGACAGGCAAGTGATCCTTGGGGTATTCCCAGACCTCTACTTCAACCTCTTCTCCTCCATCTTTGACTAGAGCTGTGGAGATGACTGGCGTGACCCTTGTTTCCTTAACCATTAGATTCAGTACTTCCTGACTTGGGTCCTGCTCGTTTTGATTGAAAGTTTTTGCCATTCCACTTGCTATGCTCGCAGCTGGTGCTGACGCTGAGGTTGAGGACTGAGTGCCCGTCATGCTGGTGGAGAGGCTGGACACCGTGGACACGGTTTCTGGTTTTGGTTGGGACTACAGTTGCTTCTTAATTGTGCTGGGAATGGTGGAGAGTACGAGAGTCCAGATCTCGTTGGTGAGGTGGGACCAGACTGTGAAGAGAGGTCACAGTGCGAAAGCTAGCTGCATAAAAATTGGCAGTTGTTCGCCTCCCCGCCCGGGGATTTGGCCACTGTTCAGGGGCTGGAAAGAATTCCTCAGAAGTTCACCTCCCCATCTGGGGATCCGGGTTCTGAATCAACAATCTGTGTCTAGCTGGTAGAGAACAAAGTGGTTCGTTTTCCCACGTGAGAGGCGCGAGCTAAATTAACCTTCACAGGAGCATGGGCTGTGGGGATTAACCTGACATGTGCAGGCTACCGTGCTTGGTGTTGTACGGACTCTTTGTCGAGCGCGAGCTAAATTAACCTTCACAGGAGCATGGGCTGTGGGGATTAACCTGAGATGCGCAGGCTACCGTGCTTGGTGTTGTACGGACTCTTTGTCGATTTTAAAGTCTCTCAGAGGGAGGGGAATCCGCTTTCAAAGAGGGGATACGATGAGGTGTGTTGGCGAAGTGGTGCATTGATGGAACAGTGATCTCGCGCTTGGAAGAAGAGAAGTAATTATATATAAAAGGTTATTGCCATTTATTGGTAGAGAGGGTACTTCCTTGTTTGATTCGTAGATAAATAATCATCTATAAGAAATGTTGATAATGGGGCAAAGCGTAGATACCAGTATTACTGATGAAGAGGGTTGATAGCCGCAGAGGAAAAAAAAAAAAAAAAAGGTGGGAGAAGAGCGGGTGGACAAGTAATGGTAGAGGTTCAGGTGATGGTTGCGGAGGAAAAGGGGGATAGTTAGTTCGGAAGATCGTTCATGTTTTTGCTTGAAAAGATGAGGCGAGGATGTGTGTGAATGGTAGGGGGTGAGTGGGGGTCGGATGGGGTTGTTTTAACTTGTAAAGTTCGACGTGGGGGCGATGGATGGGATAGCGGGTGGGGGTATGGGATGAGGTTGGGGGAGTGAAAGCGGGGGGGAGGGGGGCGAGGAGAGTGGTAAGCGGTAAATCGGTTTGTGGTTGTGATCGCGATAATGTAATTCGTATTTCGTGAAGGTATAAGTGCCGAGAGCGCTAGGAGGGGTGAGGGGTGGTAGAGGTGGTAGAGGTGGTAGAGGTGGTAGAGGGAGGAGGGTGTAGACGGAGGTTGGGTCTTGTGTGTGAAGGGGTCGTGAGGATGCTTGTTTCGAGGTTCGGAGAGAGGGTGTTTGGTTGGAAAGGTGGGCGTTGGGGGGCTTGTGCTGTAGAGGTTAGGAAATGGGAGCATGGATGTGGGTAGGCGCGAAAGATCGCTCTTCCTAATCTGGCTGATCCTGGTTTCCTCTCTAGTCGAGATCTACTAACTATTATCTTTCATGTCTGTTACTTTGCTCTCAAGGGGCCGATGGTGGAGAGAAAGCGGATGTAGGAGTCTCTCCTCTGCTTTTTGGCTGGACATGAACGCTTTCTCTACTCTCAGATTGACCTTCAAAGATGGGTCTGAGATTTCTTCTTTTCTTCGGCGGGATGTCTTGAAAGGAGACTTGGCCTGGTGTGGTGAGAATGGAACAGATCAGCAGTGTTTGGGAAATCTTCGGTGAAAGAGTGACTTACCTTTTGCTCGTGAGGAGTGTAAGTAGGAAAAGTTTCACCTTCAGAGGACCTACTTTGACGTTTCCGCTAAATAGCGAAGCTCCTCCTGATCTCCGGTGCCCCTCCTCGTGAGGGAGTCCTTCTGTACATGGGCATGACCTTGCCTTCTTGAAACAGTTCCACTCCTCCTCTCTTCTCCTTTGTTCTTTCCCGTCTTTTTTCCCTGTCTTCTTCCGTTTTCGCCTATCTCTATTGCACTCTCCCTCGACTGTGCTCCCCTTCTCCCTCTACACTCCGCTGCACCTCTTGTTCTGGGCCTCCCCTTGCCCGCTCAGGTTATACTACCGCCTCGTGAATTATTTTCGCCTCTTGTATTCTCCCTTGCGCCTACACGACTTTCTCTTTTAAGATACTCTCTCGCTCCTGCCCTCCGTCGCCTTGCTCCTGGTGACTTGTATCGTCCTCCGCTTGCTCGTCCCTTTCACTCCCGTTCAGTGTCGTGTTCCTGTTGCACTTTGTCTGCGATGATGATGACTTGGGCTATGGCTGTTTCTTCGCTCCTTCCCTGCCACATCCGAGGAAGTGGCTTCTTTACTCGTGCTTCCCGCCCATTTTCGAAACGTACCCGTCGTGGAAAATCTGCTTGGCGAGGCTCCGCTCGTGGACGGCCCTGGCGGGCCACTAGGGTCGGAAAACTTTAGCGCAAAAAATAGCGCTCACCATCGGCGCTCGCGAAAAATCAGGACTGGGTAATTCTACTGCACGCATTCCTAATAAAAGAAAAACTTCAAAAAAACTTCAAAAAAGAGAATTAGTGACCCATAACYGTGATGCACAGACCTGAATTTGAATCCAGATTATACATTCTCAGCCCACGGATACAAACTGGAAGTCTAAAGTCTATCTCTGCTCCACGTGGTGTCCTCGCTAATTCGCTGTACGGGCTCTTCGGGAAAGAGACTGGACACAATAAGGACATGCACATCCACACACACAGACATGTGCCCACAGTTTAGGGGTACGGCCTGGCCCCAACTTTTTTCCCTCTTGCTTTCTGATTTTTAGAAGCGAGGGGCATGTTTGGCCACCCCACCCTGTCCTTCCAATTTTTTTTTATTTTATTTTTTGTGATGTGCCGCATCACGTGCGTGCGCGTGCGCACGAGCTCTGCGCTGCATGTGCCGCGACCCTAGCACGGGATGCGCTTCAAGTATGATATGTACCAATTACCCTTCCATTCGGGCGGGGTTTCAGTCTTTCCTCCATGAAATTACTTTATTTGAAGAAGAAAAAAAATAAACTAGAAAACAAGGGAGTGGATCCAGGTGGAATGGGTATGAAAATGGCAAGCTGACCGTCATCCCTCTGACTGGGAGTAATCAATGCTGACCAAGAGTCCTTTGGCCAGAAGGAAGGAAGTGTGACCGAGTTGTATTGTAAATTCACGACTTGCCGGTGGAAAAGGAACCGAACTGATGGAGTGAGGCCCATAAGGACCTGTTTTTTGTTTATTAAAAAAAAAAAAAAGAAGAGTAAGATAATCACAAAATAACAGAACCAAAACATAAAAATTTGAAAATTGAAAATTCTGGCAAATCTGAAAAAAAGGTTTAAAAAGCTTCAAAAAGTTGAAAAAACATATGCTGTGTAAAACTGCAATACAAACAACTTTCGGCTGAGGGTCCCCTCAACATTCCTTACCAATTCAATTTCAACATTAAAAAAATATTGAAAGCATTCACGTGCTGCTGCAGTATGGCCCTGGTACCGTGTCCCATTATCTTTTAAACCTTAGGCCCTTCTGATAGGTACAGTACACTGAGTACAGGCCAAAATTTTCTTTCGTGGTTTAGGGCCGAAGAAGAACTTTCCGGTAGGTACAGTACAGGACAAAATCAAGATCCTGTAGGATAAGACCGGTACGAACAGTAAAAGTCCTTAGTACTCGGTAGGGAGTCACCACGTGTCCACTCCCGATCAAGTTGCAGCTTAGTCCCAGGGAAGGCACATCACAGACCAAATCTGTCTGCCGCAGCAGGGCCTGGCAGGAAGGGTCCGGAATCATGTGGGAGGCACAGGCACATGCACGGAAAGGAGGCCCGCGCCGGGAACTTCCTCTTTCTAGATTCAGTCACCTGCAGAAGTGCTGCAACGTTGTTGTGTGCCAAGATCCTGCACGAGCACACAGTGAGGGAGAGAGATAGTCGATGGCGCTGGGCGCCATAGCTGCAGTAGCATAGTACACAGAGGGCGAGCAGGCGAGGACATTCAGGGGGAGATTTGTGTGCAGTAGGAAAGCGCAGTAGACAGTAGAGAGAGAGCGAGAGAGAGACTTACCTGCTTGTCTTTCTTGTGGATGGCAGCCATGGCCACAAGCTTCAGAACCTGTGTACATCATTTCAAGTTGGAAATAAGTTCCAGTGTGCTCTTACCATGCGAATCTTGCTGGTGTGCTATGAATCTCGACTGTCAGGAAGCGAAAAAAGGCGAGCAAGTGGATCTTTTCGAGTAAAGTCAGACCTTTTGACAAATAGAAAACAAGAGAGTAAGATATACCGTCACGGCCGACATCCGTTAAAAGTGGAACGATACACAGTGGCTTAGCATGGCCCAAGGATGACACGATCAAAAAAAAAAAAAAAAAAAAAAAAAGAAGAAGAAGAAGAAGAAGAAGAAGAAGAAGAAGAAGATATACCCCTTTACAACCCTTCAACCTTCTTTAAACACTGTTTATACCCCACCTAAACTCCCTGCGGGAGCCTTCGCGGAATTGGAAACTAAGGCTGGATTCTGACTGCTCGGTAGAGGTGGGCATGGGGTGCCCAGAGCCACACACACCTGCACCCAACGACCCACAAGGCAATCGGATCGGGTCTGGATCTGCCTGAGCTGACTTGGGTGGGTCACGGGCGAGCGAAGCTAGCCAGCCTTTGATCGCGACAGATGGGTGAAGATCTGGTCTGGGTCACTTAATGAGTTGGTGATGGGAAGGTGATGGTTTGGCTTGGGTCACCCGACCCACAGACCCAGGACCAGGCCCAAGCAAAAGGTAAAAAAAAACGACCGGGTCCACCTTTGCAGGCCCTGAGGGCTGGAAAAACGGGCCTGGGTCCAGTTGCCCAGGTCCCAAAAAGAACTGGCAAAAAAAAAGTGCCCTCCAGCAGTCCAGTGTCGACCTTCTCTCCTTCGGAAAAGAGGACGCGAATCTAACCACAATGGGCAGCTAGATTAGTTCTGTAACCTAACTGCAAAATTGCAGACTAAGATTTCTGCTTTTTCATGAGTTTTGCAGCTGTTCGGTGCGTTTAACGAGACTTCTGATGTCTGAGTCTATTCCTCGTATCACATGTGCTGTGTGCTTGTCTGGGTACTGAGTGAGTGTGTGACCAGCTGTGATGGCCTGCATTATTGGTTTGGTCCTCCAGGGCCTGGTACTAACTCCTAATGCCGTGATTTTGGCCTGTGCAGGGGTACTGGGCTGGAGTAGGTGGGCCGAAGTAGGCCAAGCGTAGGCAGTACGGGGTAGGTAGGCTGAAAAAGACAAAATAGGACTTTGGGTAGGCCGAGGAATCTCCTGTGTCCCACTAGGACCTAGGGGAAAGATCAGGAAGGCACTGGCCCTATACGGCCCGGAAAGGAGTCTAGGTTTACGTCCTGTAGGTAGAGTAGCAATCCGCAGGACTTTTCCCGCCAAAATCTGCAGGAACCGGGCTTAGAGGCCCGGTAGGCTGGAAGTCACCACAGGAAAGAGCCTGCCGCCTAAGTATATCAGGAGGAGCCGTGAGTTGCTCCTCTTTCTTCGTTTGGCGGTAGACTGGCTGCTGATCCAGGAGCTTGGCTGCAGCAGCACCAAGCAGCAGCTAGGAAGGGGAAGGAGGAGGAGGGAGGAAGGAGAATGTAGTGCGAGTCCGGTCTTCACACCCAATGGCGTGACGAAGGAGCGCAACGAACACGAGACATTCCTTGGTTGGTGCTGCACGCAGAAGGGCTCAAATGGGGTCGAAGTGTACTGGTACTTCATCTGAGTGGGCATTGCGGGACGGATATGAGAGCATTTACATTGTCCTTCGAACATCCGAGGTCACCCTCAAYCCCCCGCCATAGCCAGTGGCCATCAGCTAGGTAGTGTAAGAGCCAACAGAGCTCCTTTGGACATGCCGGTGGTAACGACATATCTTCAGACATTGATTCTGGTTTGTACATTCACTACTGCTGTTTATTATTATTAACAAGATGATGATGGAGGTGGCAACTATGGTGAGGGAGAAGTGGTGGAGGCGAGATGAGGGAGAGGAGACTTTAATATCATCCTGTGTTTATCATCTTCTTTTTCCTCTATTCTCCATTCTTCCTCTTCGCTTGTCTTATTCTCTTTCGGCATTGTCTATTTCTGGAATTTCGCATTGGAGACTGGCTGGAATCATAACAGCTCCAATTTTGAATTTGCCACCTAAAGAGTTGGCAACCCCTTCCCCCAGGGTGACGGCTCCTGCAGATGGCTCTGTTCTATTTGTGGGGAGCTGCACGTGCTCGAAAACGAGTCCAGCGTCCCATTCGGTACAGATATACATCCACTGACGCAGCAGGTGACCAGGGAATGGGTTCAGCTACCCACTTGATGTACCGAACATTCAACAGGCAGGGCGACATTGATTTCTCCGAGAGAAGTCGGAGGATGAACCGCCTGCCATACTTTTGTTGAAGAAGCAACGTGGAGTTGTGACTTTGGCCGGAGAGAGAGAGAGAGAGAGAGAGAGAGAGAGAGAGAGAGAGAGAGAGAGAGAGAGAGAGAGAGAGAGAGAGAGAGAGAGAGAGAGAGNACATCAAAGGGCCTCTGCAGGTAATCCGAAGGGTCCTCACAACAAATTACCGTGAACCCTCCATCAAGTAATCCGAAGGGTCCTCACAACAAATTACCGTGAACCCTCCATCAAGTAGAGGCAGGCGTTGAATATTACAGCAGTAGTGCAGGAGCTGGCCAAACATATGGTCTGGATTCGAATTCAGGTCTGTGTGTCAGCAGTTACGGGTTGCTCACTTAGCTAGGCCCTCTTGGTCTCTGCACCTGAGTCTCATGCTTGGGCACACTACTCACCAAATGTGAAAATTTAGAATGAATCTTCTGCTAGAACATGGAACCATACGCCGCCATATGTTTTGTCTGTGCAAATGGTGAGTAGTGGACCGAGGCCCTTAGGGCCACTGCACGTATTCCTAAGAAAAGGAAAACAAAAAAAATGAATCACATGCAGAGAGCGACAGGACCTACCTGAGTTAGTGACCCACAACTGCTGAGACACAGTCCTGAATTCGAATCCAAAGATTCCAAACCACATATTCGTGTCCCACTCATGTAGATCAGCAAGTTCGAATTCAGGACCGTGTTTCGGCACGCCGATCTTTGGGGCCACTGTGTGTGCAAGGGTGGGGTGGCCAAACGTGCCCCTCCCTTCTAAAAATTCAGGACTGTACATTCGAATTCAGGACTGTGTTTGGAGTGCCTGCAGGACTCTTAGGGGTACAATATGGCCCCGATTTTTTTTCCACTTGCAGTTCGAATATTAGAAGGGAGGGGCACGTTTGGCCACTCCACCCTGTCCTTCCGTTTTTTTTACTGACCCCCAGTGTTGCACACCCCGACCGTTGGCGACCCTTGACTGGTCGGCTGCTGACCTGCCGACCAGTCGGCTGGTCGGCACCTACTGGTCGGGGTCGTCCGCCCCCCGCACAAAAAAAAAAAAAAGGGTCCAGAACCCCTAACAACCCCACGAACACCCGCATACCAGCCCCAAATACCCCCATACACCCCCCCCAACACCCACAAACCGCCCCCCAACACCCTCATACCCCCCCCCA
>BFEA01000029.1:422036-440864 GCA_003427395.1 Chara braunii
AATTCCTCTCCCTCTCTCTCTCTCTCTCTCTCTCTCTCTCTCCCTCTCTCTCTCTCTCTCTCTCTCTCTCTCTCTGTGTCTCTCTGCACCACAATCATCCCAAATTCCTCTCCCTTAAGAGGCCTGGATATCAATGTCAACTTCGGAACACACTTGCTGGAACAGGACATCTATTCCCCCTGTTCTTGTCGAAGACCTGTTGGACCCACTGTACCCGGCATGACCGATCAGTCGCTGTCATGCGGGCTGTATAGTCACTTCCTGCATAGGTCGGGCCACACTCAGGGGACACAACGGCTGGAGGACCGTTCACCATTTGCTTTCCCAAAGTGCCAAGAAGCGCACACACGCAGCACAGCCTAATCAAGACCGGCACGAGTCTCCCTGCGTAACACAGCGAGCAGGTTTACTGGGTAAAATTTTCCTCCCAACCCCCGTAACACCGCTACCTGGGACAATCATTTTCTTCCCGATGAGACAATTTGGGTCTCGCCACCCGACCACCAGATAACAGTTATACTTCCCTGGAACGTTCGTGCTAGCCAGCTTATGTGGTCGCATTGCCAGCACATCTTCGCTAATGGGTTCACAGCATTTTCCGCAGGCGCCATTCGCTCCTGTCCGCTTCACAACAAGGCTTGTGCTCCACTGCCAATTCCTTGAAGAATTCCTTTTCTTAACTTCAAAATGCCGCACTTCCCGTAATAATTCGTGGGGCTCCACCTGCAGCGTTGGGCACGCCTATTGACAAAACTCCCGCCGCCCTGTGAGAACCCGTCAGGATGGCACGGTCCACTGGCTGGAAACTGGACCTTCCCAAGGTCCAGTAACGGTTCTACCGAAGAGGCTGTGTGACAGCCGCAATCAGCCCCGTACTCAATGCAACTGTCAGAAAGAAAAAAGAAAAAAAGCAGGGGGTGTATTTTCCCATGTTACAGTGGATGATTCATTCCCTTCCTACCTGACAGTGCACTTCGACGCCAGGGGAGCCATTGGGATGCCCGGAGAATACCTTCACTGTTGGCTGGACCATCTGGCGCATTCTGACATCGTTGGGATACTCGGAGAACACCGTCATTGGGATGCCCGGAGAACACCTTCACTGTTGGCTGGACGATCTGCCGGAACGCGCCGGCCTGAGAAAATTCTTGGCCAGCGATAACGTGCAGGGTAGTCCTAACTTAAGAACCCCCGTTTCGGCAGAGGAACACGGCCAATGCAGGAGAACTTCAGTTTTCAGAAATAAGTGGCCACCTTCCCCATAGTGAAAAAATGTGGAAAGAGCAGTGGAGCCCGCCATTCTCCGAGGAATTCCTCGAAGAATCTGCAGTGGAGCACAACCGTAAACATGGTGTGAAGTCAGAACACAAACTTATGCTTGGGGCCCTTAGGGGTGCCTACGGAAATGCGACTCTCAAGGCATGAGTGTGGGTGAGGGTGCGGGTGTGTGTCTATACATGAGTGTGTTTGCGTGCGTGCGCCTGTATGTGTGTGTGACACTGTGTGGTGTGCGTTGTCATGTTCGCTGTAGACAACTCCACAGAAAAAGCTTGACCGTGCCATACTGTTTCGTCGGACTTTCACCACATGTACGTGTTTATGTGTGATCAACACAAACCGTAGGCTGCGACCCGCTTTCACCGGCCTTCCACCGTCCCAACAAGGAGAGGTAGTACAGGCAGCCAGCACGAGCGTCAAGGATGAGAGGGGTTAAGTGACAACCCCACAGAAAACCAAAGCCTGCAATTGAGAGCAAGCGAACATCTGTGAAACCACGATTCTCGAGCATTCCTCTCCAGCCACTATAGGCTTCGTACCACACACCACCTCGGCCTACGTTCTTCACCCGGATCTTTCTGAGCGTTCCCTGCCTCCCCTTCCTGCAATCTATGTTGGCACATTCTCCCCTCCTTCCGTCTCTCTTTGGGACAGCGCATGGTTGTAGCCTACAGGGAATCCGTTAACGGAACGAATCGAACCGTCATAGCGTGTGCGTGGGAGAACCTTCTCCAATATACTATTATTTAACTTCTCTATAAATCAACCTCTCACCGACGAGTCTCTCTCTCTCTCTCTCTCTCTCTCTCTCTCTCTCACACACACACACACACACACACACACACACATCTCCTATCCTAGCCCGCTGGCTTACACTGCCACTCTCACTTGGCCCACTCGCTCCTTAATCCTCCTCTCCAACTCCGGGCGGAAGTGCCGTACAAGCCCTTGCACTGGTCGTGCAGCTGCATCCCCAAGCGCGCAGATGGTATGACCCTCAATTTGCTTTGCGACCTCTTGCATCATGTCAATCTCCTCAACCTGGCAGTCTCCCGTCTTCATCCTGCAATATGCCAAGGGAAGAAAGGAGAAAGCTCATTTTCGTTAGTTCTGTGCTCGTGCTTTACAAGCTGTTACATGTAGAGGCAAGTGCTTTACAAACTGATGTTGTAGATGCAAGGTTGGACGTTTTCTTGTCTATACTGCTCTCTTCTTTCAACTCCACGAATTACTGGCGAATTTACCCTCTTCTCATCATAGTTACATCCTATAATCAATAAATCAATCAATAAATCAATCAATAAATCAATCAATAAGTCAATCCATAAATCAGTATATCAATCAATAAATCAATATATCAATCAATAAATCAATCAATCAATCAATATATCAATCAATATATCAATCATGCCACCAATCCAACAAACGATACATTTTGAAATATGCAAACTGGGACATTTTCTTGTCTATAGTGCTCTTCATCCAATTTCACTAACTACTGCCAAACCCAACCAAGCGTACGGGATCCCGTTCGGACTCCGTACGCATACGGGCGTTCGGGGTCCCATTCGGTCTCCGTACGTACGGGCGTTCCGGGTCCCGTTCGGGGTCCGAACCCAAAGGGGTCCGGGGTCCCGTACGTATGGGCGTTCAGGGCCCCGTTCAGCCCCGCCAAAAGATATTTCAGGGCCTAAAAATAACATTTTTTCCTGACTTTTTTTTTCGGTGCTCTTTATAATGTGATGTACATCCCTATAAATTTTGAAGTCATTTTGCTAAGCCAAACGAAAATTAAAAATCGCCAAAGATGGCAGCGTCAGGTGCTTGCCCACTCAATATTTTGTTTTTTTACTTTCTGTTTTCCCTATACAATTTGATTATTTTTTGAAACTTGTTTAACGAGTTTTGTATTATGTGAAGTACCCATCTGTAAATTTTCAGGACATTTGGCTGTGCCAAAAAAACATAAAAAATTGCCAAAGATGGCATTGTCGAAAACGTGCTCGCTTACTCACTAATTTTAATTCTCTTTTCATTTTTTTCTACTTTTATTATTAGTATTATATTTCTTTCAAAATTTGGTAAGGAATTTGGATGTAATGCTGCCTTGCCCACTGAGGGCCCCACCTACTCTGTAAGGGATGCCGGGCCCGGTTCCCGGCTTTTGTAAAGACATTGCTCCGTTTTTCGAAAAAAAAAAACAACAAATGTTCCTTACTGTATTTTTCTTCATAACATATTTTTGTTTCAGTTTTTTTTTTTTGGGTTTGCATCTGGCCTGAACGGCCGAATGCATCCCCAAGGAGTCCCGTACGTTCGGGCGTTCAGCCCTTCACGAACGGCGGTTACCCTGTATATATATGCCGGTCCCAAACCCGAACTTGGTGAACGTTCGGCCCCTCTTGGGGATGAGAATGCGGCCCTAAAACAATTAAATACTCCAAAAATTCAAAAAAATCTGAACAAAATATGCAGAAAAGTAAAACGAACAACGTTCGCCTCAGCGTGACATCCTTTTCTTGGGAAAGCCAAATACCCTGAAAATTAACAGTAGTATTGCACATAATATAAATCTCATAAAAAAGGTTTCAAAAAATAATAAAATATATGAGGCACCAATTTGAAAATAAAATCAGCGCAAAAAGTGAATTTTTTTTTTTTTTTTTGAGTGGATTGGCAAAATGCCTTGAAAACTTGTATGCATGTAGCGCATGTCATACAGAACTCACAAAAACACATTCAACAACAACAACAAAAAAAAATTGGCCCCGAAATAAGTTTTGGCGGGGTCCGAAGCCTTTCGGGTTCGAACCCCAAACAGGACCCCGAACGCCCGAACGTTCGGGGGTCAGCCCGCCCCCCCCCATGTTCAGAACCTCTTGCGTACAAGGCCGCCCACGTGGATGTAGGTTGACCGGCGGCTGCCCCCACCCCCGTGTGTCATATCGACCCACTTGCACACAGCCAAAAGGCAAAGAGGCAAAAAAAAGAGGAAGACCCAAGAGCCTAGCGCAGTGGGTACACCCATGAACTGTTGAAATACAGACCTGTGTTCGAATCCAGATGATGGAACTTGAGTAAAACCAAGTTGAACTGCTAATGAATTGCTTGGGGCCGGTCAGCTCAATGATAATATCTCAAGGCCGTCGCCCTTCTTTAAATTTAAAAAAAAAAAAAGAAAAAAAAAGAAAAAAGAAAAGAGGAAGGGAACAGCCATATATATGTTTACATTCATATCTGCATAGATGACATGAAACATATATACACACACATATAAACACGCACAGTTGGTGAAACTCCGACGAAACAGTTTGTCACAGCCCCTGTTTGCTGTCCTTTCCTCCGTCTCTGCCTACGGTTTACCGGCCAGTTCCGCTTATATATATATTTACATATACATATATCGTCACAAACAGAACTGGCCGGTAAACCGTATACATATGTATACATATAGTTATGGAGAACTAAACGGTGAACCGTAGGCAGAAGGAGAAAAGGACAAAAAACGAGAGAGAGTGAGAGACTTTCATTTGAGCACCAGCTCCTCGATATATATCATCATCAATGACACCCCGCCCCCTCCAAGTTTACCACAGTCTGTAGATCGCCGCAACAAATGAGTGGGTGCATTTTCCATCGGGTTCTACGTCCCATTCACTCTTTCTCTCGCAATTTCGCCCTCTCTCTTCCCATATTCAAACCAGGAAATTACTTATGTCAGCTTAATTAAGTGCAATCCCCCCCCCCCCCAAAAAAAAAAAAAGTGCAATCCCCGATTACACGCCCTTAGCTATTCCCTGCGTGAAAAATGCAGACACCCTTGACGAGCAAAACAAGGCTGTCCAAGTAGCCACGGTGGCGCTCTCAGGAAGTAATTTTCCAGAGGAACACTTAGTCACTACGATACTTTCAAAAACGATCTTTCCGACAACAGGAACTGTCCTTGCCGTCTCAAAAATAAAAGACAAATGCAGTACTCGAGCACCCGCCGCGAAGCCGGCATGATTACTAGCACGTCAAAGGCGATACTTGCCTCGTGTCATTTCTAATCCATTATCCCTATGCCAAAGAACAGCTTAAGACTGAAAGACTTTCTGAGGACGACATTCAGCGTCCTTCTCCTTTTCTCATAGACTACATGAGCATCTGCGGAGCGCGCGTACGGGCAGGCACGCAGCAAGCCAAACAAGCCAAACAAACATCACACACCGGCGATCATACACAAGCGCACAAAATAGCAAAACAGACAAGGGACAAACAAACAACAAACACGAGAGGACACTAACAAACAGAGCAAACAGAAGAAAAGAAAAAAACGACAACGTACAAAGTTCTACAAACAATCAACACACAAGCACACATACAAACACAGCAAACAGAAAAAAGAGCGGGCAAACAAACGACACACTCAGGCACTCGTACAAACACAAAACGAAACAACAAAACAAAACAAAAGACAACAGAACCACCAGCTTGAAGGGCGGGCACGAACAACAAAACAAACTTACAACTATTACGTCATAACAGGTCTTTCTCACAAAGAACGTTACGCGTAGCCACGCTACCGACACAGACAGCGTGCAATGAGAGAGGACAATGAGCGCGACCAGATCTAATTGTGTCCAGTACTCCAGGCACATGCGCGCGACCGGCTATGTTTAACCACTTAGTGATCACCTCTTGGGAACATTTCAACCATTGTCGTACCGATTCAGTGCATTGGGAACATTACAATGTTCCGGCGAATGAGTTAAAGAATGAGTTAGAGACTCGAATAACGAATTCCGATCTCCGTTTCCAGACAATTATCCAGAGAAATGAACAGCTAGTACAGCGACAGAGAAGGAGCGTCGTTCACGGGGAGTGATGGAAAACTTCGTGGTGTAGCGGGAAACTGCGGGCAAACGTCTTGTGCACGTCTTTAACACCTCCTCTTAAGTCCTTT
Source organism: Chara braunii (assembly GCA_003427395.1). Classification (NCBI taxonomy): domain Eukaryota; kingdom Viridiplantae; phylum Streptophyta; class Charophyceae; order Charales; family Characeae; genus Chara; species Chara braunii. Next base: position 428,260 of record BFEA01000029.1, read on the forward strand.
AGGCACCCAACCTCCTAAGTTCACTCCTTCGCAAGCTTGTGAATCCGCAACGAACTCAATTTACTCAAATTCACAATAAGTAGATGAAAGGCTCTACACATCCACGATCTCTAGACCTGACCTTTCCTCTAACCTTTCCTCAGCCAACTTCGTTGCAGAGATAAATTTTATATATCCATATATTACGATTAGATAGTACATAGGACGACATATATTGTCACAAAAATATCAGAGCGCAAAATTTAATGCGAAAAAAAAGAAAGAAAAAAAGGAAGAAAAACAGAAAAAAATGAATTCAGATTTTTATCTTCTTCCTTATAACTCCCCCTGTTCAGAACCTCTTTTGCTTACAAGACCGCCCACGTGGATGTAGGTTGAGCGGCGGCTGCTGCCCCAACCCCCGTGTGTCATATCGACCCACTTGCACACAGCCAAAAGGCAAAAGAGGTAAAGAAAAGAGGAAGGGAACAGCCAAATAATACAGAACAGGGGGCAACAAAACAGATCCCAGATGACAAGTCCCACATGCAAGCACCGCCCCTGCCCACAGGCCAAACGACGGGACAAGACCAACCAGGATGTCAAGCATTATCGTCAAACAGAGCAGCTGTCCGGTTTACCGTACGTAAGCAGAGAGGGAGAAGAGGACAACAAACGAGGGGCGGTGACATACTGTTTCGTCGGAGTATAAATTTTACCGGGCAGCTCTGTTTGCCGATATATACCACGACTTCGCTAGCACGCTGCTACGGTTTTCTACGGTCAGGTCGAGCGGCAGTGGTCGGGGCCGTCAATATGCGGCAATGCTGTGCCTCTAGTGCCAGCGGCGTGTCTGGAGTGTATTTTTTGGCGGTGACAGACCTTTTTTTTTCTTTGTTTCGTGGGTGTTTTGATGGCTTGTGATTGGGTGTGAACCCACAGTCTGTAGAGTTTTCCATCTGGGTATGGGTGAGTGACAGTCTGCTTTGATTTTCGTCACAGATACCTTGAGGGCAGTGGTTCGTGCCCACCTCAGGGTATCAGTTGTCGGGCAGTCGTTGATGCTTAACCACAGCCGGGGTTACGGTGGGCTATCACTTACAGTGTAATCAGTTGGGGGATTCTGCAGACTGCTCAGGTTTAGCCTCCTCATGAGTCGGTGAAACTCCGACGAAACAGCTTGTCACAGCCCCTCCTTTGTTGTCCTCTTCTCCCTCTCTGCCACCTACGGTTTCCCGGGCATCTCTGTTTGACGATATATATTGTCACATTGTGAATCAGAGCGCAAAAAAGGGGAAAGAATATATATACATATATACATATATACATGATGAGTCGGTGAAACTCCGACGAAACAGTTTGTCACAGCCCCTCGTTTGTTGTCCTCTTCTCCCTCTCTGCCTACGGTTTACCGGGCAGTTCTATTTGACGATATATACATATATATAGTGTATATATTTATTGCAGTCACACAGAACTGCCCGGTAAGCCGTAGGACAAGAAACGGGGAGCTATTACAGAGTGTTCCGTCGGAGTTTCACCGGCTCGTCAGGAGGCTGAACATTTACAGTCTGCAGACTCGTCTAACCAATGATACTGTAAGCTGACGATCTACCTTAGCGGCAATTGCGACTGGGTTCGTCCTTCGGGACATCCGTTAAAATTGGAACGATTCAGAGAATATTAGCATGGCCCCTGCGCAAGGATGACACGCATAAATCGAAAAATGGTCCAAATCTTGTACAGAGAGAAATAATTTCAAAACATGCGGTTGGGCAGCAACCACTGCCCAACAGCTGATGTCCAGGGCTGGACACATACCACCGCCCTCGAGGATACCCGTGACTACAATCAAAGCAGACCATCACTCACGCACACCAGTGAGCAAACTCTACAGAATACAGGTTCAGCAACCATCATATGCCCCAGCAAACCCCCCAGGAGACGAAGAAAGATCTGCCACGGGCGGAAAATACCCTCCAGACACACCACTAGCACAAGAGGTACAGCAGGCCCGTGTCGCGACGGCCCCGAGCATTGCCGCTAAACCTGATCGGAGGAAACCATAGCGGGCGGCCCTCTATATCTACATAGAATATAAATGACTATTAGTAAATAACGGTAGGAGCAGGCCCGTGTCTTGACGGCTCTGATCATTGCCGCTGTCACACGGAACTCTGAACCCTAGGAAGAGAGAAGGGAGAAAAGGAAAAGAAATGGTAATAGACTTTTACTACATGTACATAGAATATACACGACTCCACAAAGCAGCGTTAGAGATCGGGACGCCCACGCCGAACAATCACATGGGATTCTTAAGGACAGCTAAGGATGCGAATTACTGGATGCTAAGTACGAAACACAACCACGATCCCGATCCTCAAACGAACAAAATCGTGCAAGGCTAGCACAGAACAGCGCTCTGCATGGAGTTGGGGGGAACAGAGTAGCGCAGCTCTTACCAGTCACAGTATCGCCCAAACTCTCACCAGTCGCGCCTGAATCCTTATGTCGGATCTCCCCACAGGTACCCTTCTTCCCCCGAATACAACGTACGGTCATTATAGCTGTATCTAGACTGAAAGATGCCTCAAATACAGCTATAATGACCGTACGTTGTATTCGGGGGAATAAGGTAGTCGTAAACACAACTCTCGCAACACGGTCTTATCCAAGTGCAGGCGATAACTTCACAAAGCTGTGGAGCGGAGATAAAACGCCATCCCCGCCCTACTAAGCACGTGCATAACTGGAGAAGGGAGAAGGGAGAAGGGATTAGGGAGCATCCTCTCACTCTAGAACTTCCTCGACCTCATCTGGCTTTGATTGTGGCCAGATACGTTCAGGCAAGACGACTCATTGAGTAACTAGATCATACTGCAGGGCCAGTACAACGCCCTTACAGAGAAGAATTGGGAAAAAAGATGGGATTCAGAATTGGGAGAAAAGAGGGACGAGATCCGATCGCAGGCGAGTATAATGGAGTGACTACATCAAGCAATCTGCACAAAAGGAAATTTAAACAGGAAACGTACATAATATATGAATCGTTGAAAAGAAGAGGAGGGCGTTTGCGGTAAGCAAGCATTACCTAGAGAGAATATTGAAGAGCCAGCCGGCACCCTCACGGCACGGGGTGCATTGCCCACAGCTTTCGTGCTTGTAGAAGAATGCCAACCGCGCAACAGCGTCGACAATGTCCGTGGACTTGTCCATTACCATCACAGCGGCGGAACCAAGGCCGGACTTTGCAGCCTCAAGCGAGTCGTAGTCCATCAGTACCTCGTCGCACACGTGTTTGGGGATGAGCGGCACGGACGAGCCCCCCGGGATAACCGCCAACAAATTGTCCCACCCGCCTCTAACACCGCCCGCGTGCCGCTCAATCAACTCCTTCAGCGGAATGCTCATTTCCTCCTCGACAGTGCACGGCTTATTGACATGCCCGGAAATGCAAAACAGCTTTGTTCCAGAGTTGTTCTTCCTTCCAAATCCTGCAAACCATTCCGGCCCGCGACGGAGGATGGTCGGAGTGACAGCCACCGTCTCCACATTAGTCACAGTCGTCGGACAACCGTACAGACCTGCGTTGGCAGGGAAAGGCGGTTTAAGCCTAGGCTTTCCCTGTTTGCCTTCCAGGCTTTCGAGGAGAGCCGTCTCCTCCCCACAGATGTACGCGCCAGCCCCATGATGTACATGCACATCGAAGTCGTACCCAGTTCCACAGGCATTCTTGCCCAAGTAGCCGGCCGCGTAGGCTTCCTTCACAGCCTTCTGGACCGCCTTTCGCTCGTTCACAAACTCACCTCGTATGTATATGTACGCGGACTTCGCTCTGATTGCTACTCCAGCAAGTAAGCAACCCTCTAGAAGCCGGTGTGGATCGTGCCGCATCACCTCTCTGTCCTTACAGGTTCCTGGCTCGCTCTCGTCCCCGTTTACCACTAGATAAGACGGCCTGCCGTCAGATACCTTGGGCATGAAAGACCACTTACGCCCAGCAGGAAAGCCTGCACCTCCTCGCCCTCGAAGCTCGGACTTCGTCACTTCCTCGATGATCCACTCAGAACCTTTTTCCACCAGGTCACGGGTTCGATACCACACTCCCCTCGACAAAGCGCCCTTCAAGAAAGGATCGGCTTGACCGTACAAATTCGTGAAGATGCGATCTTCGTCTTTCAGCCCACCATGAGCCCTCCCTTGCTCATTCGTATCCGCGGCCGCCGCTGCGGAACTCGCAGCAGCAGCGGTGGCGATGGAGGACGAGCAGAAAGGAGCCGATGCTGATGCTGATGAGGACGAGGATACCGCTGACGCTGCTGACGCAGAAAACGCCCTCCGAAGAAGGTCATATGATCTCGCGGCGCCAATTCTCACCATCCCCTCCATAGCCAGCCCCCTGGGCCCCATTCTCGTGAGCTGGTTCATCATCCTGCTATCTGAACCGTCGTCTTCCTACGTGTAATCTACTATCACCTTCTGCTACGCTGTAGTTTGCTCCTACTGCTTCTTCTTCTGCTGCTTCTACTGCTACTGTTTGCGCACCCTCGATCTCGACAAGCAAGGCATGAAAAACGGAACGGAGACAATGCCTGACTCCGGGCGAGAGTTGACTTGATCCAATTTCAGGAGGGAGAAGAAGCGGGGAGAAACGACGGAGGAGGACGCGGAAGGAGGAGGGGAAGGAAGCGGGAGGGCGCGTGTAGCGCACCGGCTACACGGCAAAACTCCTTGAGCACCACTGGGAGCTGGCGCGTCGATCATCAGACACGGGAGCGGATGGATGGTTGCGGGAGATGTTGGGCCTCGCCGAGAATGAATTTCTACAAGTACATGGACAGATGCACCCGCCATATTTTTGCTTTTTTTCACATTTGGAGAGTGGTCTGGCGAGGCCGGCGGTTCTCGCCCCGAGGGAACTCGTGCGTGCAGCAGTGCAGCAGTGCAGCAGCGCGGGGACCACCGACATTGCCCGCCCAGACGCAGATTTGTCTTTCCACCGCCAAACCTGCAAACTTTTTACAAAACCAGTTCATTGCAGCCGTGTGCTAAACAGATCTACGGCTGATAATACGAGTTCCATGGCGCCCCTGTCTTTGTGCGCCGTCGCTTGCGAAATGCCACGCGGGCACGATATGAACGGAGGGGAATAGCATTTTCCCGCCACGTCACGAGTCGACTGCTCGAGTCGCGCTGAATGCGGTTCTTCACTGCTGTTTTCATCATCAACATCAACATCGCTATTTAAAATAAAAAATATTAAATAAAAAATAATATATAAGAAATATTTACTGCCTGTACTGCCCGTAGTTTTCTTTTGCCTTTCCTTCCTTTCTCCCGAGCTTGCCGACGCCCCGCGCTTCCGTGTTGTTTTGTCTTTTTGAATCTGCGCGCACCTGTCGTTTCGTCTCATTGCCGCCGGCATCAGAGAGAGTTCCCAAACGACTTGAATACCCCCAAACAAGTCAGCAAAGACGCCCATCTCGTCCGTTGATACCTCCCATCCACGGCACAAAGGAGGTACTACTGGGGCAAGGCCCACGACGGCACACAGCGTAACTCTTCATCCCCGCTATGTCTGGTCAATGGGCCTCGCTCGACTACTCACCAAATGTGCAAAATGGAAATGAATCTCCTGCTTGAACATGGGAACATACACGGCCATATTATGTTGTCTTTTTGTGCATGTGTGAGTAGTGGAGCGAGGCCCATTGCCCGTTCGGTCCGCGCCCGTCCCGTCTGATCCTGTCTGGTCTGACCTGGCTTGTCACCGTACGGTGTGCTGCACAGACTTGCGGCCTATGGCCTTCCCATGTCGGGGGTCGCTTCTGACGTGGAGTAATGCCGATTCTTGCACTTTTTGCCAGCGCATGAAAGACACCCTGCTCTTTTCTGAAAAATGACATGAATGAAGGGCTTGCCGCGTAATGCGGGTACCCTAGATTTCGAAGGTCGGCAGGTAGTACATGTCAATCTGAGAGAAGAACGCTGCTTAGAAGCGAGGCTCTGAAACGAAAAATAAAACAGGTCTGGGTCTGTTGCCCACCGTAGGTTTAGGGCCTGCTCGCACTACCCCTTCGTGCTTTCCTGCCAAACTATTGAGAGGTTCAGCGGAAGTCAGCGCGTTCTCATGGAGCCACAAGGCTGCGGACCTTGTTACGCCGCTCGCTGTCCGTCCGTCAGTTTTCTGGGCCAGTCCTCGCCACACGTAAACGACGCTGTGCTGATGACATTTCCGGGGTCGCAGCACCACGAATCAAATGTGAATGTGAGTCTATCAAGGCACCCAAAATGGTCTAGCTCCGGCACTCTGAATGGGACGCACCCAGAAGGGTCTAGCTCAAGGCACCCAAAAGGGTCTAGCTCAAGGCACCGGAAAGGGTCTAGTTTTGGCAATCTCTGAATGGGACGCACCCAAAAGGGTCTAGCTCTTGCACTCTCTGAATGGGAAAAAAGGGTCAATAGGCTTAGCTCAGTTGGCAAGTAAGACCCCGCCACTGCCCTCCCAAGCCAGCAATGCATTGGCGGGTTCTTACTTGCCACTGCTGCCAAGCCTATACAGGGGACCCCTACAACCATGGTGGGGATACATATTGCCCCCCGTTGTCGAGTGCATCGGTCCCGCAAGGGGGACCCTCCTGGCCGCATCGCGCAGGATTTTGCAGGACTTTGTCGTAAAGCGTTGCAGCTTCGGTCGAGTGCGCCAGCCATACCTCTCGCGAACCCCTACGACAAGATAAGGTCACACAAGGTACAACTTACCTCCACCCATGGGAGTTGTCACCATCCTTTAGGTGGGCATATCCCCGTCGAGCTACCTACCATGTACGAAAGTTTTTCGTATACAATCGTAGAGGTGGCCCAGCCAAGTGCGTTTCTCGATTGCTGTAGCATAAGGGTACTCGCTGTTAATACCCGAATTGGACTCGTGCGTGAATCGCCGCCCACGGCGCTGATCTCTCGAACGCGATCCTACACCGGTCGAGTAAGACGGTCACTCTAACCACGCAATACACTTCACAAAATAAAATCAAGCTTCATACGTAAGTCGCACCTAGTCCCTTGTTCACATCCGACTCGTAACTTTCAACGAAACAAATACGCGGGTGTCGTACGAGAGACACTGAACAATACCTCAGGGACGTAGACTTTGTCATATCGATCAACCATGCATGAACACACAAGCGGTCGCAATGACGGCGTATTATGTGATACCCATGACCACGGGGTCTTTAATGATTTTTTGGATCGCTTTTGACACTCAAGTGTCGGATGACACACGTTTTGAGGGGGTAACCCCTCAACGCTAGACAATCACAAGTGTGATTGTGAGACCTACCCTCTTTTCCACACTAAGGAGAGGGATAGATTGGGTTCGGCCCTTGGTGGTGGTCAAACGCTACTTACTCTCGTAGCGGTGCTCCATCGTTGGAGGTCCGGAAACAGATAAATTTGAAAGCGTTAAACTTTGACAATCGTCACGGAATTCAACGTCCAACTATAAAAAACTAAAAATAAAAAATAAAACGCGATATTTTAATTATCTCCATACTGGTTTGCTTAATCCTTGCGTAAGGTTAAAGCAAATTGCGCGAGTACTTAGAAACATAAATATACCGGGGTTATTGGATACAAAGCGATCACTCTCACAATCATAGTGCAACTCTCTTCAAAATATACACATGATCACAAATAAATTTAAATTCCGACTTCAACTCACAAAACATACCTGCAATCATACCGAAGATTCAATATGGACAGTCTGAGACCACGCGCTCTACGTGGTTGACTTCATCAATTTTTTGTACTCGCACCCCTTGCCTTAGTCAAACAAACCCCCATCTTTGTCCAACCTTCAAAAAAAAAGAGCACTTAGTCCCTTTTTAAATTGTCATTCAATAAAAGTCCGGGTAAAAACCCAAAGAAATATTTTAACTCATATGGGCTAAGGTCTTGGGTTGAGTAGCGAGAATGGGTCAGAGTTTAGTAAAAAAACGACTTGTTATAAAAAAATACCAAAAATGATCCTCGAAGGATCAGCTTGAAATTAGTCAAGCTTTGAAAAAATCTGAATGAAAATTATCTGCAACGCAGCACATGTCGGCGTCCAAGCTATGCTTGAATGAGTATGAAATAATCCTATCTTTTTATTTTATTTCTAATATTTATCTGAAAATATTAAAAAGTAAAGCAGCATCTCTCTTAAGCATGGGTAAATTCCTAAAATTTTTGTGGTTTTAAAATATTATAACTCTTTTAAATTTCATGAAATTTCGGCAGCGCTTCCCATAGGAAAAGTGTTTTCACATAATTTATATAAGACTAAATATAAAAAACTTAAGAAACTTTTAATGATAAAGGACCAAAATTTTATATAACTCATTGGATGAGCAAAACTTCCTATAGGCAAGTACTACCCAAATAATTATATAAATCTAAATTTGAGGTAAGATAAAACTTTTAGTTTTAAGACAAAATTTGTCTAAGTCTCTTAGTTAGTAAACATTTGTGTCGTATCTTCCCTACGAGAGGTAACTTCTAAAATTTATATCAATCCAAAAGTGAGTTAGGCAACTCAACTAAACATAGAATTCGTGAAAACCAGATATAAAAAAAAAACGTATGGTTTGCAGAAAAATTGTTGAAAGTTTATGAGAAAACGATTTTTCGGCCTCTTGCGGGAGAAAAATTCCACGTGATGTAAACTGATTGAAAAAATGAATAAAAAAATATTTTTCGAGAATTGTTGGAAGTGGGAAGGAGAAAGTAGGTATTTCAAAAGAAAATCATTGCTAAGGGAAACACCTTACGTTAAGGAACCAAAAATATTATATTTTTTTGTTTTTTCAAAAGACCATACTTATAGTCCTATAAGTTGTGTAGCACAACAAAAGTTTTCTAGAGCTCTGCGAACATGCGAAAATGCTATATTGTTTGTGAATACATTTGCATTGAGCTCCTATGTTAGAGCGATTGTTTTTATTTTTTTTTTCAATTTGTTTATTTTTTATTTTATTAATTTGCATTTTACTAAGAATTTTGGACCACAAGTGGAAGTATTGATGTGTTTTGGCAGCGGTTATTCTTAGTTTGACAGAGAGGTGTGTAGCGGTGTTCATTCTTTTATCGCTTGTTTATTGCTAGTGTTATCAGTTTGGGGCGTGTGGGGATTTGACCTTCTTTCAGATGAGCTATTTGATTTACTAGTCGTACCCGGAATAGGTTCAGACACTGGACCTGGTACAAGGTCGCACGTTTTGTTTCCGTGCATATGCCCTTGCAACTGTCATTAGGGTCTGTTTTTCCTAGCTTTCTTAGTTTTGCGGGGCCTGCATTGGACAGGTTGGTTAGGCCTGTACCGGACGCATATCTTTGACTCCCATACTATAAGTAGTGTGAGTACGATGCAGAAGTCTTCTTATGGTTATACCCGCTACTGTATAGGCGGTGGTGGACGACAGGTTTGCGGTACGATTGAAGCTTCTTCGGCTTGTGAAACGTTTAAGCGAGTGTTGTTAAATAAGGATTTTTAAACATGCACTCACACTTATCTTGACTGGTTTACTTCTCGGAGTGTGCTTTGCTTGGCGTTTGTCTTGTCTAGTTTACTTTTTGGTGTTTACTTGGTTTGACGTGACACTTAGAATGACACACACACACTAAGATTTTGAAGATGTTTCCCAAGCAAAAATTGTTTGTATTATTATTTCACATAATATGTATTTTTGACGAATTGTTTTTTTTTCCTTAAAAAATGAATTATAGTTCTATAAACTACTTTTCTCATAGATTGGTTTATGGCATAACTTTTGAAAACGACTTACAGTCTTATTAATAAGTATTCCTTAAAAAAAAAAAAAAAAAAACTTCTAAGTTTGCATCGCAGACCTTAAAGACAATCTTGTTTGAACTCTGTTTTTTGTCACTCTCTGGAGAATGATGTACAGTCTTACAACATGATTTTTGTTTGTAAAAAAATTCCTTCACTTTTTTACTTGGTAGCATGGGTTATCTGGCCAGATAATCTGGTCGGATTATGTGGTCGGATGATCGGGCGGTAAGATCATCCGAAAATCCGGATGATTAAAAAAAAAAAAAAAAAAAAAAAAGTTTTCGGATTTGTTTTTCTTTTGCGCAGGGCCGAATTTTCCATATTCGAAATTAATCCGGAAATTTCATCCGGATTGAAAACTCCGGATAAAATTGGTCTACCGGATATCCGGATTTGCTTCTTAGTTTTTTTAGTATCGCTTGACTTTCTGCCTTTTTTGCATTTTTTTTTAATAAATAATTAAAAATATATATTTTTTTTTTGCAAAATAACACTTTGACTGATAAGTATTCATTCTATACAAAAAATGTATGATTTCATTATTCAGTATCGTTTTTATGCAAAATATTATATATGTAATGTCTGAAAAATCACCTAACCTTTTAGATTTTGAAGGAACTTGAGGAGCATGTCCTCTTTTTATGGGAGTTGATATCCCAAACCATATAAGTTTAAGTTCAAAGATAAAAAATACTGCAAAATCAAAACTATTCCCTATCGCTCCATCACATGATGAATTATAAAGCAACTAACTGTCAATTTAATTGACATTTTTTTTGTTTTGCCTAGGTACTTCAAGCGGGTCACCTCCCTTGCAAGTTTGTCGGAGTTGCTGAACCGTATGACCTAGGTTGGGTGACTCTGAAAGCAATTTATTGGTTTATTTATATCATTTCTATTATATGGGTTGTTATTTTATTCATAAAACTTTCAATTATGTTGAAGTGTTTGAGGGACTTAACAATGAAGATTTTATTTATGACCCTTGGCTTCACACCCTCACCAAAAGGTGTTCATGAGGTATAAGGAGGGGTCAAAAGGGTTTAAAGGGGTTTAAAGCGAACTAAAGATGTAAAATACAATTTAATATTTTATTTTCGGATTGCATAGTAACTTTTGTGTTCATCGTCAGACAAAAGATGTTTGGTTTGCAATTTTGTATGTTTTTTTTTTTTTTTTTTTTTTTTTTTGCTCCAGTTATACATCTTGACCGGGATTTTGCCCTAACCTAACCCGGCCAGGCCCTTTGGGCCAGTATGAGACATCCTGGGCCACCCGGCTAATCACACAATAATCATGATAAAAATCTAAATCTTATGTGAAAGGTAAAATGCAGCACAATGAAAGTGAAATAGCTTAATCATGTAGTGCAAATCTCATACAAATTGTTTCCCTTTGTGTCATGTAAATTTAAATAAAAAGATTGAGAAAACAATTATGTATCGTGTTGTTTCTGATACTGCTTGTTGTAGCATTTGTAGGTGAAACACTTTGTGGTGGGATGTTATTCTTGTTGCTATAACTCGCACAAAATGCTAAGCCATGAAATAATTATGCGTTTTTCAAACCACAAAAATATAATATAAATGGAGAAAAGTTTCAATCATCATCATATTTTTACAAATATACTGAGCACAATGCGATGCTGCGCGCATAAGATAGATAGGTATAGGAAACGACTTCTTTTACATTCGAGTCTCACTCACACTAAAAACTTTATCGCTGCATTTGGGAATAGGAAAGATAGTTAGACAAAAAAATGATGGAGGATCTAAAAGAAACTCTTAAGAACCAAACAAACGTCAATGCGCATTTATTATTGAAAGTTCGCAGAAAATATCAATATACAAGTAATTGACTAATTAATTTATAACATGCCCATTATCACACATCCCACATGCACCCTTCCAGATTGAGGGTCGAGAATAAAAAAATAATTTATTTCATATAAACCGATATTAAACGGAAAAAAAAAAACAGAAAAGCGATTCGAAAAATAACTATCATTAAGTAATATTCAATCAAATAGAAAATATATTATCAGCATTCTAAAGTAATTCCAATCGAATATTTTTTTATAAACGTTCTAAAGCAAGCAACGATCCTTAAATAACGCCCTAGTCGCGCCAAACAAAAACTGTTGGCAAATGGGACCATCGAGGGACCACACAATTCTTTTTTTTCATGTGTATCTTCGCCGAGAGGAGATTTTGCGCACACTCTTCATCGACCGTATACGCACATTCAAACACAAGTATATTAGCACTTCGCTCCGCTACTTATGATGCTTCTACTATCACTAAACAATATATTTGTTTACCTTCTCATGTTTTTGCTGAAAATTCATTTCCAATTTGGACAGTTTCTGAGAGCATCGACATAAGCCTTGCAAACATGTCGTTTCATTTCTTTCTTTTTTTTTTAATTTTTTGACACTTTGCGCATGCTTTTCATCGATCGTAAGTGCATGTTGAAATAGAGGAACGTAGGTGTTATGCTCCGCTGCTCAAGATGTCTCTACTACTCATCAAACAATACGGCAACGTATCTTTCATGATATAGTTGGAGATTGATTTTCATTTAGGATTTTTGTTTATTCGTTACACAACTCACAAACTTGACCACACGGGCAAAGGTAAAAAGTAAGTAGGAAGATTTTCATGCTTGGCTAGAGGTCTAACGCATGAGGTCACCGAAAGTGCAAATATATATATATATATATATATATATATATATATATATATATATATATATATATATATATATATATATATATATATATATATATATATAT
>BFEA01000029.1:473299-500008 GCA_003427395.1 Chara braunii
CTCTCTCTCTCTCTCTCTCTCTCTCTCTCTCTCTCTCTCTCTCTCTCTCTCTCTCTCTCTCTCTCTCTCTCTCTCTCTCTCTCTCTTACTGTCCGCCCTCTGCCATACTGCAACGTGTTCGACTCTGTCATCGAAGTTGCACTGCTGTGCTGGTCAGTAGCCGGTGGGTAGATGTCCCCACCCCCCCCCACTGCATACCGGTCACCTACCAACGACGCAGGTGGCCTAGCTTGCCCCATGTTGGGTACCAGACTCATGCTGGTAATCAGAAACAACAGAAAAAGAAAACAATCAAAGAAAACAATCAAAGAAAAAGAAAACAATCAAAGAAAAAGAAAACAATCAAAGAAAACAATCAAAGAAAACAACAAAAGAGAGTAGAGGTGCTCACCAGCAGGGACTAGAGCCACTCCATCTGAATGTGACAACACACTTTCTCCGAAAGTCATTGTACCCCCAGCCACAACCCCCCCTTAGGCACTATTGGCTGGCTCAACATTACAATTTACATCTCCTTTGGGACATTTCATACAAGTCTCTAAGGGCTCGAGGGAAAAAAAAAAAAAAAAAAACAGATTGCATAGAGGCGGGTCCAGGGTAGTGGTGGTATAAACCATCACTACCTCCGGGCCTCCTTTTGCCGAGGCGGATTCCCTCTGCATAGAAAGCTTTGCCGAAGCGCCGGCACGGCATTTTTTTAACTTTTTTCCGCTAGTGCTGCCACCCATCCGGTTTTGCCCAAGCCTCCGAAGAACCTGAAATGTTACGATGTTCAATTCTCGACGTTGCCTGGAAAAGTTAGTGCGAGCTTAAGACACCGGTCCTCCTCAAGCTCATTTCCAAAAGGAATTCAGGCAGGTAATAGCCAGTGCTAATTTTTCGTTCAGATATACACCAGCCAAGACATATTAACAATGCAATATCACAAACCATCCGTCTTCTGGATGTTTTCTTCCTTTCGAGGTAATTTGATTGCAAAGCACAGTCCAATTCAGGCAGGTGTTAGCTGCTGGCCCTAACCGCCACCAAAGCTCTTTCGCCCCCCTTTCCCCCACTTTCAACCAAAGCTAGGGTTTCTGCCCGCTGGCTTCGAACATGCATAAAACTAGCATATTACAGCAAGCCACCGAGGAAGAACATAACACAAGGAGAAGCCTAGGTGGCAGCTCGAACTTCCGTGGAAACACACTCATTAATAGACAAGGGGAAGACTGTCAAGGGAGCGTTGGAAGGACTAAAGCGCAAGTTGGAATAGAAAACATGCAACAGGTGAGAAGAGCACAGATGGTGATCCCGGCTACAAAGAGAACAGTTGGAGAAGAGAACAGAAAAGCAGACGCGTGTGTGGAGGAAAGACAGATATACAAAACAGAGTGGCATCACCCATCCATGGTATGGCATGGATACTTACGCATTCATCATTAGCGTTATATTGTCTCCCTTTAAAAGAATTCTTCCTGCCACACCAACAAACACACACCAACAGAATTTGTTCAGCCCATTGCCACAAACAGCTGCTGCCATGACTCCCAAAAATGAGGTACTGCTCACATAGCAAGGGATGAAAAAACAGAGCATTATGGGAATGCACAAACCAATTTCTGAGCTGTGAAACTGCACCATCACATCCCTCTTGCTAAAAAAATAGCGGGTCTCCCATGACTCAGTCCCGCAAAACCTGTTTCCCAGTCGGTCCCACGACCAGTTCCAGGGCAGGGTACATTTTTCGGTGTGCTTCACTTTTTTCCCCGTTGGATGTTTGTTTACAAGAAGGTAAGGGGCTCGAATCCTCGTGGCAGTCGTCTTGGTCTCTTTCCTTTTTGGCCGCTGTGTATGCCGTTTTGTTTTGTTTTGATGGTCGCTTCGGTACCGTTCTTTCGTCATTGTCTGTGTGCACAATGTTTTTGTTTCGGTAGCCACTTTGTTGGCGTCCATTCATCGCTTTCTGCATACAGTTGTATCATCGAGTTCGAATACAGTACACTCACCCATACGGCCGGGACGCACCAACAGGCCAGTTCAAGTGCCTCAACTTAATATAGACCCGACCGTAGCTCGAATCCACATGCAGTAGGCGTCTGAGATAATGTCATTTCTGGAGCAGTGCTGCCAGGCTGTCGCATGCCAAATGGTGCAGACCGGAACCAAGAACCGACCTCGCAAAGATGGAGCAATGATAGCACAGCGAAAAACTGAAATACCAATAATCAAGCCCAATCAATGTCGTGACACAGACTGAACATCATCATCATCATCATCACACTGTGTGAGTGGCCTTGCGCCAGAACACAAGGACAAAGGCGCCAGGCACAATCCATACACGGATGAGGTGGAGGAGGGAAAGACGAAGAGGGGAAGAAGAGGGGAGATGTCGTCAACCCAAAATGTCATCGATACGGATCCCAAAATAGTCCCCCACGATGTCGCTGCTCAAATGTCAAGTCTGAATCTCGATGTCGAGTCCCTAGGTCGCAAATCTCTCTCTCTCTCTCTCTCTCTCTCTCTCTCTCTCTCTCNTCTCTCTCTCTCTCTCTCTCTCTCTCTCTCTCTCTCTCTCTCTCTCTCTCTCTCTCTCTCTCCCCCCTCTGCTGCAGTGAACTGCAGCTGCGCTGTGCTCACCCTGAAGTCCTATCTCCCTACCACTATCGTCGATTACAGCTACTACTACAATGACCTCATTAATGCCTGTACGAATGCCTACCGAAACTGAGGAGGACCAGATATAAATAGCTCTGGTCCGACCTCTTGAGATACCCTGAATCAAACAGGGCCGTCCGATCTACTAGGCAATGGGCGGTCCTACCAATCTGGCGCGTAAACTCAAAACGGCCCTCCAACGGAAACAGGGCCTGCCGCCCAAACAAAACGGCGCCCCGGGCCTGTGCCCCATGCTGCTGGCCTTTAGCTGGGCCTAGCTGGCCTTTAGCTGGGCCTAGCTGGGCCTCTAACCAGGGCGGGGGTTTGGGGCGGGGGAGGCGGCAGTGTCTGTGCTTTGTTTTTTCCCTTTTCAAATTGGGAGTGTGCCTGTCAGTAGCTTCAGATCCACGAAGTACGGTCTGCCCTGCATGCTGCTGCCCGAACAGAAGTGCACAGCGGGACATGCAGGAGGAGCACACAGCAGAGGTGAAGATGGCCGAAGGGAGGCAGACGCAGGAGTGGGACAGAGAGGAGATGGCAGACAATGGCAAGGCGCAAGGGGGAGGAGGAGGAGCAGGTCTCATGGCCTTATTCTTAGTAAATGCAGTGCTGAAACTAAGTGTCGCAATTGACCCGGGACAGAGTTCGGAGCTTTGAATGCATTTTGATTGCAGGTTCAGAAACACATCTCCTAATGTAACCCCACACGCACTCTCAAGGACAGCCGCTCGCCAATCATACCCATCATATATACTAAATAAAACGTCTGATACTCTTCAGAAAGAGTAGGTGGAAATCTCCCATGCAGGGGTATGCACACTGGCATTCAGTAAAACTGGGCTCAAGGTAGCAGAAGAAGAAACTCTTTGCTTACCATAGCCCTCAGTTTAAAACTCAGGATAAGTCATGGCCTTGGTCGTTCTTCTTCACAGTTCAAAGACGTTTTCATTCGCGAAGCGAATTCACATCCAGGAAAAAAAAAAAAAAAAAAAACATTTTGCACAAACCTCAAACCTTTACATAACATACCATACAATAAAACGTCACACAAGATGTCTGCCACATAGACACTGACAAATCGCAATTAGCATGAGACGCAGAATCAGGATCGGCTCAGGCTCAAGACCAAAGAGGAGGGACCATTACAAAGAAAAGCATAGTCTCATCCACATTGTGCAGCAAAAAGATTCTTGGAAGGTGGTAGTTTCCCACTATATACCACAGTTGAGGGACAGAGACACCTGAAAGCTGCACAGGAGAGCAAAATCACTACCACATCATGATTCCACACGCTTGGGCACAGCTTTGTTCTTCATCCCAGCCAATATTTTACTCCTGTCTCTTGTTCCTCACCACACCTGAAAGCTGGGCAGGACAGCAAAATCACTACCACAGCATGATTCCACACGCTTGGGCACACCTTCGGTCTTCAGCCCAGCCAATATTTCCCGTCTCTTAATCATCACCACACCCAATGTTCTGTTTCCACCCCTACTTCACCAGGATCGAACCTCGGCAAAGGCCACCAACTTCCTTGCTGTTAGAATATGCAGCATTGCCACCCGATTCCAGTGCTCAGAGATCGTAAGCGGTGAAGCCACAGTCAAATATTCTCTCGTTTGTCAGGTACATTCAGCCAAAGAGAACGCAACGGACTCTAAACCCTCTACTCAGCTCACCAAAGCCACTTTGCAAACGCCTCTGCATCTACTCAAATTGAACAAGGTTCATGACTTCGTAAGGAGAATGAATGAATGGAGAGCCTTACCCAGAGTCTTCCTAGTCTTTCTCTTCACAGAGACCTCTTCAGCATCGTCAAGGACGAGGTTCATGTATTCATCAAAGCCCTTCACATGCAAGACGACGTGTGACAATAAGCATCATTCTCGACATTCACTTGCAAGAGGGTAACGTAGGACAGACTTCAGAGAACTCACAACAAAGCGGAGAAATCCAAACATACACAAGTGGCAGATTCATGGTCATGGTACACACAATTTGCCACTAGGAGGTCTACCATCTGCAGTTACCTAAGCTCACTGCATGGCACGCTGCCAACAAAACATGTGGGTAGACCTCTACAGTAGCTGCTGAGACGTCTTCTTTTTAGCCATCCAGCATGAAGGACAGCAGTAGCTGTCAAGATTTCATCAACATGCCCTACTGCTCCAAAGCCAGGTACCTATCATCCGGTCATCGTTATCGTCATCCACATCATCACCTCCATCAACATTAAGAAAAAAGCTGCCACATCGAGATGAAAATGCAATTGTCAATTGTGACATTGGGAGTTCCGCTGCAATTTGGTCAGAACATAATACAGCAATGACCGCTGCTCCAGATATGCAGATCGCCATGTACATGGTCGGTGTTGGGCTGTACAAGCGTTCAGGGACAAAAGCAGAGGCGATTGTGTCATTGAACTTGGATCAACCACATGTGGAGATTTAGATGCAGCCCCAGCCATCCAGAGCTGAGCCCCCTGCTGCAGCCCGTTCCAGTGTGCATATACGATCATCATCATCATCATCATCTCATCGTTAACAAAACAGTTTTTCCTCTGCTACCCTCTCGCATTTGAAAATGAGCATTCTTTAGCCCCAGCCATCCAGAGCTGAGCCCCCCGCTGCAGCCCCTTCCAGTGCGCATATACAATCATTATCATCATCTCATTGTTAACAAAGCAGTTTTTCCTCTGTCACCCTCTCGCATGTGAAAATGAGCATTCTTTCCAATTCTTCTTCTCTCTGGGCAGGCCCAGCCATCCAGAGCTGAGCCCCCTGCTGCGGCCCCTTCCAGTGCGCATATACGATAATCATCATCTCATCGTTAACAAAACAGTTTTTCCTCTGTCCTTCTTCTTCCAGTCAAGCCGTACGTTCAAACGTCACCCAAGTAAGAACCCCATAAACCGACAGCGCTCATCACCACCAGACAAACAATAAAGTGATACAACCTTCCATTGACCATATGTTGTCACCACAAACACTCAGTTACCACCCTTTTGCAATGATCTTTTCACGAATTCACAACAATGAAGCTCTGGGGGGGTTGGATTTGCAAGTGAGAGATCAACCCTACTGCTATGAATCCCATGCATTCTCGCATGAACCAGCGACAGGTTCCCCTCAGCGTATAAGAGAAAGAACACCACTTCAAAATGGTATGCATGGTTCATCGAACAAACATCTCAAAAGCAACAGCCAGCCAATTCCAGTGCCTACGTCCTCTCTACACAGACACCAACCAGGAGACAAAGGCAGAAGCAGCGCACTACCATCTTCACCTTAATATAACACCCGGTCATTACCACTGTATGTAGACTGAAAGTTGCACCGAATACAGCTATAATGACCGGGCGTTCTCTTCGGGTGAAGATGCTAGTAAACCTCCTCTAAGCCCTAAACCCTGACAAATAAGAAGGCTAGTTCCAAACGATAGCTCCTATGGTTTCCCATCCGCACAAACATTATCCGGAAAAATGAAACCGCAGAACTCTCATTGCCATCTCTGAAAATGTTGCAGAAAGGGAATTCAAACATGAAACAGATGTCACAGAAAGGCAATAACTTGCAATGCCTAAGAAATCTCACGATGAGGGTAAGAAAGCATTCAGAATGAATTTTTGAATGGTCGCAGAGAAACACAGATGTCATAGACATCATTCTGAACATGAAAGTGGCTGGCTCGACTTACAATGATTCTCCCTTCGATTCGCAAATCTGTCTGTTCAAATAGCCATATCTGAATTCGTGATTTCTGTGGGACGCTTGTCAAGGACAACCACCCCCATAAAAAAATTGTGTCCAAACAGTACGACGACAAAAAACGGCAACATCAAGTGAAAACAAATCCAAGATGGGGCAGATAACGGTAGATGGCATCAATGGCAAACTAAATTTCCTCTAAATAGCCACGCACCCATGGTGACCGGCACATCGAGTGAAAACGAACCCAAGATGATGCAGCATGATCCACTTACACGCCTATCACTAGACAAGAAGTTAAATCAAGAAAATCATATCATGAACATGAAAGCGGAGGCATGTCTCCGAAATCCCAGGAGTACATCATCCACATCGCTTGCATGCAACAAAAGAACATTCCTCTCTCTCTCTCTCTCTCTCTCTCTCTCTCTCTCTCTCTCTCTCTCTCTCTCTCTCTCTCTCTCTCTCTCTCTCTCTCTCTCTCNCTCTCTCTCTCTCTCTCTCTCTCTCTCTCTCTCTCTCTCTCTCTCTCTCTCTCTCTCTCTCCCTCTCTCTCTCGCTCTCGCTCTGTGTGTGTGTGTGTGTGTGTGTGTTTACGTATGCCAAACTGGGAAACTGACAATTCAACAGTCAATCCTTTCCAGTAGTTTTAATTGCTTCTATGAAAACATCCAAACCCTGCTCTCTCTCTCTCTCTCTCTCTCTCTCTCTCTCTCTCTCTCTCTCCCCCTTCTCTCTATCTCGCCGTCCCTACGTTTACGTATGCCAAACTGGGAAGCTGACAATTCAACAGTTAATCCCTGCCAGTAATTTTAATTGCTTCTATGAAAACATGCAAACCCTGCTCAGCATAAGACATCGTGCATTGCAAATGTGAGAGAGATTGACAGAGGTGGATAGAACGACACTAAGAAGACAAGGGGACGACGCAGAAATGACAAAAGATGAGAATGGCGGCCTGAAGGTGGTAAAAATACTGAAAATGAGAATGGTAGCATAAAGATGAGATCAATCGGACGACAGTCAGGTGGACTGTGACTTCTGCACAAAGATGAGAAAGACACTAAGCGAGCAGGATGCCATGAGAGAGGACGCGACCCAAGGAGTTGAACTACAGTGCTGCTAACGTGCCAGCAAGTCAACAAAGTAAAATGTGATGAGATCGGCCCTTCAGGAAAGACATCCGTTAAAATTTGACAAATACAGAGAAGATTAGCATGGCCCCTGTGCAAACATGACTCGCGTAAATCGAGAAATGGTCCAAATTAAAAAAAAAAAAAAAAAAAAAGGGTGATGAGATCAGAGGCAACCATGCTTTTTTTTTTTTTTTTCAATATTCTTCTCTCAACTTCTGTTTTTCTTTTGCCTTCCACTACCTACTCCTAAGACTATCTAGAGGGGACCCGTGCAAGCATAGTTTCCTCTCTCTGTGAAGGGGAGATTTCATGTTGCCCCTTGCCCCTAATGGTTAGGGTGTAGGGTTGGGGCCGCCAGTGGGGGTCTGGCTAACACAAAGACCGAGACCTGCCAGTAGCTGTGCCTCCCTTTTCTCATCGTCCCCCACCCTTCATCAAGTAGCGGCAGAGGCTATGGACAACACTCTCCCACACACCACACACAACCCACTCGCGCTCACACTCACACCCGTGTTGGTCATAGACCCCGCTAATACCGATCAGGGGTATCCAGAGGACTATCACAGTCCGTTGGCACTAAGTGCGCCGCAGGCGGCCATGGGGCTTGAACCCACAACCTCCTGAATGCCACTTGCATGCCTAACCAACTGAACTAGGCCGCTGGATAGCATGGCCCCTGTGCAGACATTACTCGCGTAAATCGAGAAAAATGGTCCAAATTAATTTTTATTTTATTTTTTTAACACAGAAAACCAGTGATGAGATCAGAGGCAACCATGTACTTACCGACACGTTACCAAAAAAATATACAAATCAGAAACAGCAGAAGCTATAGACTATTATTAAAAAAGGATACGCTTTGAAGAAACCTGAAAATCAGGTTCTGCTCGTTGAAGACGACAACCAGTAAGCGTCCGCAAAAGACAAACGTCCAGAAACAGAGAACCAAAACAAGAAGAGAGGCAAGACAAACGTAAGCCGTCAGTTCCAATTTCATCAAGCAGATTACAAGAGGACTTCGATTCTGATTTCATCAACAGTAAAATCCAATGTAAAAGAATCGAGCAATAAATAGATAACTTGTTCCTTTCACAACGTTTGAAAAGAATAGATAAGTTACCGTAATCGAGAGATAAATTCGTTATCCTGATCGAAGCAAACTTGTTATTCTGATCGAATGTTTTTTTTGGGGGGGGGGTCCTACTACTCTTGCTTCACAGCCGTACGCTCTTCACCGTTCCTTGCCGTGAATTGCCCTCCTTCCAAAGCGGGTGTCAAGGTTCGACTTTCACCAATTATTCTTTAGTGTTTTTTTTTTCCAATTGGCTTTCAAGTGCTTGATTTTGTTTTTCAACGAGCTTTTTGGCGTCCGACTGCACACTTGATTTCTAGAGACACACCCCAAGTTCACTGCCAATGTAATGCACTGAGTTGCTGGAGGAAGCAGTCACAGCCAAACTGCCAGACGGAGAAATTATATATCTCAAATGCCTCCGGTTCATGCAGATGCGGAGCAGGGACAGAGGGGGGGGGGAGCGGAGGAGGGGGCGGAAGCGGGGACGGAGGGTGGAGGATTGGGGAGAAAGGGGGAGGAAAGGGGGAGGAAGGCGGTAGGAAGGTAGGAGGAAGGTGGGAGGAAGGTGAGAGGAAGGTGGGGGGAGAGGGGGAAAGGGGGAGGAAGGGGGAGGAGGAAAGGGCGAGAAGGGTGGGGGTAGAGAGGGGGCATAAGGGGAAGGGGTGAGAGAGGGGGACATACGGGGATGGGGGGATGAAAGGTTGGAAAGCTATAAAAGTCAACACGCACCACACATGTTTCTCAAAGCCACACTTGCATCATCATTGACGATAAGGTTTCGCTGCAAACAAGCGGGACATGATAAAAGCTATCATACTACAGGGCATACTCGAAGTAAGGCTTGTTTCTTCGGGAGATCCGTCAAAATTGGAATGATAAAGAGACGACTACCGGTAGCATGGTCCCTGTGCTAGGATATCACGCAGAAATCGAGAAATGGGAACTTGGGAGTTCTCAGCTGAATCTAGTCATTATGGCGGTGAAATTCGTCCGCGGGAGTGGTAGTTCATGAGCCAAAAAAAGGTTTGGGCAGCGTGGGAACTTTCACGTGCCAGTCTTGTCCGTACCCAATTGCGATCCTCAAAAAGTGAAGGCAGCTTCGGACTTCTTACTCTTCCCTCCCTAAACCCTAAGACCAAACAAAGGGTATTCTCCCACGAGGGCTTTTCTGAATGCATCTGACAGCAATCACGCCGAGGCCCGGATGAACCTGGAGGCAATTGCGGCCAGAGCTTAGTGCCACCTGTCCTAAAGTGAGTATGCCCAAAGACGGATCTAGGAGCATCCGTGACACATGTACAACAGTCTTGAATAACGGGGAAGCGCTTTGCGGATGACGTGGACTAAGGCACAGACGAGTAAAAGTAGAGATTACAAGTAAAAAAGCCACAGTGGCGCGAGCCATGCCACTGAAACAGCCGTGGGACATGACAGTCGACTACCATCTTCCCCCGAACACAACGCACCCCAAGGACGACTGCGTATGACCGGAGAGAGAACTTGTACACATTCCTGATCAGGATGCGTTGTGTTCGGTGGAAGACGGTAGGGTTCTGAGCAATTCATTGACCGACTGGATTTTATCGTTAGCTGGACTGGATCCACTAGCTGGATTATTATCATGATAACCCGTACGTTTTTCCGGCTAGATTCATGCTGACATCGCAACCATTTCGGCAGTAAGGACTGACAAGTGATGGCAGGGATGATAGCACACGCGGCACATCCTCTGCCCTGCGGTGAGCACGTAATCTGTCCACCATTCTCCGCGGCGAAAGGGACATGAAATTCGAAAATAATTGAGGCGTGCGTGTGATAGCAATATAGCCATAGCGAAAGGTATAGGTGGGGCAGATAGCCTTCCTTCACCACATGCGGCTGCATGCATGGACCATATCGTTCTAGAGGAATCCGAGGCCACATTGCTAAACCCTCAGACAGCAAAGAGCCGGTGCCTCAGAATTGCACACATTACGAAGAAGAAGAAGGCTACAGGTAACACTGGTTATTTCGCCGCAGGCGAGCATTACACAAAACCAAAAAGAAACAAAGCTTTTCGCATGTGTCATCCAATCAGTGCACCAGCATAGCATAGATTACGACGCCACTTAAGCCTGATCACACATCAGCGTTCTTGCCAGAGGGACCCCCAGAGCTCCCTGTGTGCGGAGGAATGCATCGAAGTGAGAAACAACGAATGGCTATGAGTCCAAGACCGCTAGATCGACGCCCAAGAATCAAGGCACCACAAAGAGAGAGAGAGAGGGAGGGAGGGAGAGCTACTATTGTGCAATTTGGAGGAACCCCAGAGCTCCCTGTGTGCCGAGAAATGCATGAAAGTGAGAAACTATGAATGGGGCTACGAATCCAAGACCGATAGATCGACGCCCAGGAATCAAGGCACCACAAAGAGAGAGAGAGAGAGGGAGGGAGGGAGAGCTATTAACACAGGAGGGCTACTATTGTGCAATTTGGAGGAAAATCATCACTATCCCGCCCCAAACGCGCCCACAGTCAACACAGCCCTTGAAGTGGGACGACAGGGGGGAAAAAGACTCCTTTCTTGGGGAGCTTTCGAATAGTATCTGCACTTTATACTATCCCGTTAGCCCTCTCACTCCTCTTTTCCTTGACCCGTTAGCCTCTTAAGGACTGATTGCTCAAGTTATTTTACCCCCTTCGCTTTGGTTCCACCATTACTGAGATATCAATAGTTAATTCGCACTACTTATTAGAGTGAGCGCAGATACGTATCTTTGTTACTTTACAGCCAAACCCAACTATTTCACCCACACCTTTTCTGCCACATTGACTGGTACAGGGGCCCCCTAAGACCCGGATTGACTACCCCTGATACGGAATCGACCGACAATAATACCTGCAAAAGTGAGAAAAAGAGAAACAAGAAAGCGCACGTGCCGTAGAGATTACCGCTCTTTCCCTGTTGACTTGCACGGTCACCCTCACTAAACGAACAAGAATCTGGACTAAAATTCACAATGAGATTGGATTGCCGTTTTGTGTTATTCATCCTGACTCGTTTGCTTCCTTCCTCCCTCCCTTCCTCCTCCCTTTCCCACCTCCCTCCCGTCCTCCCCTCCTCGCTCTGCCAAATTGATGGGCACAGGGGGGTCCTGTAACCAGGATTTTTTTTATTTTTATTTTTTTCCTGTAACCAGGATTGACAACTCGGGGTACGGAATCGGCCGAGAACCGAAGAACACCAAGCGCCCAGAAGATCATTTATTTTCCCTTTTCTCCCTCCCCCCGTGGATCTTGCCCATTTCGTCCCTCCTTCCCTCCTTCCCTCCTTCCCTCGTTCACTCCCTTCCTCCTCCCCTCCCTCTTTCCCGGCCTCACTCCTCGCCGCCCTTTCCTCCTCCCTTCCTCTCTGCCCCTTGCAACCAAGAGCCTACGTCCGAAAACTGCAAGAAAAAAAATAGCGGCCCGTTATTTGTTTCCCCTCCATCCTGTCCTCCAGTGAGCCCTCCTGTCGTCCTTCCTCTTCCTGTCCTCCCTCCTCTTCCTGTCGTCCCTCCTCTTCCTGTCCTCCCTCCTCTTCCTGCCCTCCCTCTTCTTCCTGTCCTCCCTCTTCTTCCTGTCCTCCCTTCTTTTCCGGTCCTCCCTTCTTTTCCGGTCCTCCCTCCTCTTCCTGTCCTCCCTCCTCTTCCTGTCCTCCCTCCTCTTCCTGTCCTCCCTCCTCTTCCTGTCCTCCCTCCTCTTCCTGTCCTNCCCTCCTCTTCCTGTCCTCCCTCCTCTTCCTGTCCTCCCTCCTCTTCCTGTCCTCCCTCCTCTTCCTGTCCTCCCTCCTCTTCCTGTCCTCCCTCTTGTTTCTGCATCTCTTTTTCTCCTTTCCTGTCCTCCCTCCGCACGTCCTCCCTTCCTCCCGTGTACAATCGTCCCTTCCAAAATCATACTTCCATTTTCTCTTTTCAAGCAATCATTATAATGAGTAACCCAAACTTCCAGGTGAGAAGACTAGATTAGCCTGATGGGAGGCAGTCACGCAGACGGAGGAGAACGGGACGGAAACGATGGCGAGCTAGACACGTAGAGCGGGAAAGAACCGCGTGGCGGCATCAAATACGGGAACCAGCACTGGCGGGATAGAAGGAAGGAGGAGTAGAGGAGGGAACGGACACTTCGGTGAGGAGGGAAGGGGCAGTCTTGAGCAGACGAATACGTTGGAGTAAGGAGAAAGGCAAAGTTAAGAAAAATACATGATGACGACTGGGAGACGGATGAGAAGGGGTGAAGAAAAAATGGGTTCGAGAACACAACCTGCGGCAGGGTAGGGAGGAAAAACACAGGAAAAGCTGACAGGAGTGGGGGAACTGGGCGGCATGGCGGGCGGCGGAATGGACGGGGAGGTGGAATGAATTACACCGAGTCCAGCAGGTAGATGATGGCATGCCAAAGGCAGAAAGAAGAGAGGCGAACGCAAAATGAACGATGTATCAGCAGAACAAAGAGCCAAGGAGGATGAAGATGGCGCCCTACTCAACTTGCATTGGACGTTGCCTTACCCAATGGAAACGCTTTCATCAAGAGGGCATTAGCATGTGACTCCAGACCCAAGAAGTAGAGAGATGAGACACACCATAGCAGCATGGACAGCTGTACACTATCGATTGCGGGTGACAAAGAATAGAGAGAAGAGAGCGCAGCAAGCAGGAGGCCGGCCAATTGCAACAACAGTTGGTAAGGTTTTGGTGACCTGGACTCACAATAGGCTGGGTCATAATCCGCTGCACCCTGGTAGCCGCCATGGTTGCTGATGATTATTTCCGTTTCGTTCTTGTCCCCTCCTGCTGCAGGCTTGCAAAGACCTACTGCAGTACGTGCCCACGTCGCCCCACGCACCGCCTCCCTTCGCGTTCGTCTCTGCTCTTCCAACCGTCCTGGAAAAGGAAGCGGGGTCGACAAAGCACAATTGCCCGCTCCCCGCTCGACAAAATGCGAGATGAATAGCCCGCCTGACCGGTCAGACACGAAAAATTCGACACAATTGCCCGCTCCCCGCTCGACAAAATGCGAGACGAATGCCCGCCTGACCGGTCACACACAGAAACCTCGAATCAGCTAGGTAGTAGCTAATGGAAGAACGCGACGGCTAAGGAAGCGGACAACGACTGCGCCTTCAAATTGCTCGTTCTCGACCAGCCACCCGCCATAGCGGGGTGGTCCCATCAGCGAAGTGAATGGACTACCCTGCGTTTCCTTACCGCCGGTGACACATTGCATCCCCTGGATATTGGGAGATCCTACGGATAGACTTCAAACAAGACCTTCCTGACCTGCGTTTCCTTACCGCAGGTGACGCGGGCGCAGAATGACCTTCCCGCCAAGTTCTGCAAACCAAATGTTCTAGGGTCCCAAGCCAAATTCTACGGAGGGCTACCCATCAAAAAAAAAAAAAAAAAAAAAATCTACGGAGGGCTATGTTCCGTTTCATCGGGGCTAGAATGCCCAGACCCCCTTCGTCTCGAGGGAAACATAGGCCTCATTCCACACCACTCAACCCTAGAGTCTGCCGTTCCAAACTCGAGTGCGAGGTGGCACTGGAGTTCCAACCGTGATAAAAAATACTTAGAGTCATGTTTGATTCCACTCAACCCTAGAGTCCGCCATTCCACTCAACCCTAGAGTCTGCCATTCCACTCAACCCTAGAGTCTGCCCTCGAAATGAACGGAAATGATCCTGCAACAGGTCGAGCGAGGTTCAACCCGCGGTAGAAAAAGGGGCTCGTTCCACACCACTCGAAACTCTAGGGTTTCTTGCCCAACACCGTTCCACGGTGCCCTTGAGTTTCGCTAATCACTGGCGGGACATCATTAGGTTTTTGGGATTAGCAAATGGGCAGGAAACTCTCAAGGGCGGCTCAAGTTCGGCCCAAGCAAACGAGGTGATTTCTCAAGTGCGACCAAGGCACCTCGTTTGCCTGGGCCGAACTTGAGCCGCCCTTGAGAGTTTCCTGCCCATTTGCTAATCCCAAAAACCTAATAATGTCCCGCCAGTGATTAGCGAAATCAAGGGCACTGTGGAACGGTGTTGGGCAAGAAACCCTAGAGTTTATTCTCCTTGAGGTGACTTGGTCACCACGCACTTGAGTGTCATCCTTGAATCACCCCGATGTTTTTTTTCCCCCATTTATTCTCCTTTTTCTAACGCCATTGTCCTGGTTGAACCTCTCCCGAGTTGTTCCCGCTCATTTCAATGGTAGACTCGAGGGTTGAGCGGAACGAAACGTGACTCATGTATTTTTTAATCACTTTTGCAACTCGAGTGTGCACTCCAGTTTCAAGTGAAGTGAAGCGGTGTGGAACGAGCTCCAAAGGAGAATAAACCTAAAAAAAAATAAAAATGATCGGGGGGTTTTACACACACCTGCAGCTACCGGACGACCCCTGCTTATGTCGTTCTCAAGTGCAGCTCAAGTACCCTCAGAGAGGTGACTTGGTCGCACTTGAGCTTCACTTCAAGTTTTTGGGGTGCGTCGAGAGAGGCGGGAACTCTAATTATGAATACAAGGTGATTCAAGGAAGTGAAGTGCAGAGTGGAACAATTATTTTCTTAAATATTTAGTCAAGTGAAGTGGTGTGGAACGAGGCCTAAATTGTTTCCCAAACCGTAGTTAGAAAATAAGCCATATTGGTCCTTCGCCTCTGATTTCCATACCAATCTTACGACACTTTTTTTAATCATTGTGAGAATTTTCTCCCAATA
Organism: Chara braunii; assembly: GCA_003427395.1. Classification (NCBI taxonomy): domain Eukaryota; kingdom Viridiplantae; phylum Streptophyta; class Charophyceae; order Charales; family Characeae; genus Chara; species Chara braunii. Next base: position 488,582 of record BFEA01000029.1, read on the forward strand.
AAAATGTTAAAGTAAACCACAAAATTGAAAAGGCTGACACTGAAATGATAATAGTTTTTCCCATCTACGAAAGGTGTCTAACGTTATTCCAACTCATTTTGTTGGTCATTCTTTCTTTTACCACGTCATTCTAGTAATTTGCATTTATAGAGAACGACACTTGTATTCTCAATAATTTGTCAAAAACATCTGCAGGTATGATCATCGATCCCTAATTCACTTGCAATTTGTATTCTGCTAGATATATATATTAGATTTCATAGAGTGGTCTAATAGCAAGTTTTTTTAGATAAATTCGGCTTTAAGCATTCTTCTAGATACTAAAAAAAATTATCGTAAATGAATAAACTTTTTTAAAGTTGAATTCTCAAGAGATGTTTTAATCTATTATTCAAAATTACTTTTAAAAAAAAAATAGATTCAGAATCAGATAGATACGAGACCATTTTTATCAAGTTTATTTCATGTATAGTCTAGGCTACTAGAGTGGCCCGGGGTCACTTGCCCGACTGGGCCAAAAATAAAAAAAATAAAAATATTATTTTTAAATTTTATTTTTTATTTCAAATTTAGTGAAGAATTTCGATGTGACCCTGGGCAAAAGTTGTTTAGTTTATTTTTCTGCATAACATAGTTTTTTTTCAGACTTTTTGCATTTTTTTTTTTATTTTTTTTTTGGGACCTTCACTTTGTCCTTGCACGGGCTGGCCATCCGGGACCCGGGCGGCCGGGCTGGTAGCCTAGTGTATAGTATCATATTTTCTTAAATAATTGACTAATTTTATAAATAAGAAATTATTATACGATTATACGTAGGGTTGCCGGCGTTCGGGACGGGCCAAACACCCGAACCCGAACGCCCGAACGTTCGACAACCCCTCTCGACGCGTTCGGCTGTTCGGTCGAACGCAAAAAAAAAAAAAAAAAAAAAACTCCGAAACTTCTAAAAACAAAATATGTTATGCAGAATAATAAACTTAACAACATTTGCCTCAACGTTACATCCAAATTATTTACCAAATCTGAAATAAAAATCAAATACTAAAAATAAATAATAATAATGAAAACTATAAAAAATCAAACGAAAATAAAATTATTGAGTGGGTGAGTACGTTTTTGACACCACAATTTTTGGCGATTTTTCAATTTTTTTTGGCTGTGACAAATGACATAAAAACTTATACATGTGTATCTTCCACAATAGATAATCTACAAATAAAGTTTGAAAAAATAATAGTTTGTCTCATGCCCCAAAATAAAGGAAAAACAAAAACTGAAAATAAAGAAAAAACAAATTAGTGAGTGAACAAGCAAGTTTTTACACCACCATCTTTGCTGATTTTTCATTGTTTTTGGATAAACAGAATGCCTTGTAAATTAATATGGATATATCTTACATCAGAACGAACTTACAAAAAAAAAAAAATCAGAAAAAAAAAAATATATATATATATATATTTAGGTGCCAAAATATTTTTTTGCGGGGTCCAACCCGTTCAGGTTCGGACCCTGTATGGGGACCCGAATGCCCGAACGTTCGGGGGTCAGCTTCGGGGCCTCCGTACGTTCGGCCTGACATATATTACTTAGTATATATGAAAATCAAAACATTCATGCGTACTTCTTAGCGGCCCGATGCGGGTTTGGTGGGTGGTGAAGGAAGATCTTGACACAATGTTCATGATTGACTAGCCTCTTTGCACTGCCCGCACCGGGAACACTAATTTAGTAAAACTTTTGAATGAATAATGAACAATAAAGATGTTATGGGGCAACACTGATGCAAGGATCTTGCGAAATGAAATTTGATGGATCTTTAACAATTTACTATTATCACGATCATATAAGTTAACTTTTAAGTGAATAACGAACAATAAGTTGTTTTAGGGTATCTTTTATGCAGTAATTTTGTTAAAATAAATTATTTGAATCTTTGATCATTCATCATTACTGTGGTCAGGGTAACCGACGTTCGGGACGGGTCGAACGCCCGAACCCGAACGCTCGAACGTATGGGCCCCCTTGGGGATGCGTTGTCGAGCGCATCGGTCCGCCACCGCACGAGGCAGCGTGGGACCCTCCCGGCCTCGTCACGCAGGAGTTGGTTTTAAATCCTTTGTCGCGAATATACATGAAGCTTCTTCAAGCCGCTCCGGCCGAGTGCGTCAGCCATACCTCTTGCGAGCCCCTACGACAAGATAGGGCATACGCGAGGCACAACTTATCTCCACCTTACGGGAGCTGTCACCTCCCTTCGGTGGGCGTATCCCCGCCGAGCTACCAGTCCACAATACGAAAGTTAATCAGTTGCAATCGCAGAGGTGGCCCAGCCGATGACATTTCTCGTTCGCTGTAGCATAGGGGATACGCGCGGTAATACTCCGCTATCGGACCCGCATGCGACCCGACATCTTGGAGGGCAGAGGTCCCAAGCGCGACTCGTCATCGGTCGACTAGGACGCATCCCACACACCATGCGCACTCCACTTTACGAAGACAAAATAAAACACACACACACACACATACGAAACGACACAACACAAACAACACGACAACGCTCCTAGCCCCTCGGTAGCTAACCCATAACTTTTCGATGCGGAAATCGGATAGGCGTCACGCGCGAGCCGTGATATAAGACCGCGCGGACGCAGGGCTAACTCATATCGACTCGCAATGCAAACGTACGTAATCAGTCGCAATGATGGCGTACTATGTAGTGTCCATAATCAAGCGGTCCCTCGTGGATCCGAGTACCGCTTATGACACTCAAGTGTCAGACTCGAAGTGTCGTGAGGGTCTAATCCCTCACGACATTGCACGGCTGAAGGAATAGTCGTGCAGCCGCTACGAGACCTTCGACCTTTGGTCTGAGCATCACGGTAGGCAAGGAAAATAGGCTCTGCACGGGGGCAGATTCCTTCCCTGCAGAGTCTAGGGTCTGGGATGTCCTGGACAAGGACCTTGAATCCCGGTCTAGGACCAACGTCCGACTATAAAAATCTCTAAAAAGCAAAGGATAAAAAGGGATCTCCCTTTTCTCTCAAAGACATAATCTGGTTAACCCTTACGCACAATTACAGTAGGTCTCTCAAATACTCTGGGTACTCGTAAATATATGAGGGTTGATTATATAGGACAATCACTTCTCACATTCATTGTGAGGTTTCTCTCAGCCATATATGTATGTAATCACAGGCAATCACATCCAGAGTCCGAACCACAAACGCACCTGCAGTCACATCAAAGATTCATCCAAAAAGTCCACGCACTACACGGGGTCAACTTCAACCATTCTCTGCACTCACACCCCTTGCCTTAGCCATACAAGCCTCACTCGTGCAACTCTTAAATAAATACCAAGTACTTCGGTTGGATGACCATTCAATAAAGCCCGGGTAAAAACACAACAAAACAGTTCAAATCACAAGGCTAAAGCCTTTAGGTTGAGTGACAGGAGTGAATTGAAGCTGAATCGTAAACCGACGAATCGGAAACCGACCTGTTATCAGTGATAACATAAGAGGATCCTCAATGGATCAAGCTGAATTTAGCCTAAATCCTGAATGAAACGGTCAAGAGGACGTGTAACACAAAACAGGATAATCCCGAAGCTAAACCTATAAGTCCATGGAGAATAATCCCCATATCACGATCCCACTCAAATCACCTTATTTAACTAAGTCTGAATCTACCTATAAGCAGTGTCCAAAGCAAAGGTAGACCCTGACATAATCTCCCCTATTCAGGGTAGATCGCCAAAATCGCCACCTTTCAAAATATAATTTATCTCCTTTAAACTAAGAAAATTTCGGCAGCGCTTCCCGTAGGAAAAATGCCTTTCCAGAATTTATATAAGTCTAAATATGAAAGCAGAAATAAACTCTAATTATGGAAAGTCTCATTTTGTCTAACTCCCTGAATTAGTAAAAATTTGGGCAGCACTCCCTTTAGAAAGAGGGACTTCCCAGATTTATACTAAGTCAGATGTGAACTCAAAAGACAACTTGAGTGTTACTTCGACAATATTTAACTAACTCCTTAGTTTTCCAGAAATTTCGGCGGCACTCCCCTTAGAAAAGTGTTCTTCCAAAATTTACACAAAGCTAAGTCCAGAACTTGAGAATAACTTTGACTTCTCAAAGTCCAATTTCGTTTAACTCCCTGAACTAGCAAAAATTTGGGCAACACTCCCTTTTAGAAAATGAAACTTTTCAGATTTTAACTAGGTCAGATATAAGAAAAGACAAGTTGAACTTTGACAAGTCAAGAATTTACTAACTCCTTGGATTTGTAGAAATTTCGGCAGCGCTTTCCGTAGAGAAAGTAGCTTGCCAAGATTTATACAAAGCTAAGTATAAAAAATGATCCCTGAAAATGCGAGAATTGATCTAAGTAAAAAAAAAACTTAGCTCAGAAAATGCAGGAATTGAAACTAACTCCTATAACTCTTGCACATGGCGAACGACTGAAACAACTACCTATCAAACTGAAACTCAGACCCAGTAGTAACCTCACTCAGCCACATGCAGGCCAAACCACAGAGGTAAGTACTCTCACCATCCCAAGTTTATCTGGTCAAACAATAGTTCATAGTCTTTCAGTGGTTTAGCCCTTTATACCCAACTTACATAAGGCATAAAGTCAGGTCACCCAAACTTATGGAATGTGCCTAGCTTAGCCAAAGAATATACACAGACAGAGGGCACAACTACTTCTCTCTTCTTTGGGCATATGACTAGGTCATTCCAGTCGCCATGAACTATTTAAGATATCCAAGTTATATGTACATGTCTTCACATTTGCCTTCTAAGGCTGCATATGACTGAACTAACTTAAGTTCAGTCTGCCCCAGTTTACCACCAATTTTTTTCTTAATTATAGTCTCTTCAGGTTGTGATAGGCTATAGTCAGACCACCTAAACTTATAGAACAGTCTAATTAGCTCGTTCTTAAATAGAATAGTAATAAAATATAGCCAAGTTATAACCATTGGGTTCCAGCATGTGCGAGGTTTTGAGCCAGACCCCCTGAACTTACAGAAGGATCAAACTCTCTACCAATTTTCATTTCTCTCTGAATCATCATGTGTGTGGCATCGAGTCAGACCCCCTGAACTTATAGAAGGGTCTGCCCTTTGCCAAGACTACTTCTTCATAATAAAAAGCAAGAAGAGGCTTAGCCACCTAAACTTATAGAACAACTCAGACCTCCTCGTTCAGAAACCAAAGAAACAGATAAAACAACAGTGAAAACAAGGCAACCTAAGGCACCAAAATTTATTGAATGCCCCGAGTCCCTGAAAAGCAGGCACAATCAGACCCTCCACAAGTCAGAGCAGTCAGATCACCTGAACTAACAGAACAGTCTGACCCTCCATGCAAGCCATAGCACTGGGTGTCCCCAAACTTATGGGGATATCCCAGCCTCCAGAGCAATTAGACCCCCTAAACTTATAGAAGGGTCTGACGCTCTATGCAAACCAAAATAAACAAGGCACTGGGTCTCCCCAAACTTGTGGGGACTTCCCAGCCTTAATGACCCAGTAAACCATCATGCAAACCAACCCACCATCCTGCCTTTCCCATATGCAATTCCTTTCACAATCTGCTTTCAGGCAATCAAAAAAACTGAAACTGCCATTACGCACATACTCTTTTATTTTAGTCTGACTTGTGTCCTGAAAGTCAAACCAAAAGTCAAAATAGGGGTGCACTTCATATATTCAGTCAGCGACGCAATGAGAAGTACAAATAGGGGTTATACTCTGGGTTTATAGAAATAAAACACTGGTTACCTGCCAGTTCCCTGCCTCCAGAACTCCTCCCGAGTTCTGGGAGAGCTCCCGCAATCGGTGGGTTGACTCCCCACAGAGTCTTGTCGCGGTCCTACGGGTTGCAATCCCGCCTGCCGCCTTCCTCTCAGATCCAACAGACTAGACTCAGAGTAAGAATGGTAGAAAAAAAAGTCATTAAGTCTCTCAGATACAAGAGAGGTGCACTCAGACTCGCGCGAGAGGGCCTTGTTTCCTTCAAGCGCCTGAGGGCCCCACAATGGCGGCCAAAACACACAGTCGCCGGTCAACTGAAGTCAAATCACCAGTTGTCAACTCCCTTACGACCTCCAAATTGCAGCAACAACCCCTTTCACAAGCTTGACTAATCTGATCCTTCCCCTGCATGCCAACTCTAATGGCAAGGCACGATGCACCCCACTGCGCTTTACAAATAGGGATACAAGAAGTCTGGGTAGTCATGCACATATCGGCTTGAACTGCTTGTGCCAACAATGCGCATGAATTTTAGTGTTCGCGTCATGCATAGCAAGGCATGTCATTGGCAGCAGCAAGCCAATTATGTCCAACCACCCGCAAAGGCACAACCGCCGCAGGCAACAGACGCGCAGTGCCAAGCTTACATCTGTCACAACGGAGCGCAATGATTACCGCCGGTGTACAGTCCATTCACGTTGTGAGGCATCAGCGCCCCAAACACTGTCCTCCCCCCTGTTAGTAGGCCGAACGAGCTAAACTCATATATTTTCCCTCACCTGGTTCACGCACTAGAATGTGCTCCAACCAGATCACCAACTGCAGATCGTGAACCACCCACCTACTAGCTTGTCCACAAAACAGTCTGTTTGAACATAGTCCGCCCACTCAGTCTTACTCATACAGCTCTCCGCAACTACCGCACTACTAATCATCGAGGTAAGTGTTTCCCTTGCTCCTTTGTTTCACTCTCTCTGCGTGTCGCTCCTGCATCTGCCCGTGGTCCAGTCTCTCGCACTTGCTTGCTCGTGGGTCGCGTACATCTGCAACGCTTGCTCCTTGAAGGCACAACTGTAAAGGAAAGGACAAAGAGACCGACCATGCAAACCAACCAAGCGGATACCACGAGAATGTTCATTCGTCCCCCGTGACTGGTTAACGCACCGTTTGACACTGTAGGTCGATATTCGGTTCATCCGGCGTTGTCAATTCTAATCAAGTAACTCCCTCCTTTCAACCTCTTCACTCGTTGTTCAGCCCGTACACCTCTCTCAGACACTTTTTCTTTGCTTACTTGCAAACACTTTGCAGTCTTCACTATGATCGGGTTCACCCACACCCTGATGACTCAGCAACCATGACCCCGCAAACAGCTTGATCAAGGTGTGTGCCGTGGAGAGGGAGACAGTATCCGGATGTACCTTTTAAGGAAGGCAACACTTTTGGTCGACAGGTAGGCCTTCAACCCACTACCCTGCCTGCGGCAACTTATACAGAAGCGTCGAGCAAACGAAATCAAATGTATCTTCCGTTATATTGCCGGCAGGTGCATTCACCTTTTTAAGTTGACACTCCGCACGCAGCTCTCGCCTCCTACCCCGCCAACATGGAACCCGAAGGAGCTATCGTGGTGGCGAGCCCTTCCCCTCATAGGTAAGTTCACTCTTTTCTCCCTCTCTCTACCTTTCTATTACACGAATATACATGCCCCTAGAAAGAAACTGAACCTTCCGCTATAACATAGCCAGATACATCGTGTTCCTCAGCGGGATCGACAGGGATTGCTCCTACCGACGTAGTAGTGAGCAATGCAGCGGGCGAGAGGTAAGTCTCCAATTTCGCGACTGGCCCGACATCTCTCGTGTCCACAAATCGATAGGATGGGCAAAGTTCGAAGGAATCAGCCGCTAGAACCATACTAACTGCTACACTACTCACTAATCACTCAAACTCTCAACAAAATCGAACTCGCCCCACCTTCAAATCCCAACTTTGACACCTTCCCCACTCGATTCCATCAAGAATCGAGTGGCCTTTCGATTTCTTATTCCCGTTCTTCTTCTCCTCTGCCATAGCCCTGGCACACCCTCTATCCACTGGCCGTGCTGTTACTCGGCGCAGGTACCCAATGCAGGAACCCAGTGCAGGAACCCATCCGGGTTCATCCCTTCCTTCTGCGCCCACCGCCGGCCCCTGCAGCTCCGCCCTGCCTTCGCTATTAGATTCGCCATAGCCTAAAACATCGGGGACGAATGTCCATTCGTCCGCTTTCATCAAGGAACGGGTGTAAAGCACCTTCCTCCTCGTCGCCATGCCCGTTTCCTTCACCATCCCCCACTTTGAAAGTACCCAGGCGCAAATCTGCGCCAAGTTCATTCCACCTTCACCGGGCTGCTGCCTTCACCCTCCGCCCTGTCTCACCGACTTAGCGCCCGTAGCCGCTGTCTCGGCACTCGTCTCTACGCTACCCACTCCGCTCGATGGCGCTCGACTTCCCTGTCGCGTCCGCCCACCCCGTCCATCATCACTCTCTCCCTCATGCGCCTGGCCCGGTCCTCCGCCCGGGTTCATCCCCCTTTTCCCCACTGCTCCGGTCCGTCGCCTTAGCACTGTCCCTTTGCTACTAGCACAGCGCTGCAACGACCGGTTCGTTCGCCATCACCACAGCGAGAGTTCACTGGCGTTTTCTGTGGCCATAGGGCTCGGTCCTACTGCCGAGCACAAAACTACTTCGCACCTCCGATTCTCCCAACGAAGATTTCGGAAAGACCAGCTTTCCACATGGGTCGTATGGCCTGTCGCCTCTCTGCGCTGCTTCTTCACGTGCACCCGGCCTAGTTCGCGCCCGTGTTCACCCCAACTTTCTCGCTACTGTCTACAGTCGCCGTACTCCTGCGCTAATTGCTGTCGCTGCACCCGGTCCCTTTAATGCTGCGTGGCCCGACGGTCAGTCGAGCGTTGGAAAAACAAAAACACTCCGCTGACGGACCTTTCTTGATTTATACGTGTCATCCTTGCGCGCGGGTCGTGCGAATCTTCTCTGTATCGTTCCAATTTTAACGGATGTCCCGAAGGACCACGGTCGGGGCAATCCCCGGCGGCCTACTGATGGATGGTCGATCATTCTCACGAAATCCCATCACCCAGGCCCGGCCCACAGGCCTGCACCCCAACAGTTCATGGGTGGGCTTACCGAACTAAGCCCATGGGGCCTGCCATACCCCCACTGCACCGCGCCCCAGGGCAGAACGGGGCGCGGCTCAGGCGCAGCCACGAAAACAGATTGTAATTGCACTTCAGGCAACACCACGAATACAACACACCCCATGTGATCCCACCGCCGCCTCACGTCCACGAACAGGACGCGATAAATAAAGCAAAGCAATAAAAATAAAGAATAATATCGGGGAACAGCGGGGCTCCAGGCGCCTCGTTAGTCCCGCGGATCGGGCCCGCCACCGCGCGTGTAAACAAAACCGAGGGGGATAGCCCTGGCGGCCCTGAACCCCATCGGTCCCTTCCGCGACACTCCGCTGCAGTTGCTGCACCGACGCCTGTTGGCCCCGATCCCCGAACCTTCATAGCGTCAACCCAATGCCGTAACCTATAGGGCTAAGCCCAAACCTGGGTTTGGCTCCGACGGACGTCTAAATAAACCGGACACTGCGTAGCACACGGGCTGACTGAAAACACCTCAACGACCACCCTATTGTCAATGTCGTCCTCCATACGTACGCACGGGTCGCAGGTGAGCACCTTAGTCAACGCGACGTAATCTCTTTAATCCCTACTTAATCAGGAGGCAACAAAAATTCAGGCCGGCGAACACGCCGACCCTTTGATCATCAACCATTAAAAGATCACGCGCGCCTCAAAAAAATCCGCGCCCCCCCACACTCTCTATTCTAGTCAACCATCCGGACACCGTAAATCACAGACGTGGCCGCGCCTAGCGCGGTATACTCAAACTTTAATCCAAAACTATTTTCTGTTGCTTGCAGAAACCAGGGCGGATACCCTTGTAAGGGTATTCGCGCCGACAACGTTCGGCCGTTCGGGACGAACATGGATACAAAAAAAGATATGTTATTGAGGAAAAAAAAAAAAAACAAGATTTGCCTGAGCATAACATTCGAATTCCTTACCAAATTTAAAATAAAAATAAAATATAAAAAACAAATACAAATAATAAAAATAAATAAAAATAAAAAGAGAATTAAATTTTATGAGTGTGCAATCATGTTTTCGACACCGCCATCTTTGGCGATTTTTCAAATTTGTTTGGCATAGCTAAATGCCCTGAAAATTTACAGAAGTGTACTTCACATAAGACAAAACCCATGTAAAAAGTTTCAAAAAATAATAAAATTGTTTAGACCCCGAACTAAAGTGAAAACAAAAAGTAAAAAGTGAAACAATACGTGGGCGAGCACATTTTTATACCGCCATCTTTGACGCTTTTTAATTCTTATTTGGCTTAGCGAAATGACTTGAAAATTTATAGGCATGTACCTCAAGTCATAGAGAACTCACAAAACAAAATTGAAAAAAACAAAATTATTTTTAGGCCACGAAATAGTTTTTGGCGGGGGCCGAACGCCGCCGGGTTTGGACCCCGTACAGGACCCCGAACGCCCGTACGTACGGAGGTCGGCCCGGGGACCTCCGTACGTACGGGCTGGTGACCCTGACTGTGGCTATAAAAGTGGAGTGCATGATGGATACTCATTGACCAAGGTTTTTTCCAAAATTTATTTGTTTGAGGGTAGTCATGACAAAAATCCAACTTACTTTATTGTAGGTTTTCTCGATGCCAAACAATAATATTTTCACATCTCTCTTTTCTAATGATCTCAAATATTTGTATATTAATTGCAATGATATTCATTATCAACTCATACTTTACAAAAACACTATAATCTTTATAAATTAGGGAAGGCGAATCTTGTGCTAGTATGATTATCAGAACATTTGTCAGTAGTTTATTAGATACATCAAATAAAAAGATCGACTTGCAATTGAGAATATTTATCCCATCATCCCAGTCACAAGTACATTATTATATATATTTAATGACATAGCTGCAATAGAGTTTCACGAAACTATGTAAAATTATATCGTTGACCCATTACGTTTATGGTGCAATATATATTTTCCTTATTTTACCATAATAGCCCGGGAGTACTTACCCGATAGGTAATATATATATATATATATATATATATATATATATATATATATATATATATATATATATCGTCACAAACAAAACTGCCCGGTAAACCGTAGGCAGAGAGAGAGAAGAGGACATCAAACGAGGGGCTGTCACAAACTGTTTCGTTGGAGTTTCACGACTCATCAGGAGGCTGAACCCTAACAGTGTGCAGAATGCCCTCACTGATTACACTGTAAATGATAATCTACCTTAACCGAAATCAAAGTAGACTATCACTCACCCACACCAGATGGAAAACTCTACAGACTGTCGGTTCACACCCCATTACAATCCATCAAAACATCCACGAAACAAAGAAAGGTCTGTCACAGCCAAAAAATACACTCCAGATACGTCGCTGGCACTAGAGGCACAGCATGGCCGCCTAGTAACGGTCCCAACCACTGCCGCTCGCCTGACCAGAAAAAACTGTAGCAGGAAGCTA
>BFEA01000029.1:503472-519311 GCA_003427395.1 Chara braunii
CCCGAACCCGAACGCCCGAACGTTTGGGACCCCCTCTCGACGCGTTCGAACGTTCGGCCGAACGCAAAACCAAAAAAAAAAAATAATAATAAAAAAAATCTAAAACTGATGCAAAAAATATATGTCAAGCAGAAGAATAAACTAAACAACATTTGCCTCAACAGTACATCCAAATTCCTTACCTGATTTGAAATAAAAATCAAATACGAAAAATAAATAATATTAATGAAAATACGAAAAAATAAAACGAGAACGAAATTATTGCGTGGGCGAGCAAGTTTTTGACATCGCTATCTTTGGCGATTTTGCATTTTTTTCTTGCTTTGTCAAATGCTTTGAAAGTTTATACATATGTATCTTACATAATAGAGAACCTACAAATAAAGTTTGAAAAAATAATAATTATTTTCAGGCCCTGAAATAAAGGGAAAAGAAAATGTGAAAAGAAAATGTGAAAAGAAAAAAAAAAAAAATTAGTAAGCGGGAAAGCAAGTTTCGACACCCCCATCTTGGCCGATTTTTCATTATTGTTTGGCTCCACAGAATGACTTCAAAATTGAGAGATTTACATAACAGAGAACTCCCAAAAAAAACATCAGAAACAAATAATAATTTTTAGGTACCAAAATAATTTTTTGCGGGGTCCGAACCCCTTCGAGTTCGGGCCCCGTACGGGGACCTGAACACCCGAACGCTCGGGGGTCAGCTTAGGGGCCTCCGTACGTTCGGCCTCGCAACTCTGTATATATATATATATATGTATATATATATATATATGTATATACATATATATATATATATATGTATATATATATATATATATTAGTTTTTGATTCTTAACTCATGATTGGCTACGAATTTGAACATGACTCCAAGGTAAAAGTTGCCTGTATTATTATTTTACATAACATAGATGTTTTTCAGATTTGTCTGAGATTTTGTTTTTTATTGTTATTATTTTCGTGTTTGGAGGGTTTTTGACGCTTGTTCGCATTCGCCTCCAAACGCGAACACGGTGCTACGTAAATACATATATACATATATAGATTTCAACTTTGATAAAGTATTTCGAGGTGATCCTAAAACAAATATTGTTCTTTTTTTTTTTTTTTTTTTGCATAACGTCGTGTTTTTTTTCCTTACTGGAGCTTGCACGGTCGGATCGCCCGGAAAAACATAGGAACCCGAACGGCCTGAATGGTAACCTAACATTTTTTTTTATTATTATTTTTTAAAACAATTCATCCAACTTGATTGGTCTGTCTATATCGAATCTAAGCTGCCTTAGTAAAATTATCCATGTTCATTGTAAAAAATTCAAGTTTTATCTACAGTATGCATTGATATTGTTTAACAATAGTAGTGATCAGGGTCACCAGCCCGTACGTACGAAGGTCCCCGGGCAGACCTCCGTACGTACGGGCGTTTGGGGTCCCGTACGGGGTCCGAACCCGAGAACGTTCGGCTCCCGCCAAAAATTACTTCGGGGCTTAAAAATAATTATTTTTTTTGAATTTGTTTTGTGAGTTCTCTATGACGTGAGGTACATGCCTGTAAATTTTGAAGTCATTCGGCTAAGCCAAATGAGAATTAAAAATCGTCAAAGATGGCGGTGTCAAAACGTGCTCGCTTACGTATTTTTTCAATTTTTACTTTTTATTTTCACTTTAGTTCGGGGTCTAAACAATTTTATTATTTTTTGAAACGTTTTTAGTGGGTTTTGTATCATGTGAAGTACACATCTGTAAATTTTCATGGCACTTAGTTTTGCCAAAGAAAAATRAAAAATCGCCAAAGATGGCGGTGTCGAAAACATGCTCGCGCACTAACTAAATTTAATTCTCTTTTTATTTTTATTTATTTTTATTATTGGTATTTGTTTTCCATATTTTATTTTTATTTCAAATTTGGTAAGGAATTCGGATGTAATGCTCAGGCAAATCTTGTTTAATTTAGTTTTCTCCATAACATTTTTTTTTTTTTCAGACTTTTTTATGACGTTTTTTTTTTTTTTTTCCCACATTCGGCCCGAACGACCAAACGAATCCCTATGGGATCCCATACGTTCAGGCGTTCGGGTTCGGACGTTCGGCCCGTCCCGAACGTCGATTACCCTGGTAGTGATAAAAATATCATTGAAATATAACTTAGTGTATTTAAATGCTTGTTAAAGTTTATCATAAATCATCATCTGAATACTACGCGGATGTGTTAGTTCTTTTATTGGTGGTTTGAATTTTTTAGGACAAATCGCCTGAATGTTTATTTGGTGAGGCGGTCACCAATTATGATATTTTTTGAATAAAATCGACTTTTTATATTTTTTGTTAAGTTATTTTCATATTTTTCAGTCCACTTAGATAATTTTGTCTATTGAATAACCATTATGCACTAGAGATGGTCTGAAACCACTAGTACCTTCCCTTATGTTTGAAAAATAGAAAAAACTCGGAATTTTCGAATTTTTCTCGAAACGTTGAAGGGTCCAAAGGCGTGGCAAAAAAAAAAAAGTTTAGTTTTGTACTGCCCTATAGTGAAAATATATATATATTTTATCTACTGCAATAATGTTGGTCAGGGTAGTCTAAGGGGTCGTGCTCACATTAGACCTTCACATAATGAATTTTGTTGCTAGTACGGACAAAGTGTGAATGTTTTTTTATTTTTCGTTTTTCGTTCTTTACTTACCCTTAAGAGCCTCTTTTCAACACGGCAAGGCGAAATTCGTGATTTGTTGAAGCTATGTTTCCCCAACTTTCATCACATTGGTGCTTAGATAAATATATCCAACTAATATCACGGTCGAATCTGTGTTTTTTTTTCTTTTTTTTCTTCCTTCGTATTTCTTGAATTTGACACTTAGCCATGAGGTTGAGACGCCCTCACTGAAGGTACACTCACACTACTACTTCTAAGAATGTATACAACTGCATTTCACGACCTAAGTTTTTGTTTCTTCCCCACCCGCCCGACCTTATTTTGTGAGTTTCACAACCGCGACTTTTTTTCTTTGTGAGAGTGCGAGAAAAGAAAATGAATTGGGTCCCATGTTCGACAAAACTCGGAGCCAAAATGAACTCTAGGCTATGAAAAATTACTCGAGGCGCCCTGTAGGATTATAAAGTAAACTTGAATTCAATCTTCCTCTTTGTGAATAAGTATTTTTGTCTTTTCTCACTAAGTCGAGTGTTGTTCCGCCCACACGATAATTCCTTGATCATTTAGGTGATTGGTATTAAGTTTAACGTATGACGGACGAAACTTATTGTCTTGACTAATTTTTAATTATCCACAGACGTTGATTGATAAATTGTCAGACAGGGACTAATTACGAATATTTATTTTGACACAGTCCTCTTATGACTGACATCTCATCAGTAACATATATAACATTTGTACAGTTGGAGGGGTTTAAGACTTATACCATGTAATCCCTTGAGCGTCCATATGATTGAATATGTATGTATATTTTAATCTTTGTGACGTAATTAAAAAATTTAGTAGTATAGAGTCAGTATGAATTGGTTTTACCACGAAACTGTTTAATCTAAGGTTGATTCAATCAGCAATCATGATCAAACTGGTAATTATTTTGGAGGAAACTCAACAACTCTGAAAAAGACTATTCCCTTAAAGTTTTTGGGGATATATATGACCATCATTATCCAATCTTCCTCCCTCACAGTGAATTTCACTCATATTCAGCGTCCCGAAAACTAGTCGGCGCCCAAAACAATAGGTCGACATGACTATCTTGTTCGGGTATCGCTATTTTACCCTCTCGATGACATTCAAAGTTGTGAAATAAAATAATAAATAACAGTTATATAGGTTTTTGTATAATAAATTTTATATTTATTATTTTGTCCTAATATCATTTTATTGTTTTTAATGAAAGTCCGAAACTGTGGACGATCAGTCAAATATTTACTTGTTTATTTCATTATATGCTCATCTAGTTCCAACTCCAGGATGCATACAATACGAACCTTACTTGATGCATCATAATTTTTAAATGCTCCGGCGTGCATTTTGAATGAGTATTACATAATCCTTAAACGTTTCATATACCGATATGAGGTTTTCCTCTCAAAGATATAGCTCAATGAATGTTCGTGGTTGTCATAGATTCGTACATTTTCATTAAAAAAAACTTTATTTTGTTTATTTTTCCATACTCTTTTAACCTTTTAGGCATTGAGAAATCATGTTAAGGCATCCTAAAGATGGTTGCAAGACTTGCGTTAAATTTTGTTTTTCATATACACATCCGGACAACCATTTTGTCAAAGCCTTATTCGTAAAGTAACCCTTGAAAAGGATAGAGACATTACCTGATTCTTAATTTAACGGCGAGTTCGGGTAGAACAATGAAAAAATATTCTTTATCAACAGATTGAAGTTGCTATTTGACGAAATTATAAATTTTAACACTCAAGGAGGTGTAGTACACTATTTAAGTTTACTACTGTCCGCTAGTGTATTACAATCGATTTAGATGCTTATGATCAATCAAATTAAATACGATATCTTAATTTTATTTAAATCAGTGATCACGGCTAACATTTGGCCAAAACAATTACAAAAAGTGCCCAGACCCTACCTGCTAGTTGATTTATCAAAATCATAAGTCCCGAATGAAGTTTTATGAACTCGCTGGAACAAAGATTTTTTTGATATCTACATCTCATTGTTCAAATGTCTCAATTGAGTCAACAATAACCAGTTCACTAAAAACTGTGGATTTGCACAATACTTTTGCAGTATTAAGATTTGCCTTCTTGAACTCAACCTAAAAAATACAAAAAAAATAAGTTTTCTGCTTGCCACGGACTGAAATTTATGTTGCTCTTCTTACCAATAGGGTTAATTCATTTCGTTTAGTTTAATTTTTTTTTCACCGCCCCCACGTTCTCATTGTTTTTCTCCTCCCACTTACCCTCCTTTGTTATTTTTCTCTTTATTGTTCCATAACCCTGAAACAGTCATTTCAGACTTTTTCTTCACGTTTTTTTATTCACTTTTTTTTTTCTCATCTCCCTCTCTTTGATCCATATTGATTTTCCTCACGTCCTTTACCCCATCATTCCTCTTCGTCGATCATCCCTTCGTTTATCTTTTTCTTCTTCTGTATTTTCTCTCGTTTTTCTTTCCGTTTTTCCTTCCTACTTCCTTGTTTTATTTTTCAACAATCATGACTTTGTTTATAACGTTGTCCGGCACGATGGTCTCACACCCTGCGATAAGTGTCGGACCTCACAGTCGTGTCCCCTAGGAGTAAGGTAGTATTGCATTGAGTGTGGAGATACCACTCCGATCGTGCATCTCGTCTATGCCCCTCACGGCTCCCTGAGACAGGACAGAGTTATACAAGGTACAACGACCCTCTGCCCCAGGGGTTGTCACCACCCTTAAGTAGGCGTATCCTTACAAAACTACTGACTTACATGCAAATGTTTTTACTTGCAATCACAAAGGCAAATCGGCTAAGGGTGTTTGCTAGATCACCTTAACATAGATATACTTGAGGTTGGACGCATAAGACTGACTCGTATATATGTCAAACATCAGGACGCTGGTGAAGTAACTTATAATTCAGACTCACTTAATTTACGAGCTTTCGCACATACAAAGTTTTGCCCTTAAATCATAAATTATATATGCTATACAAACTTTTTCCAATCAATACACATATAATGAATAAACTTCAAGGATTAAGACTTAAAATAAATAAATTATATTAAAAATATATATATATAAATTCTTAAATAATTATTTTATAATAAATATATATTATCAAATTTGAATTTTTTTTTCCATCTTAAAAAATCTCATTCACTTTTGAAACTTCTCTTTTTACTTGAATTTTTTTCTTCCAATAATGGAGTATCCCTCTTATTTAAACTGCATGTTAAATATGAAATGAAAGTGTGATTGAACTTATAAAATTTTTAAATTATACTTTTATTTGATTATAAGGAGTTGCAGTCCTAAATAGGTTAATTAAATCCTAATTAGAAAATATTTGTTATCGTAAAATGAAAGTTGAATTAAAATATTTCATAAATTCATCAAGACTTGCATTTCATCTTCAACAAATAGATGTAATTGAAAGAAAAGAAAAAAAAATACACGATAACTTGTAAAATCAAACTGTAAGTTTTAAAATTCAAAGAACTGTGAAATGACAATTATAAAATAATAATATTTTTTTTAATCATTTTTTTTTAAAACTTTCATTCTGATTTTTTTCGTTGCATTTTCATACAAGCAAAGACAAATCTGAAAATGCACAAAGCTTCGACTTTTGGAAGAGAAACAAACATGGACTTTAAACCTTTCAATCATGTATAAAAAAATAAGATAGGCTCGTGTTCTTTCAATGAAATATGAAATGTATAAGGTTATTGACCTTGCTAGTGATCCTTATTTCCTTAACATCAAAAAATATGAAATTCGGATATTCAAACCAAATGATTAAGGTTACACTGTCGGACCAAATTTGACAATGTTTTTGTAGTCGACACAACATTGATCCCTGTTACCATGTTGGAGTCAATCAAACGTAAAGGGTTAAAGCGCTTTAATGCGACATATGAGACCGACTTCTCGACCGCTAAGTTCGTCGTAACTAAATGGTTTCACGCACTACCAAGGCGAACACGAAAGACAGGGAGGGTTAGTAATCAAGACCTTTAATCGCAAGGGTCGGAAGGTTAGTCGAAAAGAAAAAAATCGGGAGAGATATGACGACAACATTCTAAGTTTGTCGAGAGTTTATACGATAGAACAAAACGAAATTAATTAGTTCAAATCCTCAAAGATCGAATACATCGGTATAAAGGAATCGATGGTTCACTCTTTTGTAGATTCGAAAAATTGTTAAAAATTAATATAAACCCTGACCGCGTGCTACGGGCAATCGAGAAACACATGTTTTGTCTATATTATCGGGTCACGGTACACAAAGTTCACTTCATCCTACCTTGAGGATGAATTTCTTAGATGACACCCTACTTTCAGTACACCAAATACTACCCAGACCTGCATCAATGCAAAAATCACATAGACACACAAATGCATGTACAAAATATACGATAAAAGTCAACTTTGATCTGTTCATGACTTGTCCCTCACTCCCCAAAACCTTGAACAACATTTCTTCATACTTCTGATTTTTTTCACTCAACTCCCTCACTAGATTGTAAGTTTCTTCAGAGTGATTAAGACTCTCCAGGCTTAGATACAAGGCAAGTTTCATCCGTTTGTTTCGGCTTTGTCTTTAGGTGTGGGTATCACGTTATATGGAAATTGAGTCGGAATTTTTACCGACTGGTTATCCGATGATAACACAACTGTTGTTCCTTACAAACTCTTCCGTAATTTTCGTAAATAATGATGAAGACTTGTAGACACAACACAATCCAATATAATCTTAACATTTTTTTTTTTGTGGACAATGCGCACATACAAATGCAGACACAAAATTTATCACAAACGTCAACTTTGATATGTTCGTGACATGTCCCTAACTCCCTAAAACCTTGAACAACATTTATTCTCTTGACTTTTTTTCGCCGGACTCCCTCACTAGATTCAAAGTCTCATGAGACCGACTAAGACACTTCAGTCTTTGATACAAAGGAAGTTACATCCGTTCCCTTTGACTTTGTCTTCGGGTGTGGGTATCATGTGATATGGAAGTTGAGTCGAAATTTTTACTGACTGGTTATCCGATGATAAAATTTTTACTAACAATTGTTGTTCCTTAAAGACTCTTCTGTAATTCTCTTAAAAAATGATAAAAATATGTTGGCACAACACAATCCAATATAATCTTAACATCCATTTTTCCGTGTAGTTTTCTATAAGGTTTACTATGGACAATGCGACTTGGAAGGTCACAACCACCTGTCCTCGTGAATGTTAGAAGTAACTTATGTCTTACTTTTAACTCTGGCTAGTTGCAAAAATTGTCACATCACGGTTCGTGCAATGAACAATAGTTCTCTCTCCCTTCATTTCACTCAGTGATATTGAATACTGGTTACTTACCCTTTCAAACCTTTATGACCACCACCCTTAATTTTTTCCTTCTTACAGTTTCTTTCTTCCTTATTCTCTTATAATTTATTCATTGATTTTTCATTTATAACTGACATTTCGTTAAAATTGATATTTTGTTTTAAATTCACGAAAATAGACTTAGTTAAAATTTAATTGCTCATCAGGTGACAAAGAGGTTATCTCACTTTGTCCATCTGATGTACCTCAACATAAAGTACCGTTAACATACATCCGATGGTCATATCATTAGGAGTCGCCACGACACTCGATGATCTGATCATCCGACGTCATAGGGACAAAAAAACACTAAAAAAAATTGTTTTTTTATACGCTCAATTTCGTGAATTTAGAAAAAAATGTCAGTTTTAACGAAATGTCAGTTTTATGCTTCTCCCTTTTGACATGCACAAGCAAACATAATGCATCTACAACAAAATCATAAGATAAAAATCAGTTAAAGGTTTCACGATAGTAAGAAAGGTTACACAGGGCCACGTTTCTACCATCCACACCTTAATAAAATTATATAGGGATTGTCGTCAATTGGTTAATCTTTTGTGAGACCTTCCTTTCCCCAAACACCGAATAAAGCTTTCCGATAGTAGGGTACATTTTTCGGGATCTACTCTCTCTATACTACTGCCCAAGTTGATTGGCAATAGGGCATACCTGATAGCCATAGTCCGAGTCATCCTATCATCATTACTTGGCGCCGGTTAATAAGGAAGACCTCACGGTGCCTCGCTCCTCCTACCACCAACTTATATATTTAAGTAAGGTTGGTCGGAAATAAGGCAGACATACTGGAGCCTCGCTTCTCTAACTACCACGTCCCTTACTTAAGCAGATAGTTAATATGGTAGACCTCCCGGATTCTTACTCCTTCTATCACCTTTGCAATTTTCTTTTAAAGAATTTTGTCGTCTCACTTCAACTGTTTTCCATTGTTGAACGCAGGGTTATATCCATATCTTAGATCATTCAGAAATCTTTGAGTCAATTGGGTAGGCCACACGAGGTGCACATCTCATGATTGAGGCAACTTATAATAAGGTAGTTCACTCGGGATTTTCCTTTAATGTGCACTTCAAATGATTTTTCGACTTACCTTTGGTCTGTGTTATCTTAAGAAGATGTGAATGTTAGTTGAAGGTTTGACGAAAAAACATTTAGTCAAAGTTTTTCTCATTTATAAATCTTTTGTCAAATATATAGGAATCTTACCAACCATGGTCATACGCAATCCAATAATCTTCATAGTATCCAACCGACCTCATTTTAATCTCAATTTTATCGACGTAAAAAAAAAATATCAAGCAGAGCAGAATAATTAAAAAACAAAATCCCAATTAAAATATCAATATATTCATGACAATCCTTATGTCCAAATCCTGGTTTCTCACGCTAAATTAACCTAAACGGTATTTATTAATACCTAAAATTTCTAATTAATTCAATTTTTGATTCCTTCAATCTGCTGTTAGATGTTTAATGACTAATTTTGTCATTCAATTTTATTTTTTTATAGTGTTTATTTACAATTCTAATTATTATTTATCAAACAATATAAATTACATTTCTTTTACATATGTTTTGTACTATAAAATTTTTATCCTCTTCTGTGTATTAATTTCAATTAGTTTTTTTTTTGCAATAGATTTGAAGATGGGGTGGACCGTGCTAAGTAGGGGCTTCACAAGTTGGGTAATGAACGCACTATGGGGGTATGGGCAAATTAGGGGGGTACTATATTCTGGGGTGGGGATAAATGTAAGGGAAGAAATAAAACTTCAGCGGTGATAAATGATGATAAAAGGAAAGCAAAGGTATACTTTGGGTGGAAACTGGATGCCTCTAGGGTTACAAAGAGCGGGACGGTGAGACTGTTTCAAGTTGGGGCCGATGAGAAAGACCTAGCATTTGTTTTTTGTTTTTTTTTTTAGACAACTACAAGACAGGGAGAGAAGGTTGAGGAGGAGGAGATACTTTATATGTTATTTTTTAGAATTTGTGCTACGCATGTAGCACATGACAAATCATCATTAACTGACGATCATCAGTGCTATGCACGACTAAGGATACAAATGGTTGTCTTTAAAAATTCGGGTGAAGAGTAGTATTTTACTGATTATATCATGACAGACTTGTATATTTTCTAAATTGATGGGTGATGTCTTGGCTATTTTTTTTATTGAAAACACGACTTTAAAAGTGATTGATCCCTGACTTATATTTTGCAGAGCAATAATGTTCTACAACAAAATAGGCTATCAGCCGGGCCGCCCGGGTCCCGGTGGCCAGCCCGTGCAAGGACCAGGGAAGGTCCCCCCAAAAAAAAGAAAATCGAAAAAATCCGAAAAAAACCTATGTTATGCAGAAAAATAAACTGAACAGTTTTTGCCTTAAGGTCACATCGAAATTTTACACAAAAAAAATAATAATAATAAAATTTTAAAAATATTATTTTTATTTTTATTTTTTTAATTGTTTTTGGCCCGGCCGGGCAAGTGACCCCGGGCCACTCTGGTAGCCTAGACAACGAAAAAATTTCCTAGAATTAAATAATCATTCTATAGTAAAATTACAATATAAATTTTAAATTTTCGTTCCATCTTAAAAAATGTCATTTCAGTTTTTTAATTTTTCATCTTACTTTAAAACTTTCATTCAAAGAATAGGGTATCCCTTCTCATTTCGAGTGCATGCTAGAGATGGAATGAAAGTCTAGATGAGTTCATGAAATATTTTAATTGGACTGTCATTCCAAGTAAAGATTTTCAGTCATAAATAGGTTAATCGAATCTAAACTAAAAAATATTTGTTGTAGTAGAATTAAAATTTAATTAAAACATTTCATAAAATCGTCAAGACTTTTAATCCATCTTGAACAAATAGATGTAGTTGGAAAGGAAAACTCATATTTAGACGGAAACTTATCAAATAAAACTGAAAATTTTAAAATTGGATAAACATTGGAATGATAATTTATAAATATGAAGGATTTTTTTTGTAAGGAATGTTTTTTCAACTTTCATTTCTCGTGCTAATTTTTCTGTTGTATGCTTTCCGTTTACCGATGACAGAATGACGCTGACTGGTACTGGGGCGATATGCCTTGTGACCTATTTATTGCAAAAACGTAGTAAGATCTGATAGAGATATACAGAGATTCAGCGAGGGGGAAAGATAATTCAGTGGTGAACGGGGGGGAGAGAGAGTTGTCGAGACAACCTCAGAGGGTGAGGATAATCTTAATTTTAAGAGTTCGATAACTATGAAATGTGAGGATAAGTTTTGTTGTTGGAACGTTTATTTTTCTATAGAACAACTTTGATTAATGTAATCATCATCATCATCATTCGTAGATTGATCGTCATCTGTACCTCCACCATCAGTAATAGTGTCTGCTTCGTCAGTAGTAATATCATGTGCGACGCTAGGCCCGATTCCCAACTCGTGTTGATGTATCATCTCGACATTGTATCTCAAGGAATATTGGAGTCACTTTCCAACAGGCGTAGCTCCCCACCAATAGACTGGAACCCCTGCAAAACAAGTAGGAGTGCATATTCCTATTTGTTGGCGCGACTGGAAAAAAAAAAAAAAAAAAACTAAATGGTAGAGTTTTTTTCTCATTTTTTCAAAGAGTAAGAAAGACATTGGTGGTTAAAAAAAAAGGCTATAACTTTGAAATATCACCTGGTACTTCATAATTATGATATTTTACTCATCTGCTTCATGTGAATTTGAAATGTTGTTCAACATTTCAATAGTTCAGTGGTGTACCAATCGAGCTAGGCTAGCTGGTTCCCTCACTTTTTTTGAAACTTTTCGTCACTTAAATTCCAAACTGAAAATCAAACGTTGAATTTTGTGCATGTCCCCCAGTTTAAACCCAACCCACAACCCCATAACATTTTCTCAAGAATCACTGGTCCTACAATAATGGTTATTCAAAATCGACAGCTACAAGTCTCAGTCTTGCACAACCCCTTTAGAACCCACATAGCAATTGTCATCCCCAATAATTAACGAGATGAGTCTTGGGAACAAATTCTGAACCCTAATATACAGACTCTATTTAGGGAGGTCTTAGACATGCGAATAGTAGAAACCCTTAGGGTTTTTTGAGAAATGGTTGGGACTTGAAATTCTTGAAATGACCTGAAGTAGTTGAAGCTTCTGAAAGGGGTTTCAGGTTCCCCTATCCAAATGGTTGGATGAGGGTACCTAAAAGTTTTTCAAGAGGCTTCAACCACTTCAGACTCTTCAAGTCATTTCAGGAATTTCAGGTGGGGACATGAAAATTCTGAAATGACCTGAAGTGGATGAAGCCTCTGAAAGGGGTTTCGGGTCCCCCCATCCAAGTGGTTGGATGGGGGGACCTGAAAGCTCTTTCAAAACTTCAACCACTTCAGGTCATTTTAGGTGACACATAGCAACGTTAAAAAAAAAAAGGCAAAACAAACAAACAAACATAAAACTTGTCCTTCAAACCACCCAAAACTTCTAAAATGACATGAAGTGTCTTCATACAATTTTAACGGTTTCAGACCACTTTAGAATCTTCCATTCTTAAATTTCAGGAAGTTGTTAACCGCGAGTGGGTTTTGGAGCATTGAATTCTCACCAATGTTTGTGTTACTCAAACCAACATTCTTGCTTCTGCTTCGTTTACACCTATTTACAGTGGTGCTTCTCCCTAGAGTTGGTCAAAGTGACCCTGGGCCACACAAAGAGATGACGGTCGTACCGGTAACCTTGAGAACAAACATCGAACCCTGGTATTCGCAGCCCTAAGGCTGCGGTATAGTTGGCTTCCTCGTCTGTGTCAAGGTGTCACATTTTTTACGGCGGGCAACGAAGACGCAAAGTGGGTTATTAGGGGGGGGGGGGGAATTGGGGGATTGGTCCTTGCCAAAATTGCGGACTACTTACACTAGCTCTGGTAGAACTGAGACTTTTAAAAAAATGAAGGATCGGTCATCGGGTGGAAGTGAACCCTAAAAAGAAGTGGGGGGCGTTGGACCTGTTCTGAGAGAAGGTTAATAACGGTTGTATTTTTCATTACCACTTGAAGACACCCTTCACCACTTCAGGATGCAGCCTGCCTAAACAGGTGGTTTTCATGGTCTTCGGACCTTTCACCACTTCAGGACCATTTAGGTCTAAAAATCCTGAATGGTCCTGAAGTGGTGAAAGCTCCGAAGACCCTGAAAAACACATGTTTAGGCATGTTGCATCCTCAAGTGGTGAAGGGTGGTTTTCATGATCTTCCACTTCAGGACCATTCATGACTTTCAGATTACCAAAAACTCTTACTTGACTACTTCAGGACGCCCTTCACCACTTCAGGATGCAGCCTGCCTAAACATGTGGTTTTCAGGGTCTTCGGATCTTTCACCACTTCAGGACCATTCATGATTTTCAGACTGTCAAAAACTCCCACTTCATAATTTTAATTCCTGAATTTTCAGCTACCCGATAACCGGTTCTGCCTGTCTTCGGATAGAAGCAGACCCCCAAAAAAAGTGAGGGCATGTGAACTGCAAAAGGGCTCTCAGGCTCAGACATTGAGGCCCGTTTTCGCAAAACAGGGAAGTCAGGCATAACGAAACAAGTGTTTTGCAAGAGGCAACTTTAACGATTGTTTGTGCTCGGACGAACCCGCAGAAAAATATAAAATTTTGAGAACCAGGTCGTGTTCTTTCTATGAATAATATTAGAACATTTTCAAAAAATCATTTAAACTGTGAAATAATCGTCGCGCCGATTCAACACATTTTTTATTTTTACCACTCAGCCATGCGTGGGCTAACTAAAAAAATACTCCAAATTCAATGAGTTTTCGCGCTCAGAAGAATGCATGAAGAAACCTTAAAATTGGAGTACTCATAGATTTTGTTGTGATCTTTACAAGAAAAACGCTCAATAAAAAAAATAAAATCATTCCAATTGTGAAATAGATCGCGAACGCAATTTGACCCATATGTTAATTTTGTCATTCAACATCTCTCTTTCTCTCTCTCTCTCTCACTCATATCAACAAATGGAACAAAACTCTCTCTCTCTCTCTCTCTCTCTCTCTCTCTCTCTCTCTCTCTTTGTGGCCGCCCCCCCCTCCCTCTCTCTCTATCTCTCTCACTTTTTGTCTCTCTCACACTCATAATAATAAATGGAACAAAACTCTCTCTCTCACTCTCTCTCTGGTAGCGCCTCCCCCTCCCTCTCTCTCTCTCTCTCTCTCTCTCTCTCTCTTTCTTTCTCTCTCTCACTCTCTGTCTTTCTCTCATACTCATAATAATAAATGAAACAACTCTCTCTCTCTCTCTCTCTCTTGTGTGCGCTCTTAGTCTCATTGCTTTGGCTACCTTAGGGCTGCGTTTCCCACGCCCACGCGGTAGACAATACCCAGGCATGTGAATAATTTGCTCGAGGTGACCCCGGACACCACAAAGAGAAGGGGGTGGTTTCCCAGGTACTACACAAATTCCCATGGTTCTTTTGGGATGCAGTGAATCGGCCGTGAGAAAGGTGGTGGTGGTTTTAGCAAATTCACAGGTCGAGGTCCGAATTCTTTCTAGGATGCCGCTGAAATTACAAGGGCTTCAGAATTAGGGCAGAGCGAGCCCCTATGCGAAGGGCGGAAGTTCTTTGGCCTACCGGTAGGCCATGGTACGAGTGTTTCCGAGATTGTACTGTTTGAATGGTTGTGTTCAGATCGCCAAAGAGTTGGGCGCTGTGTCTCCTTCCCAAATTCCGAGAATTGAACACGCTGCCATATTTCTTGATTGGTACCCACGCTCCGCACTCCAGAATCTGCCACGTGGTAAGCTACCAGTCCGGTTCGACGACGCAGATTCGCACGCCGTACCCGCTTTCCATGGTGGCCTGAAGCTGGACGTGTTTGTGGAGAGGTGCTGAATCCGGACGGTTCCATGTGTCTCCTACTGTCCAAGGCGAACACGATCCTACTGTGCAGGGGCGACTCGCAAAGGAGATTGGATTTAATGCCTGAATCTGGACGTGTTTGTGGAGAGGTGTTGAAACTCGCCATTGATTCTCTTTTCTGCATCTCTGCATGAAACACGTCCACATTCAGGCGCAACCGAAGCCTGCTTGGTAGTGGGACCTCGGCCCATGTTAGGATTGCCTTCGTTGGACCGCACGACCTTTCCCCTAACAGAAAGGTTCACTAGGAGACAGAACGCAACCGGAGTAAGCGCGGCCTCTTGGGCGGCAATTTGTAGTACTGAGACGAGATCAAGATTCAAGATGGTGTGCTTGCCTTGCCTGCTTCCAGTGTTTCTCCTGCCAGTGATTGCGATTCTTCCCAGGATTTGGTATTGGTTCTTGGGGAAGATCTATGATCTATTCGGATGGGACAAAAAATTCAAGCCGCCAACACAAGCCGATTACGCCTGTCCCTTCCGTCAGCGCAAGAAGAGAGTGGAGCCGAAGCAAGCGCAGGTGGAACTAAGCCCGCTCGATCCGCATGCGATCGACGGGAAGAAGGAGAAATGATGACGTACACACCTATCTCCACCAGCTTTCGTCTTCGTCATTCGTTAGCGCTATCAATCGGTGAGTTCATGCCTGTGGGTCTGCCGCGTGGGCGTGGGTGCGAACGTATGTATTGTGTGTGTGTGTGTGTGTGAGAGAGCGAGCGAGCGAGCGAGCGAGAGAGAGAGAGAGAGAGAGAGAGAGAGAGAGAGAGAGAGAGAGAGAGAGAGAGAGAGAGAGAGAGAGTTGTTTGAGAGAGAGAGAGAGAG
>BFEA01000029.1:537741-550816 GCA_003427395.1 Chara braunii
AGAGAGAGAGAGAGAGAGAGAGAGAGAGAGAGAGAGAGAGAGAGAGAGATTTCAGGCAGTGACTATTTCGGTCCTATGTGCACTGATCCGGCATTCTTGAGGACAGGAATTGGCTGAACGTTTGACGGGAAGACTATTTCTTGGACGACTAGGAGTTCTACTGTTGTCTTCTCTCCCCTCTCCATCTTCGTCTCTTCTCCCCCCTTCATCATCCGTGGTTTCTTCCCCATGTGTGTGCCCAAGGGGGGACCTTCCTTCTGTGTATGATTCCCCTCCTTGCTGTGTGACATGTATGATGATGATTGTGTGAGTTGAGTCTGAGTCTGATGTGTCAGGTCATGTATTTGAGTTTTCCACTCCTCTGCGTTGCATTACATCGTTTTGTTCTTTGTCCTGTTCATCACATCGGCGCTCCTTGGACACGTGCATCGATCATCTTCAGATGAGCATCCATCAGTCTGTCAGTCTCTTAGTCCACGAGTCTGTCCTCTTTCAGTGTGTCACTGTGTTATTGACCGTTTGTCAGTCTGTCAGTCTGTCAGCAATTGGCAATGCCCGAGCTGGTCTGTGTGTCGAGATATTAGTTTTTTGTGTCAGTCAGTCAGTCTGCCTGGTTGCCTGTCTGTCTGGCATTCTGTCATGCTGCACTGCATGCAGGCTTATGAGGATACAAATTGCACATATGCCCGGGCACTTGTGTTCGTTTGCGTACCTCTCGCAGAAGATACTCAGGTGTATATGGCCCCTCATTCAGCTGGCTGTCTGATTTGCCATGGTATGTTCTGACTGAAGTATTTGCAGGAGCGGCAAAGCGTGGAGGGCTCGGGGGAATAGGATAGAGCATGTTTTGTCCCATGCGTGGATCCTCTTTCAGCAGGTCTCCTTAGTGATACGCACACCACGACTGTCTTGACTGAATCTAGCTGTAAGAGTTGTTAGATGCATCCTGCTGCAGGCACAGGCTCTGTTCAGGACAGGCTTCGTGTAGGCTATCTCTTGGGGGTTATAATTGTTCTGAGTTCAGGGCTGGGCCTCTGTTGACTGAATCTAGCTGTAAGAGTTGTCAGGTGCATTCTGCTGCAGGCACAGGCTCTATTCAGGACAGGCCTAATGTAGGCTATCTTTTGGGGGTTATCATTTTCTGAGTTCAGGGCTGGGCCTCTGTGCTGCAGTGAGGTCAACATTGTCCTGTGTAAGTTGGGCTCACCCCAGCCAGCTTAAAAAAAAACTCATGGCCCACTCATAAAGTTTTGGAGGCTTGGGGCTACCGGACCGCAATGGCTGACGGCACCAGGCAAAAAAGAAGAAAAGTGCAATAACGACAGTATGTTGTAGTAGGGTGAAGAAGGTAGGTGGTACAGTCAGATAGGGAATGGTTAGCATGCTAGTGACTTGTGGGCTTCAATGGGATCTTTAGCGTCCGACTTGTTAGGCTGTGGGCAGAATGGGGTTGTACGCTGCAGTAAATGCAGAGACTCCTCAAATGACTCTTGAGGGGTAAATAATCTAGGCTGTTTTTTCCGGGCGCCCGGGCACCCAACTTATGCCCGGGTACCTGCCCGGCTGCCCGGCCAGGCATGACCCCTGGGCAGGTTTCTGAGCAGCCCCAGCGCCAAAAAAAAAAATAGAAAAAAAAAAAGAAGAAGAAAAAAATGTTGTGTAGAACACAAACGACTTTTGGCTGAGGGTATTCCTCATGGAATCAGAGATAAAAAAGAAAATAACAGAATCACACTAACGCACCCCCGTTTGAAGTTTAAACCCCTTTAGCAAAGTTTAGCCCCTTTAAACGAGATTTAGACCCCCCCTCCGCACCCCTTGGAAGCCAACTGGCAGAAAACGAAACGAGCCCGGATTTGGGGTCCTCTGGGAGAGCGCAGAAAACCAAAAAAAAAAACATCCACTGATTTTTTTTCAAATCTGAGTTGGGGGCTGCACCTGTCTCTTATACACATCTAGATGTGTATAAGAGACAGGTCTATCAGTCGTGCTGACTGGTTGGTGATCTGCCGACCAGTCTGTAGAGGGCCATCTCCTGTCTTATTTTTCAAATCTGAGTTGGGGGCTGCACTGCGCTTGCTGAGTACAGCCCAAATCCGCTGAGAAACTTTTGGGGATGGGGGGGGGGGGGGGGGTTGAGGTTGGAGTATAGGGGGGGTAGGGGCGATATAGGGGGTATTGGGGGGGGTAATGAGGGTGTTGGGGGCGGTTTGGTGGTGTTGGGTGGGGGGGTATGGGGGTATTGGGGGCTGCAATGGGGGTGTTGGTGGTGTTATTAGGGGTTCTGGACCCCTTTTTTTTTTTGCAGGGTGCTGATGACCCCTGATTGGTAGGTGCCAACCCGCCGATCGGTCGGCGGGTCGGCAGCCGACCAGTCAAGGGCCACAGACCGTCGGGGGGTGCAACCCTGCTTCCTAGTAAGTACTTCGGAAAAAAAAAAAAGGACTCCTATGGCTGTCACTACAGGACTCAATGCTGATCAGGAGGCATTTAAGCAGATCCCCCGCCCACAACTCGGATTTTGGGCCTACCATGCCACACTGAGCAGCCCGCCGGTCAGTACCGGTCCTTGGGAGGGTTTGTCCTCCGGGTCAGTCAGTCGTAAGACACGGCCTTTAGCCCTACTCAGCCCGTGTGGGTTTGGTCAACAAGCTCTACGACCTCATACGCATAGTTCTTATCACCTGGACAGAAGAGACTCAATGCAGAAAGAAGAGACAAACAGACTCAGCAAGTACCATTGGGTGAGTGCACATCCATAGGGCGAGGGGATAGGCTGAAGGCTTGGCGAGAATATACCAACTCCAGCTTGGTCAATTTGGTGGTCAACAGCTCCGGTCAACGCCTTGGTCAGCGCTGGTCAACGCTGGTCAACCCCTCAGTCAACACCTCGGTCAACTTCCTGGTCAACGCCTTAGTCAACATCCAACTCGGCTATGGCTGCCGACCCCTTATCTCCTTGCAACCTTCACTTCGCCTTATCCCTCCTTCCTTCTTTCTCACTTCCTTTCTCCTTCACCCGGCTATATCTTTCTTTTCCCTTCTTCGTCTCTCCCTTCTCCTTCCTCGGCTATGGTCTCTCTCTCCCTTGTCTCGTTTCTCCTTGGAAACCCTGTGCCCGAGCTTCGGCGGCTATGACCGCCACCTCCTATCTTGGACCGCGCAACCAATCTTGTATCGCTCCTCTCTCTCTCTCTCTCTCTCTCTCTCTCTCTCTCTCTCTCTCGTCGTCGTTGTCTTCTTTGCAGGTACGCGGCACCTTTCTTCAGTGGCACAGCTATGGCGGACCTCCTCCTTCAATGGCGCAGCTTCAGCTATGGCGCCTGACTATCAACAACAGCGATGGCGCGTGGAGTATCGGAAACCTGCTCTAATACCAATGCAATCAGACTCGCTTTCTTCTTCACTTCACATACATGCAAACAGATGGCAGTTCACGCTGGCACCAAGCGCCCACTCAAAGCTCAGAGATATGGAAACTGAGAACACAGTTCAGATGCAACTCGCTTCAACAGGCTATGGCGCATTAGCGCCTGTACATCCCAACTCTCGTCACTGTGTCCAACACCATTGTTCGCACACACTCAACTCTGGATCATCCTGAATACCCCACACACTTCCCTGTACTACACACACACACATTAAAGCCTATCTCTAACGTATGGCGGCTATGGCCGCTCAACTACTACTGACTATGGACACACTGTCTTCCTTCAGCCCACTTCAACCTCGGGCAACCTGCAGACCACCTCGCACAAGACGCCGGGACAGCGCTTCTGCATGGCTCACGCAGCGAATGAATGAATGGCTGGGCGCTGCCTCTTGATTTATACTTCTGTAAGTCGTTGGTCTGCCCCTTTTCCACCAGGCCCATGATGTACACAGTCCCTCATGGTACTTGCTGACTGTGCAAAGTGAGACTGGGACTGGGTACCGCTGACTAAGCGAAGTTGGACTCGCCACTTGCCCACTTGCTTCTGACTAAACGTGAGCAACTCTCGAAAGGCCACTTCCGGACCTTCCGGACGTCTGTGGACTTGGCCTTTCGGGACTGCAGCAGCTACGACCTTGGCCTTTCAGGACTGTAGAAGCTACGACCTTGACCTTTCAGAAACTCTACAGCTACAGCCTCTACACAGCTATGACCCCTACTCGACAGACCTACAGATCGAACCCCTACAACTACACAGACCTACGGCAGACAACAGCCAACTACCAAAACACAGGTCGCGGGTTCAAACACTCAGGGGTTAACTCGATACTGTACACGGGTAAGGTAAGGTCTGGGGATCGAACTCTGGGGCCCGCATCTGTGGCTGCAAAAGGTGAAAACCGTTTCATATATATATATATATATATTTTTTTTAAAGACAAGGCTCCAATCTATTCATGGGGAGCAGCACGTGCCGGGAACCGGGCCCAGTGTCCCATATGGAAATTTACATAGAATTTTGGAAGTTTGAGATAGGGGGGCCATTACCCAGCTTTGGCTAAGAAATTTTGAACAACTTGGAAAACTACTACGACAAACTTCAGAAAAAAGGTCTGGCCACAACAAAACATGCCACCACAGAGGTCCTACAAATGCTCAAAACCCTGTGGATCCCTAGCAACCCTTCTAAAACTCTCCAGCACTGTCTTACTCCCTGACAGGCTCTTCCAGGCCTCACACTCCCACCCTGCTGGGTTACAGAGCAACACGACTCACCCCAGCTCCGACCAGCGTCGTCCCAGCAGCAACCCTTGGTTGTCCCTTGGAATGCCCACCTCAAAGCATCCCCAGATCTCTCTACCAGGCCTCACACTCCTGCATCAGCAGGTTACAGGGCAACACCCCAGCACCGGCCAACGTCGTTCTGGCATTGAACAGGCGCAGATCACTGAGTATATCAGCAATGGAGCCATCTAAGATGAGTTGCTAGGAGTCCCCAGAATCCTAAATCATTCTTAAGACCCCCAGACCCCCCTTGGCAACCATGAACAACCAACCAAACCTTGGATCTTTTTTTCATGTTGAAAATGAGAAATTTATAATTTCTTTTTGGAAAGATTCTTGAGATACCGGGGGCCTTACCCAGCTCCGGCTACGATAGACAACTATGTAATGTACACAAGAACACTAAAATTCTGTCCTCCCCCAGGCATGGATCAAAGAAGCATTATGAACGAGAGACCATCTGCTTGGGGCCTTTCAGCAGCCCCAACCTACCTGCCTCACCCCTATATCCCAATGCCCAATCTCTACCCGGCCTCATGCTCCAAACTGCTAGGTCACAGAGTGGGGCGACCCACCCTAGAAACCCCCCAGCTGCTAGGCCACAGGGCAAAGCGACCCGCCCCGGCACCAGCTAGCATCGACTAGGCACCAGCTCCACCAAAAGACAGTTGAGTGCCTTCCACCCTCGACAACTCCCCAGATCTCTCTACCAGGTCTCATGCCCTCGTACAGCTCGAGTTACAGGGCAGCGCGACCAAGCCCTAGCACCGACCAGCGTCGTTTTTGCCTCGTCTATTCGCAAGCCACCGGGACTCAGGACTAAGGCAAATACCAGTCAAGCCACCAATCAGCACCATAGCAGTAGATCTTATCATGCATCTCCTTCATGCACTGGTTGGAGATATCCCCCAAAAAACACCCTGAGCCCTACTCTGGCAAGTCTTACCACGATGAAGCCACCATCTCCACCGCTGCTGTACCCTATTTCAACCCTACAGGCTAGCCCCTTCGCCGCAGAGCGCATCATCTCCCACCGTCACAACCACGACAACCCCCAGCCTCCAGCACCAAACCTTGGAAGAATTTTTTAAATAGGCAAAAACAGGAAATAAAAAATCCCGAAAAAATCACATGAGCATTTCAGCGCCCACTGTTCCCACAGGGAGAGAGGGAGAGAGGGGAAAACCACCCTCTATCCCCATGGAAACTCCAGCGCCTATTGAAGTCTCAGTTACATATATAAGGGTCACAAGAATCAAATGGATTACTCCTCTCCCCCAAAAGACAACCCTCTGTCTGTTCACTGCCTCCGCGGGAAGGCGCCCCTCACCTCCCCGCCCCAGTTTAGAACAGCCCCCAGAATACCACTGCTGATCCCTCAGTCGTGTACAGTACCCCCTAAAGTATGCCCCGGCGGAGCCGGAGATCCCCCTTCCTTCCTGTCCCACCCCCTCTAAGCGGAACAGCCTCTCAACTTTCACCCTGCAACACAGCACCCCTTGTCCTCTCCCCCCAACCACCATAGCTGATCCGACCCAAAGATCAACGTGGCCCAGAAAAGGACAAACCCTCAATACCGCCTCTACCCTCTCAAAGATCGCACCACCCACCTTGTGTAACCCTCGCAGGGAGGGACTCCAACCCTAAAGGAGAAATCCATTCCAACACCTCTGACCTGGATCCCACAACATCCCGGACTGAGACTCGCTTGTTAAGAACAACAACATAAAACCAATTACTTGAGAACTCACTGTTTGAGCAATTGTGTAAGAGCTAAATTTTTCAACCTAGTCCACATCAGTCATAGAAAGCAAGTCACGAACTTCCATCTACAAGATCAGAGTAAGAATATCAAATTCGAGAAAAATCACGGGTTTCCATCTACAAAATCAGAGTACAAATTTCAAATTTGAAAATGTCGAGTTTAGGAATTTTTTTAATGAATCATGCAAACGAAGTTTGGAACTAGCTTGAGCCGCGATTAGGAATTAAGACCTCGATATTAGAAACAGATTTACGAAAATCAGTATCAAGAAGTTCAATCAAGGAATTCTAAGAAAACAAAATTTGGAATATCAATCGTAACGAATTCGATCACAGCAACAGTACAGGACCAATCAAGAGAATTTTCAGAACGAACTTAGAATCAAAAGTAGAAAAACACCCGAATTAAAACAACGAATATGGTAAACCCAGACAGGTACCTGATCGTAGTTAAGCTCATATCTAGAAAAAATATGAACCAAAAAAACTTGCATTAGGAGATCGAGAAAAATCAAGATCATAAGACTTCCAACCAGGCAACCCCTCACAGTGCCCTAACGACTCCAACAATATGCCCCATCCAGCACACCCCTTCCCCCTCAAAACCTCACCTCCCCCTTCATCGGCTCCCTTTCATCGGTTCCTCGCAACTCGACCTCGTCCTGGCTAAACTTCACCATTTCTACGAAAGGTCGAACGATGAAGATCATCGGACCGCAGCAGAACTCACCTTCTCCAGGAGATTGTGCCGCATTGTGAGACCAAGCTATTGAGCCCGCCAATAGCCGCTCACAGGTAGTCTCGAGAGTATCAGGGACGTGCAACGCTATGCCACCTGTCGAAAAGCGCACGTAAATTCGTCTACCGAATCTGAGGGAATCACCTAAGTTAGATCAACCCCAATTTGTCGCGTGGCCCCTTGAAACACTTTTCCCACGGGCACTGAGCCGAGCAGTCGACTTCAAAGTTCATACAGAGCAGAGAAGATGGCCCACACAAACAATCAGTGCGAGCGCTCCAACCACTCCCACCACTAGCCCAACAGCCCTGTAAAAGTCTTGCCATCATCACCACCCGCCATGCCAGCTCGCCCTGCTGCTTCCCCCTCCGCCGCGCTCAAGTTGCTCCTGCTGCCTAGCCAGGCACCATGCGAACGAGCCACTTCGAATGGGGCATGCTCGATCGGGCCAGGCGCAGCGCCCCCGGTAGCGCTGTGCCCCTGCGGCTGTTCATACCTCTGGGGCAGACTCGACTGTGCCGCTCTGCATTTTGCTTGTTGATCACGGCTGGACAAAAGGTCCGTAAGATCCACAAAAGTTTTGGCAGGCGTGTGAAAATCCCCAGGCTATGGTTTAACACTTAGGACCACCATGCGCAATTCGGTTTCTCCTGATGCACCCCCTCTACCCCCACCCCCTAGTCTAAATATGGCATCGGATGTTGAGTGTATTGCTCGGGGGAGCAGCAGCCAAGCTGCTTCGTTCACGGAAAAGTCACTAAGATTGAATGATTTTAAGAAGACTGGTGTTACACATGCCTGAAGAGGACACTCCTTTCCTTTTCCTTTTGCATTGTAGCTCTCCTCTCTCTGATTACCTCTCTCTGGCTCTCCCTCCCTCCCTTCCCCCCTCCCCCCCCCCCCCCCCCCCCCCCCCCCCCCCCCCCGAACACACACACACACACATTCTTTTCCCCTTGGTTACTGCCTTCATAAGACAATTATGCCTTACCCCCTTCCCCTTCCTCCAGGTTTGGGTCTCTAGCCCCTTATTTGTAACCTAGTTCCAGTGTTGGCACCATGGTTCTACTTCGCCTGGGCCCCCTCCTGACCACCCTCCTGGCCCCCTGATACTGTATTCTGAGGGCTCTGCTATTGGCCTCGTGTCCTGGTTATCCTCATTAAGGTGCCCCTGCTGATATCAATGATACGAATTGTTCACCGGCTGATACTGTTGTCCGGGCTTATGCCAGGTCTTCATCAGGCTTCATGTATGTTTTTTTGTTTTTTTTTTTGTTTCATTTTTTTGTCCAGATCATAATAGGGTATTTCACAGGATATTGTCCGTTAACATTGGCACTCGCTGTGTTATAAAGTACTACAAAGTTATAAACCATATAAAGTCAGGGGGGTTTGAAGGTGTGAAAATTAGGGAGGGGCGTATCCAGAACTACCTGGCCTTCATGCAGAATCACAGGCAGTGTGTTAGGTCTTTTTTAAGGATGCTTTCTGAATACATCTGACTGACATAGTAGTTTCGAAGTGTCATAATAAGGACTGAAGATGCACAGCGGAAGCAAACTGATATGCGCCCGGCTGACACAGCAACCCAACAACTATGTGACCGATTGACACAGCATCCCAAACTGTCATAGTAGTTTCATACCCGTGCTAGCCCGGATACCAACTGATATGTGACCGACTGACAGAGCATCCCAACAAAGCATCCACGTGCTTCCATACACATGCGCAATGACAAAGAAGACTTGGAGAAGAGAGCCCACACCGAACCGGACTGAAGATGCACAGCGGAAGTGGAAAAAAAACCTCCAATTAGAATTGATAAGCACTCAATTCGCAGTCGCTCCTTCCTCTCCAGTGCAATCAGCTTCACCGTCAAACCTAGAAATCTCAACCGAGTTAACGTCAACCTGGAAACAAGCTCAACACAGGCTTCATCAAGACTTCAGGAGTCTTCTTTCTCCCTCCTCCCACCTCCTCTCCAATCCTGGCTATGGCGCTCACTCAGGAACCTAGCCCCCAGCCCTCTGAACCTGCAACAGACCACCAGCGCCTCCACCCAGGACCACTCTGCATGCACCAGCGCCTCACGAGATCAACTCAGAATCAGCAGCGCCGCTCAGAACCAAGCCAGAACCAACAGTGCCGGTCCGGACTCCTCAGGATGGACAGCGCCGGCTCCGGGAAGAAGAAGAAGAAGTACACTCCAGCTTGAAGAAGAGGATACAGTTTCCACAAGCTGCAGATATGGCAGCCCCTAACCCCCAACAGGAGTCTTCTTCCTCCCTTCTCTCACCTCCTCTCCGATCCTGGCTATGGCGCTAACTAAGGAACCTAGCCCCCAGCCCTCCGAATCTCAACTCCAACCTGGAAACAAGCTCAACACAGGCTTCATCAAGCCTTCAGGAGTCTTCTTCCTCCCTCCTCTCACCTCCTCTCCGATCCTGGCTATGGCGCTCACTCAGGAACCTAGCCCCCAGCCCTCCGAACCTGCAACAGACCACCAGCGCCTCCACCCAGGACCACTCTCCGCACCAGCACCACCACCCAGGACCATTCTGCATGCACCAGCGCCTCACCAGATGTACTCAGAATCATCAACGCCGCTTGGAACCAACCCAGAACCAACAGTGCCCGTCCGGACTCCTCTCAGGATGGACAGCGCCGGGTCCAGGCAAAAGAAGAAGAAGTAGACTCCAGCTTGAAGAAGAAGTAGACTCCAGCTTGAAGAAGAAGATACAGTTTCCACAAGCTGCAGATATGGCAGCGCCTAAATCCCGACAGTACGAATATGGTGTCATCAGGATCAGCGCTTGAAACACCTGCTCCAGCGGTGAATCAGAGCTCTGGCAGTCGATTATGGTCCATCTATGGCACTGCTCCGGCAGCCTGGCGGCGTCAACAACAATCTTCCAGCAGCATTTCACCCACTGTAGACCAACAGGTCATCAACCTCTCTCTCTCTGCTACCTGACTCTATTTATAGTTCTCTGCGGACCTACTGGTCCGGTCCTCTGGGACCTAATAAGGTACAGCGGAAATAGCGGCCTGACTTTTCCCGTAATGGTGGGGGACCACTCCTAGGCCGTCACCAAAAAAAGAGTCGACAGTCCCTTGCAATAGTGAAAGGTCACCCGTCCCTCGGAGTA
Source organism: Chara braunii (assembly GCA_003427395.1). Taxonomy (NCBI): domain Eukaryota; kingdom Viridiplantae; phylum Streptophyta; class Charophyceae; order Charales; family Characeae; genus Chara; species Chara braunii. The sequence continues at coordinate 548,111 of BFEA01000029.1, forward strand.
GCGAAAGGTCACCTGTCCCTTGGAGTAGCGAAAGGTCACCAGTCCCTTGGAGTAGCGAAAGGTCACCAGTCCTTTACGGCAATGAAGAGTCAGGTTAGGCGTGGATGAGTTTTAGGACCAGCAGTACCGAATGTTAGGAATTTACAGAAATGTCCCTGCCGGACTAGGCCTGTTTATACCGGTTAGGACACCGAAAACTTGGAAAAATTACAAAAATGTCCCCGTTACAGTTATACAGCCTGCTGAGAAACAGCAGCCTCATTGCACATCTCTCTACCCCCTTTCGGCTCGCTCACTACCAAATGAACGTATACAAGCTATGTTTCTGACCAGATGCAGTCGAAATTACGGTGTGTTGTGTCCAGGGGAGGATGGTAGTCAACCACCACATCCCCATTTCCACAGCAGCAGTGGTCTGGAGGTCCCCAAGATTTCTTAACAGACACAGCACTGTGCGTGATGATGCGATTTTTCTGCCATCAGTCACATGCGAATCATGCCTCAGACCGTGCCTTGATGAAAGTTCGCCGAAGTATGCCAACAGTGCCTAACACTGCATTGCACGGAAGAGGCCGTAAATGGGGGCCGAACGCAAAGTCAGACCAGAAAGGGGGAAAAAAAAAGAAAAGAAAAAAAGAAGACTGGTGCCGTAGCATAAGAGGACACATGAAGTGTTGCGTCTCCGTTGACAAATTCTCTGGGCGTTGCTCACGCTTGCAAGCTTCTGCCTGGGCTTTTCCTGAAACGCTAAAAAAGGATGGATAGGCCATGCTCTCAGAGGCCTTTTTTTTGTTTTTTAACCATGCTCTCAGAGTTTTTTTTTTTTTTTTTTTTTTCCCCTTTAAGGGCGCGGGTTGTCGGTGATCTCGGAGTTTGTATACGTAGTGGAAATCAAAATCAAATGAGCTTTTGCCCGTTTGCTCCGCACGAGATGTCTCAGTTCGTTGAGCTTATCTTTTTTTTTTTTTTTTTTAAGGTGTTGTAGAGGCCAGTCAGTGAGTGTACAGTGATCACCTGGAGCTGTGAGCCGCGGGTGTCCTGGAATATGAGACCACCTCCCATCCCATCCTCACGTCAATACTCCTAGCGCACCCCCTATCCCACTATCCTACCTCAGTGTGACCAGCTCTCAGGACCATTGCCCTACCCAACGGGCAGGCAACATGGACCGGACAGCAGTGATAGGCACCAGGGCTGATAGGTTGCCCTGCCCTGGTGGAAGCGGAATCGGACGAGCCTTGTCGAACGGGAACTTCGGACGCCAGGCCCAGACAATCTACTACAGGCCCCAAGAGACTGTGGGCCCTAGGTTTCAGACAGGGTAGCGCCCACTGAAGCAGTCTTACGACCATCCTTCCCCTAGCTTACCCAAGGCCAAGCGGAACTCGGACTGGCCTGAGCGACTTATATCCCTACCTTTACCCTAGGGTCTAAGCCTTATATATAGCCACCAGACAGTTCTATCCGAATGTCAGTAGGAACCACACCCAATGGCACCCTATCCAACCTACCTGAACCTACTTGCACATACTAGACCCCACCCAGTGACTCAACCCCCCCAGCCTGTTCGCAAGCTATGTGTATACCCGAAGGCTGTGTATGCTCTGTGAATGTATGTATCGAGATGTGCAGACAGCATCATGTATGGAAACTTGTTTATGTAGCCCATAGGCGATGTGTAATTCGCAAGCTATATGTATGACCGAAGGCTGTGTGTGCTCTGTGAATCTATGTATCGAGATGTACAGACAGCATCATGTGTGTATATCGAGACGAGAACGGGGCAAGCTCGACAAGGACCCCCCCCCCCCAAGGTCCGAACCGAGCTCGAACCCGTGACCTTCCAACATGTAATCCAAGACTCTACCGTATGAGCAACGATCGGAAATGGCACGAACGTGTGACGTGCCAGACTGGGGAGATCATCAGAACACCCAAGACCAACACCCCCCCAAGCAACCCCTGTGGAAGCCAGAACCAACCTACAACACCGTGGACTACCCTTGGGTGGTGTGCAGGCAGTCTGTAATAGCTTACCATGCGTCAGTCCAAGGGGGTGTGTGTCCAACCGTGCGTCAATCTAACGCCCTGCCGGTGTCCATTACAAAACCTGTGTCATCTTCTAACAGATGTGTGGCTGGAGAATCTCTACTGATCCCTGAAAGACATGCCTCTGTCTGTATCTCCATGCTCTGCAAGCCTTTATGGAGTTTCTGTCCACAACTTTTTTTTTTTTTTCTGTCAACAACTTCACACGCATCGCGACAGTGGTAGCCTTTATGCAGATATCTCCATGCTCTGCAAGCCTTTATGGAGTTTCTGAAAGATATTTTAAATTAAAAAAAAGGTGATGGGCTTCAGATATCAACTGTTGAAACACAGACCTGAGTTCGATTCGATTTCCGATAAAATCGGATGAGTGAAAAATTACAAAAAAGTTTTGTGTGGGTCCAAAAGGAGTTGGATCTGTGGTTGTTGCTGGTAGACTCTGTTTGCCCCTCTCTCCATGGGGACAAAACTGGGACAAAAGAGAACAAAAAAACATGGCGGTGTATCTTCCCACGTTCTAACGGAAGATTCATTCTCATTTTGCACATTTAGTGTGTAGTGGAGCGAGACCCTTTCTCTGGGAATGGTTTGGGAGTACCCATGGTTGCATGTCATTTTTCACGCTTGAAGAATGAAGTGCGGGGGTTGGGGGGGGGG
>BFEA01000029.1:563526-574415 GCA_003427395.1 Chara braunii
CTCCAATCTATTCGTGGGGAGAAGCACGTGCTGGGAACCGGGCCCAGCGTCCCTTATAATGGAAATACATTCACGATTGATGATCATTGATGATCATTGATGATAATTTGGGATGATTGAGGATGATTTAAGATAATTTAGGATAATTCAGGATGATAGAGTGGATGATTGAGATCATGGTATAGAGATAGATGATGACTAATCAGAATGATTGTCTACCCAACACTCAAATACTATCCTATCCCTAAATTCCTGTATCCATTCCAACCAACCAATCACAACTGAGCCTGTGATGTGCACCAATCAGGCCTCTTCCTGGTCTCACACCCCATTCTGGCTCGGTTACAGGGCAGCGCTACCCACCCCAGCTACGACCATCGTCGGCCAGATTGTAGCCATTAGTCAAGTTTGCAGATCACCTTCCTCCCTCGGCAATCAAGCTCCTACTAAAGCAGGTTACAGGGCACTGCCCCAGCCTTGGCCAGCGTCGTTCTAGCGCCAACTCAACCTGGCCATTACACAAAAAGGCTCAATTAGGAAATTAGCTAAGCTAGAATGCCAACTAGAAATCTAGTATCTGATTATATCAGAATCCTGATAAAAGATCTTTCTGATGATGAAATTTGACGAGTACCCTGAGATGATCACTAAATTATTGGATAATGACTAGGATGCTGATGACTATTCCTCTCCACCCCTCCCCCTCCTCCATGTGCTCTCTTCCTATCCCCTCGTTTTCTGTTTTCCTCTTCTCCTCTTCTTTTCTCGCTGCCTCCGCTGATCTGAACCCCACTATCAGTATGAAGTTCCTATCAACCCCAACGAGAGATATCCTCCCCATTCCCTTCTGCCTTGAAGTAACTAGTTCCCCCAAAAGGTGTACCTCAAATCTGACACTCTGGCCTAGTCTGCCTCCGCCAGGATATAATGTGCCCCCATACATGTCTCCCAGCCCCTGCCCAGGTCAGCTCCCATCATCTGCGTCAACCCCCTAGAGGGCAATCACCTCCCACCTTGTGTTACCCCTGCGGAGTAGCGCTCCCTTCCTGACCGACCTACCTACCAACTAGACCATAACCTATATGGGCGAAGAGAATATAACCACCAATCACAGAGATATCTACTGATTGATGAAAAAATGAATAAAGAAACTTCGACGATGATGATGATGATGATGATTATGATGATGATGATGACAATGATGATGATGATGATAATGATGATGATGATGATGAAATAAAATTGGCGAGAAATAAATAAGGAACGTTTGAACTTGCGACACCCTAATGGCACCGGTGTGGAAGATTGACAGCTCACTATTGTTATAATGATAAAATAAGATGACAATGATTAGTAGGAAGATAATGGTTAGTGAAGATGATGACCCGTTGACCCGTAATGAAGAATTATGAATTGATACACTGTAGTATGAACGATTTCGGATGATGATTCCCCGCAGAGATGACAATGATGATAATCTTGATGCTCTTTATGGATAACCTGCACAAGATAAAAAAAAAAAAAAAAAAAAAAAATGCGCAGCTCCCTTGATGATGACTCCTTGATGATCTTTGTCCTGAGAATGCAGGCCAGCGCTATGATGATATAGACAAACGAAGTCTAACTCACTTCGGTCTTCATGGGGCGAACTCCACTTTCTTCCACCGACATTGGCATTACACCAACTCGCTTGAGCATTACAGCCTCCTAAAGGGGCGTTAGCTGTGGAGTACTTCGTGTGGAAGTCAAACAGAGACTGTTCGAGCAGCCGCCACTGCCACTACTCTCCCCTCGCCACTATGACGTAGACCAGATGCCTCGCCAGCCCATGACGTGGCTTGGCCTAGTGCCTCTGGTTTCCGCGCGTGCGCTCACTCTGACCACTTCACCACTTCTGCCGTATACCACTCACACAACTTTTGGGTGCTTATGCCACATCAGCGCTCGCATCTCCCACAAGCAGCCAGCAACCCGCCGCATGCAAGCCACCAGCGCCTCGCCACATGTGAGAAGCCAGCGCCCCGCTACTCGCAAGTGAGCAGCGCTTCGCCACCCGTAGGAAGCCAGCACCTCGTCGGCTGCTAGCAGCCAGCGCCTACCATCCGTCCGAGGCCATCGCCTCGCCACTTCCACGCCACCTTTGCCTCGCGACTTGCTTGTTGCCATAGCAGCATCGTAGGCACACGCACCCGTGCAGCGCTAAGTCGCGCTGCGTCTTCTTGATAAACTCTTCAAGCAGAAAGTTAAATCTGGCAACGCCATTAAATCAATCATTCGTGATTGGTCCCATAAGTGTCCAACTTTTGTGACCCTGTTCTTCACCCGTCCATTCCACAGACGACATGAGCTGAGCAACACCCGCCCTTGCTGGTTCGTTATCCAACGGTTCCCGAAAAATGGTTGGCGGACGACCTCCTCCACCTTTTAGAAAATGACCTATCCGGGAGCAGGAACCTCCGCCAATCTTTAACTAGTTTGACCCAAAAGTTGTCCTTTCGCAGGTCCTTGCGGGCTGCGGCGCGATCTGAGTGTGGTTGGGGCCGGGTGAGGGGCATGGGAATTGTCCAGAAGTCATCGTTTAGCCACGCGTAAAAAGGTCTTTGTAGAAGTCCTTGACTACCTTCATGCACTGTGGCGTGGAGGTGGGCAACGGCCTCTCCGGTGCAATGGGATTTAGGAAGGTCTCAATGGTCTGTCTCTTTGCCCTAGCCCTTGCCAAACCAAAGAGGTCAGAGTCCATGGCCCCTTCGGTGTTAAGCTTGGAGAGCTTACCTCTGATCCTTATGCCATGCCATCTATAGGTTGCGAAGTCCATGCAACCGCACCGGATCCATTTATAGTGTTTGCCCCCCGTTCCCCATCTACAACCGCTGCCAAGTAATGGTGTCCAACTCCGTCATGGTAGTGAGCAGCGAGCTCTTTAGGATCCTGCACAAGCAGGCTAGAAACTTCTCCTCATTCCACATGTTGTTGGACTTTACCTTCATGCCTTGCAGGTCCAAAATGGATGCATGTGGGAATCATTTGAGGCCGGATTCCTTTGTCGGATCCGTTAGAGTCAAGACCTCCCATTGAGTTAGCGTGGGGAAGGTGCGCATGAACTTGCCTTGTGCACCAGGTATTAGGTGTTTCTGAATGTGTTGGTTTATCTCCTCTATTAAGAGGCCCTCACGCATCTGCGGGGGCGCTAAAGTGAGGAGTGGGTCGAAACCAGCAAGAGAGACTTCCCTATACTTCGCATGTCCGCGGGCCACAGCCAGGCCGAGTTCCCATCTATCGTCCTTCTTTCGCACAGGGAGCATCGGGGCACCATTCAACGCAGGTTGTTGCAGGTATCTCCCTTATCCCAACTGTTGCCTAAGCTTACTGCGCTTGTCCAACACCCTGACTGAGGCTGTCTCTGTGTCCTTTCCACCGCATTCCCCTTGTGCCTGCTTGGTGTTACTGCATTTTTTTGTGGCCACCACTTCCAGGGCGGTGGGGGGGGGGGGGGGGGAGAAGGTTGTTTATCCTTCGAGTGGGGAGGCTCCCTAGTCGGCTGAGGCCCTTGCTGTGGGCCAGCGGAGTCAGGTTCCAAAGTATGTGCTGCCTCTGGTACCTGCGGTGGGACCTGCCGAGGGGAGTGTTTCCCTGCCCCTTCCCTTGTCTCACCTCGTTGCATCGACACTATGTCCCCTGAAGGGGGGGGATGCGTTTTCGATTCAGAGTTCAAGGGGCAGAGGCGGCAGGCAACAATACAATAAACGCGTTGTAGGATCTTTGACCATTGGCTTCCTTGCGGTGGGCCATGCTCTAATGTCGATCGTCGTGTGCCGCTTTCCTCCAACATGGGGACCGAGTCCCAAAATATGGTGTCCCGGAACTCCATAGTGTGGCCAGGTTGCCGGTCTTGTGGCCTCTGTAGCAACAAGTCTGCCAAGGATGCCATCTTAGTGTGTAGGGGTCGTTCATCTGGGTGGCCCTGTGGCATGTCAGCGTCAGTCATGATGATGTTCGCAGGGGGGGGGTAGGGAATTCTCCTTCGGCTTCTTCCATGGTTATTTCTACTGTTTGGGTGGTCTCTTCTTCTCACCTCTTTCCCCACCCTTCTTCTCACCTCTTCCCCCAACTGGCCGTTCTTTTGGTTCTAGTGGTTCTTTCGGGACAGTGGTCTGTGTTCCGAACTTGGGATTTTGGGGTGGTCACCCTGTTTCCTCGAGTCGCTGGCCCCTCTTCAAGTATCTCTTTCATTCTCTCTCCCAATTGCTGCATGTTATCAAGGGTTATCTGTTTGCTCTTGTTCCCCCGAGACTCTGCTGCTTCCGCCGATGTCACTTTTGGTTGCTCCAGCCCCTTTGGGCTCGCTCGCTTGTCCCTCCAATGCTACGTCACCACCGGTTTCTTGTGTCTGACCGGGCCCGGCGGGTCCTTGGTTATCCCGGGACCCAACCTCTTCCGCTTAGGCCACACCAAGGTCCATTCTTCCCCTTCTCCTTTGTCATGGTTCGTGGCCGTGCCAACCTTTTTTTCCTGGTGTCCAATTGTCATCGACTCCTTCAGCTTTGTCTCAAGGGTTTTGGGAGGGGCCCAGAAGTCAGGGGGACATGTGTCCAAATTCGGTTCCCCTTGTTTTTCCCATACCCATCCTCTCGCTCTTCCCTCTCTGCCATCTTCCTCTAAATAGGCCCACCCTTCATGCTCGGGGTCAACAGGATGCCAGCGTGTTGTGTTGAAGGGATCTCTCGGCAATCGCCTCGTCGCTCTTACCGACCAGTGCGGGTGAGATGGGCGTGATTCCTCCGTACACAAATGGCCATAGCCTTTGCATTTGAAGCCCCATGACCGCAATTTGTGTGCGGTGTGTATCCTGTATTCTTTCTCTTTTATCCTAAACAGGATTACATCATCCATGGTGCCCCCCAGGGATGAGTCGGGACGAGTTAAAGGAAGTCCTGAAGCTGCAGAAAGGCCACGGACCCACAGGCGTCTACCAGAGGAGAGAGGGAACAGGCAAGAGAAGAATACAGTGCGAGAGGAAAGGGAGGAAGGGAGGGGAAACTGGGTATAGCAGTAGTTATCTGGCACCTAACGTCAGGCGAAGAGGTTTTCCCCTCTCAGACGACCTGCTCAGTCAATCCTCGGGTATCCCGAGCAATCAATGCTAGCAGGCGGCATCACTACTCAGGCTACTCTCTGAATATCAGTCTGATGTAAGATGGGATGCTGGACCCGATTTCCAGTACGTGAAGCTCCCCACCAATAGATTGGAGCAACTAGGAAACCTGCTAGGGGGGAATGCTGGTATCACCTCCCCTAGCAGCCTTTCTTGTTTTCAAAAAAAAAAAGAAAAAAAAAGAAGGATTACATCATCCATTGAGAAAGGGAGGGACTCCAGGATATCCAAAGCCAGCATAAGATAGTCGTCTGTTTGTGCCACGGAAGGGGGGAGAGGATCAATAAAGTCGACGATTTTGTATTTTTGGCCCAACTCATGTAGAGAACTGGCCTGAATTTTGACGGGGATATGCCTAAATTCAACCCAAAAATAGTCAGCCATCATTCGCAATCGCTGTTCTTCCGGGGCAGGCTCTTTGGGGGGGGACCAGGGGTAGATCCTCACCTCCGATCGCTCACACCGCAGGCTCTTCCACCCGTCAATAGTTTGCTTATCCTGTTCATACATGGCCTGAACTGTAAAGGTGGTGGATGAAAGGGGGTGAATCAGGAAGGAATCCCTGGCTGCCTGGGCATCACGTTTCAAGGCTTCCAATCTATATGTAATCCACTTTACCTTGTCAGTAGTGGATCTATAGGCCGAATCATCATAAAACACCCAGGTATTCGCATGTCTGAGATAAACATTCTCTCTGTTTTCCAGTCCTTCTTTCGGGTAAGCCCTCACCATTTCTTTCTTCCCACTTTGATCAACCACCACAGTTTTCGGGGCGCAAAGGAGCTTGGAGAGGAAGAAGGCCCGTGCAGACGACACATTATCAAGGGGGATGTGCTGTGTTGGGTCGCCCGAGGTCCCAATCCCCCTGTGAATGGCCAGCAATTTCCCTTGAAGGGGTCGTTCAATCCTGTCTGCCCACGATTTCTGAGTGGTGGTCTCTTGAGAGTCTTTACCGTGTTGCTCTAGCGGGCCCTTCCCCCCTTGTGCCTCGTATTGCCCCCTCCGTCGAGTTTGTCCGTGGTTCGTCCCGGGTGTTGGTTCAGCCTGCGTCTTTCCCTGGTGGCTATAGTAGGTTTCCCAGCCGGCGGTCCTTCTCTCACCACTGCTATCTCCTTACCCGCTGGTGTCACAGGCGAGCTATCGCCCTTCAACTGTTGCTGATCCCCCCAACAGTGACCCCCCTGGTGCGACTGTGCTGACTGGCGGCTCAGATCTTGCCGAGGGGGGGCTCTCAAGGCAGGGCCCTTCAGGAGTTGCCCCCCCCCCCCCAACCGGGGCGTGGATCCCCCCAACAATGACGCCCCTGGTGCGACTGTGCTGACTGGCGGCTCAGCTCCTGGCGAGGGGGGGGCTCCCAGGGCAGCGCCCTTCAGGAGGTTCCCCCTCCCCCCCCCACAACCAGGGCGTGTCTGTCTGGGGGGGACCACTTGCTGTCTTTCTGAGGGCACAGTTTGATAAGGCTCGAAGGTGGGAATTCATGATCTGTCTCATCGTCCCCCTGTAATATATCATGGATTCCAACCTCCGACTGTTCGTTTTGTTCTTCAGGCCGGGCGGTTCCATTAAAAAAAAAAAAAAAAAGGGGACTCCACCCAGCGCTGCTCTTACTTGGATCTCTCGTGAATTTTGTTGAGCAATCCTTACCCGCTAATCAACAGGAGTGGTTATGGTCATCTTTTGCCTTGTGGAGAATCTCCCCTCCGAGATGAGCAATACCTACCTACTAGTCAACAAGAGTGGTAATGGTAGTCTTTTGTCTACGCGGCATAATCTCCCCCCAAAGATGACCTTCCTGAGATTTGTTGAATCGTTTAGTTCGTTTAGTTCATAATATTCTTGCTTCCAATTACCACCGTACTCTATTTTATCCTTCACAAAATCAGAAGAGAGTAGGCTGGGCAACCTTTCAGCCCTGGTGCCTATCACTGCTCTCGGTCCAAGTTACCTGCCCACTGGTAGGGTAATGGTCCTGACTGCTGGTCAGACTGAGGTAGGATAGTGGGATAGGGGGTGCGCTAGGAGTATTGACGTGAGGATGGGAAGGGAGGTGGTCTCATATTCCAGGACACCCACGGCCTACTGCTCCAGGTGATCACTGAGTACTCAGTGACTGGCCTCTATAGCACCATGGACTTCAAAAAAAAAAAAAAAAAAAAGAGTAGGTGAAGTCTGCATGGCTGATTCTTAGGGTGGGGGGCAACAGAGGTGGACTGTCAAGAGCGTACATCTCTTGCCGCGTGTTGTGCTGCTCGCATCTCTCAGGGGGGCTATTGTTCCTCAGCCGGGCGCCCCTCCTGGATCAGAGGACATTCACCCTCCCCTTACCCCCCTTCGGACTTCAAGTCACACTTATCCTTCCCCTGCGTCGTCCTTCTACGCTTGAATTCTTTGACCGTCTTCAGCGTCACCTCGCCCTTACCTTCTCACTCTTTCCTGTCTTCTTCGCAACCTCGCGTTGTGATGTCGCCGACCTAACCGTTCCTCACGTGGTATCCCATCCCTCACGCCGCCTCCGCCTCTCAGTTTGTTCCGCCCAGCCCAGTTGACCATTCCTTGTAACTCCCCGCTCGTCTTTATCACTAGATTCTGTGGTTTTGCCCAGATCTCCTCCACTCTTATATACGCCGATTTTTCTCCATGATGTCCCATTCACTCTATCCTCGTACGTCCTCCTGCTCCACCTCACCGGGGCCTGTTGATGCTATCTTCTACACTCTCGTGATCATCCTCCTTTGGTGTCCACGTGGCGTACACACCTCTGCGTCGGCTACCAGAGTCCTCCCGCCTTTCGCCGTCTATGGTACCGCCCCATCACGGGCGGGGCAGGGCCGGATGCCCGCAGGGCCGCCCCGGGCTACCAGTACGTTGCCGTAACTTCGGCGCCGGTCCTCGTTGTCGCGTCAAAGGTTTCGGGCCTGCCTTCCGTTCACTATGCAGCGCTAACACTCTCCCGCTTCTGGTCCTTACTCGCTAACGCTCTCCCACTTCTCACCAGCCATGCTGAGAGTTGGTAATCCTAGATTGGCCGGAGAAGGGAGGGGAGAGATGTGGGGTTGGTCAACGGGCAAGATCTGCGCATCGTACATGTCAGTATTATTACCTGATAAGGGGCTTTGCTCTCGGATTACAGATACGGAACATGATCGTGTTGCAACGGCGGTTGCAGTTTTATCTGTGCGAAGAGCTGGAAGTGAAGGACAAGAGTGCATCAACAAACGTCGACTTCCGGGAGTGAGAGAACGGACTTCATGCCGCGACCAGTATCACCCACCGTCGCTGACAACGGGTTTCAAGCTGCAACCGGGGTTGTCCATTGTTCTCTAAGCTCCTACTTCGGGCATCACGGTGGTGTTGCTCATGACTCTCTTACCTTTGGTGCTTTTCACGGATTCTTCCTTGTGTTCTTAGATTCTAATCATTTGGGTGTGTCTTCTCAGTATAGAATATTACCAATCACGGTTGTTTGGGAACATTGGGGTGTATCATTAGTCTTTGTGGACTGGTAATTCGTTGACTTTGTTTGTAGACAATTAGGGTAGCGATACTCGCTAGAGTCGCTAGGTAGGATTGGTGCTCATTACGATCGCGACTTTCAGAGATTGGCGAAGACCTGCTACCTTGTTGCTGGTTGGCTGTGTTAAACCACCAGTACTTGACCCACATGTCAGCCGCGGGGCGTTGTCGTTAATGCCCCGCAAGTTTCAGAGGCTCAGGGTACCGGACCTGAAAGGCTGACGCCGCCAGCCAGAACAATTTTTTATTTTGTTCCGCTGGCGGGTCGGCGCGAAACGGGGCGCATGGCATATTCCGTCTCAGGATCGATAGATGGGCCAAGGACTGGTGGTTTAATTACAGGTATACAGAATGTAGAGTGTGAATTTTGTAATTTCACAGAGATCGTCATCAACCACCAGTACTTGGCCCAGCTATCAGCCACAGGAAAAAGTAGAGTAGAAACGTTTCTAGTCGGATGAATTTGGGCGCTCCTGTAGTAGCCCTTATGTTTCCTAAAGTCGTGGCTTGTCAATGGGCACGATGTTGGGAAGTACTGCCAGCAGTGGTTCAAGTTAGTCAGCTGTTCTATGTATGGGTCTCGTTAGACACTCCTAAAAGAATCCTAAAATTTGTAGGACAGTCCTAAAGGTTTTTTAGGATTTCGTGCGTCGTGGTTACACGCATTCCTAAAAGACCATCGTTTAGGACCAGTCCTAAAAGAAAGTCGTAATTAAAACAAAAAAAATAAAAGAAAAAAAGTCATGCTTCAGGGTTTCAGCCAATAGGGTGCACCAGGAGTCCAAGACAACGGTGCCATGCGCACGTTGCCACGACTCCGTCAAACGTGGGAATCCTAAAAAATTCAGTAGGTCGGGGGCTACTGAAAAATTTAGGACGAATTTGCCTGGGGAATCCTAAATTCTTTAGGATTCGTTCTAACGCCGTTTTCACATTTTCGATCTCGAAATCGGATTTAGGATCGCGTGCAACGACGATGCAATCCTAAAAACAGGCATTTTTAGGAGTGTCTAACGAGACCCTATGTCTGCAGGATGCAGATCATTGGGTCTGGCTCCACTACTGTCCACCATACAAATAAATGTATAGGGAGCTAGGCTACCAGCCAGACCGCCCGGGTCACCTTGTTTTCCCGGGCGCCCCGGCCGTGCAAGGACCAGGGAAGGTCCCAGGCAAAAAAAAAAAACAACTACAGTGCAGTCAGGGTTACAGTTTGTAATTGCATTTCAAACTGCGTTTTAGCAGTTTAGTCAGGGCCTGACTTTCAAATTCAGTTGAAAGTTGAAACTCAGGCTGACCTTTTTTAGCAGTTCAGTCCGGCATGTGGGCCCCTTCCTTTTTTTTGTTTTTCTTGTTTTTTCCCACCTCCTCCCCGTCGTGTGGCGGGGCCACGGCCGAGATGTCTCGGCCACACCCGAGGGAAAAAAAAAAAGCATCTGGTTGTGTGGCGTGGCCACGGCTGAGAGGTCTCGGCCACGCCTGAAGGGGGAGGTGGGGGGGAGGGGGAGAGGGGGGAGTGGATGGGGAAAAAAAAAAATTTAATATTATAATAATAATAAAAAGGGGCCACGTGCCTCACTGAACTGCTAAGAAGGCCAGCCCGAGTTTCAACTGCATTTGAAACTCGGACCCTGACTAAACTGTTAAAACGTAGTTTGAAATGCAATTACAAACTGTTACAAACTGTAACCCTGACTGCGCCGTAGTTACCTAAAAACAAAAACTATGTTATGCAGAAAAGTAGCCTGAACAACATTTGTCCGGGATTTGGAAGTCTATACTGACAGCTTGGAAGCTCGTTCTCCCTCTGCGACTCACCCCTCTCAGGCTGTTGCAACGCGATCGCCTATTGTCTCAACCAATCTTTGCTAATCCTTGTATCTTGACTCCTGATAGCCAACCTTTTCCTGTGCTGGGCACAGGCTCATTCAGACGGAGTTGGATGTCTCGTGGTGTAGCTACCTTGGCCCATCTGTGGGATTTCACCTCCAATACTTGGAACCAAGAGTTGCAAATGCAAGTGTGAGACAGTCTCACAACCGCCTTACAAACTGTGGAGATTGGAACATCAAGTAACGCTGGACCCGGTTTCCAGCAGGTGCAGCTCCCCACCAATAGATGGAGCCTCCCGGGAACGCTAGGGGTGTCTGCTCTTATCAGCATCCCTAGCAAAATCCTCGGGGGTTTCTCAAAAAAAAAAAAAAAAAAAAAAAAAAAAAAAAAG
>BFEA01000029.1:609446-620658 GCA_003427395.1 Chara braunii
CCAGTGCGTTTGTTTTAAGAAAGGTTCTGCGTCATCTTATCGGGACAACATCAGTTAGTAAGTGGGCTTCTTCATCAGCATGTTCGTCAGCGACAACTCTATCATCAGCTCGTAAGAGGGCATCTTCATCACCAGCTTCGGTTTTATCATCGCCGTCATCATCATCATCATCATCATCATCATTATTATCATCATCATCATTATCATCATCATCATCATCATCATCATCATCGTCATCATCATCATCTCACCATCATCATTGTCATCATCAACATCATCATCATCAACATCATCATCATCATCAGCAAGCGGCAGCAGCACTACTGACATCATCATCATCATCATCATCATCACCATTATGAGCATCATCATCATTGGTGCGTCATCATCATCATCATCATCATCATTATCATCATCATTATGAGCACCATCATCATTGGTGCGTCATCATCATCATCATCATCATCATCAACATCAACATTTTATTTCCTATTTTATTAATCGGGAAGGTATTTTTTAAATACCTAGATTTCTTATTAATGTACGTTTCGATATGGTATTTTTGAATACCAAATTCTAATTCATTTTAGATTAATTTTTCCTTGTTTACTTCTTCATATTTCATAGTTCTCTATGAATAAGATTTTCATAATCCTATTGCATTATTAACTGATTATCTTCAACTCAAAAAAAAAAAAAAGAATTGTTTCAGTAGTAATTTCGTTGGTGATCTTGCTAAGTTATGTTTCAATCATATGGGCCAAAGTGTTTGTATTTTGCATAGTTTTGCTATATATGATTTCTATGTATTTTTATATGATCTCTATGTATCTTTTTGTCAATGAGTTTGGGAACAGCCATTACTGTTCGATACCTAGATATCTGTTCGTGGTACGGGTGGAAAGGTGGGGAGAGCAGTACTCTGCAGGGGTGTCACAAGGAGGGAGGTGGCGCTCTGAAGAGGGTGTGTGCAGAAGTTGAGGGTTGCTCTATTCTGGGGTTGGGGTGGATAGCCTCAGTGGGGGCAAAATAGGGTAAGGGGTTTGCAGGGGCATTCTTCTGGTGGGAGCTGAATGTCTCTTGAATTATAGTGAGGAAGAGAGGGGCTGTTCCAATTTGGGGCGGAAAAGGAGGTCCTATATTAGAGGACTGTTTTCGGCGGAGGCAACAAAGGGACAGAGGGGTAATGAGTAGAGGAGGGAGGGGAGGAGACTTTCAAAGTTTAAATTAACGTATCTTTATTCACAAAAAAAAAAAAAGAATTTCACAGTCTTCATTGATGCTATATCAAGCTTTTTGGTGTTCGGTAATTCTTGGCGGCATCTGGCCTTCTTCCTCGTTCGGGACATAGGATTTCAGAGATGGTCGATTCTGGACTGATTTCCGCAGAGTTGCTCTGTTCTATGCCTCTGGTTTGCCGATGCCAACGACGCTGGCCAGAGCTGGGGTGTTGCCCTGTAATCTGCAAATTGCAGGAGTGTGAGGCCTTGTAGAGAGATCTGGGTTTTGCTGAGGGAGGAAAGCAATTCAGTGGYGAACTGGGGGGGGCTGCCTTGACAACCTATGGGTCCAGGGATAGTCTAGGTGGCGAGAACAGGTCAACTATGGTTGACATTGGTTAGGATGGCATTGTCTTTGAGATGTAATGTCCTGGTACAGGGAGGGTTAGGAGTTGTTATAGGATTAGGAGGCTAGAATTGCTGATGTAGCATAGTCTTCTATAATTTTACATACTAATCATCATCATCATCATTATTTTCATTAAAAAAAAAAAAAAAATTCATAATCATCATACTCATCATCATCATCATCATCGTCATCACATCACCAGTATCATCAGCTGATTATTGTTATATTAAGCTTTTTGGTGTTATGAAATTTTGGCAGCATCTAGCATTCTTCCACATCCGGGATATAGGACTTCAGAGATGGTTGAACCTGGACTCATATCTACTGAGTTGCTCTGTTCTGTGCCCTTGGTTTACCGATGCCAGAACGACGCTGGCCGGAGCTGGGGCGTTGCACTGTAACCTGTAAATGGCAGGAGTGTGAGGCCTTGTAGAGAGATCTGGGGCTTGCTGAGGGTGGAAGGCATTCCAGTGGTGAACTGGGGGGGGCTGCAAGGAGGCGAGAAGAGATCAGCTATGGTTGATGTTGGTTAGGTTGGTTTTGTCTCCGAGGTACAGTTGTACTAGGATTAGGAGGCCAAAATAACTGATATAGCATAATATTCGATATTTTTTCATATATTTGAATCATCATTTTCATTAGTATCATTATCATCATGGTCATCATCATATCCATTTGAGGGATGCTGAGCCCGGTTCTCAGTAGTTTCGGTTTGATCACTCCGGGCAAACTGTGAGGACCCCGACCTCAATCTTATTATTGGTAAAAAAAAATAAAAAAAATAAAAAAAATAAAAAAAATTATAATGCTGATGATACTAATGATGCCAGTGATGACAAAGAAATGTAGCTACACATGCTAAGTCAGCCATACTGGACTCCTAATCCTGAACAACTCCAAGCCCTCCTTACCAGGATATTGCAACTCTAGGACAAGACAAACCTATCCCCCCACTGCCATAGCTGATCTCTCCTCACTACCCAGACTAACCCCACCCCATAGGTTGTCAAGGTAGCCCCTCCTGGTTCACCATTGGCTTGCTTTCCTTCCTCAGCAAACCCCAACTCTCTCTACAAGGCCTCCCACCCCTGCTATTTACAAGTTACAGGGCTATGCCCCAGCTCCGGCCAGGTTGTTTTGGCATCGGCAATCCAGGAGCACAAAACAAAGCAACTTCAGTAGTTATCAGTCTAGGTTCGACGATCCCTGAATTCCTATATCCCAAATAGAGAAAAAGACCAGGTGCTGCCAAGATTGTAGAGCAGCAGGTGGCTGGTGTTGAAGTATTGAACTGTATTGAAATTATCAGATCTTTTTTTGACGCATCGAGTTCATTAGATCGTGAAAAGGATATGCTTCCATTGGTCACAACTCAAACCAATCCATACCCACTGTACCCTGTCTCATGCTGCCTCCACCGAGGAAAATCCCTCGGCCCCAACATAAAACAGATCCCCTCCCTTCCCTCCACCATATCCGTGAAGGCAACCAATCCCCTCCTAGAGGCTGCCTTTGCCCACCCCTTGTCCCTGTCTGCCCCCGTTGGGGATGAAGGCGACCAACTCTCCAACCCCGGCCCCAGACTCAGACAATCCCCAATCTGCCCTACTCCCAATCGGGCTACTGCCTCCCACCATGCAACACCCCTGTAGAATAAGGCTCCCCTGTAACAGACCCAGGGTTAATTTTTTGGGGACAGCTAACTAGTAGTCTATACCCACAACTGGCCAGCCCTATCTCTCCTTCCCCTAGCTTTCCCAAGGCCAGGCGGAGCCCAGGCTGACAGTCCTACCGTCCTTCCCCTGGCTTGTCCCCTAACTTAGGCCAGACGGATCTCAGACCTGCTGTCGGGAACTACCGTAGGTCTCAAAACCCCCCTGCCTACCAAAATTCCAGCCGTAACCTCCGAAGTCCTATCCCTACTAAAGTGTTTGCAAAATTCAATGTTCAAAATCCCCAATTAGGAGAAGGAAACTCATGAAAAAACAAAATAAAGAAAATTCTCCTCAAGAAGTAAGTAATCAAGAAGTAGGTAATCGGGATATAGGTAATCAAAGTATAGGTAATCTAGATGTAGGTAATCAGGATATCGCTGCTCAGGATGTAAACATTAATGACTATTGGATAATTGGGTAGCGGAAAATGGTACCCTGAGACTGAAAGTTTTCAGATGATTTTAGTATTGATGATGGTAGTGATGATGATGGAAGTGTTATGGATGAATATTTGAGTGAAGCAAACCTAAAGATAGTAGTGGCGATCAACTTCGCCTACAGATGAATTACGACTAATGAAAAAATGTGATGAGGGTGAGCATGCTAATGAAGCTGCCCAAAAGAAATATTAATTGCTGACCTAAAATGAGGATGATAGTGTTGATGATCATGATACTGCAGATGGTAAAAGTCACTATGGTAATAACTAAACACCCATAGGGCTGCAATGATGATGAGGATGTCAACTAATTATCCATTGTATTGATGGCGATTGTCTTACCGCGAGTGATGATGACTAGTAATCTTGATGGCGACTTGCTGATAGTGCAKCGCCCGACACACTCGAATTTCATGGCGCGCACTAGATCTTCGATATCTCATAATCCGCTGGACCATTTGATCTGAAATTTGGACCACCTCAGCTCCTCGCCATAGACCACCAGTGGTCCAATTTTCAGCTAAGGGCGCGCACCCAATCGCGCGCAATCGTCGAGCGCGCACGCGCTATTTCCCTTGTTGCGTGCAGTTTTCTAACGCCCGCGGCTTCTCTTCGTGGCGGTAACCTTGATTGATGATTGTTAAAATGGTGACGATGATGACTGGTGACTATGATTTCAATGATGATGATAATGATGATGATGATGATGATGATGCTGATTCTAATGATGACAATGATGATGATGATGAATAGTGCCGACGAGAGTCAACTTCCGATGGGAGAGATCACGATGAAAGTAAATGATGATGATGATGATGATAATGATGACGATGATAACTGATGAGTACGATCAAGATGATGAAATTGCTAATAACGCGCCCTGTGGTGATGCACTAATGATGGTGATAATAGGGATGGGCAACGCCCTAGCACCCTGAAATAGTAAAATATGGATGAGGTGCTTGCACGCTAGCCAACTTACCTTTTTTTCCAATACTAGTAACGGAATATTACAGACAAGTTGCTCGCGGCCCCAGTTACCGCCTTAATGATGGTGAAGAGCATCACCCTGATGATATTGGTGGCGACGGTGAGCAGCCCGAGGACGTTTCCCTATGGTCTGCCCGCGGTCATTTTCATATGAAGATATGCAGCCGTGGGCGGGGGTGTCCATGGTCCAGCGTCCAGTGTCCGTGTGGAGACGGCCTGGTCCAGTGATGTCCGGCGGAAAAGGGCATGAGGCAGGCCACAAAAAATAAAATAAAAAAAGGGAACCTCTATGTTTAAAATTCAAAATCTGAAGTACAGCTGTGGCGACGACGACGATATTCGGCTTGCAGCGTGCAAACGGTGCAGGGCTGAATCGGCCTTAGCGGCGGTGTCCCTTCCGCCCACCTCCCGGTCAGTGTACGTGCGTGCACTAGGTGCGTCCATCACCGTCGAGCTTCTCCTCCACATCGTCCGTGCCGTCACACTCTGTTCCGCCAGGGGGACGACATCCACGGAAAGGCGGCAGCTTCTCGGACCTCTCCTCGGGGGGTGAGCGGGTTACGTCTCTGGGGTGCGAGGATTGAGACGACAGCAGAGAGACATTATCCCTGTGGAGGTCGTGGCGATGGAGGTGGTGGAGAGGGCGAACCTGCGCTGTTGACTCCGCTTGAGCGGGCAGCCGTGGCAACGGCCGTGTCAACCGTTACTCTTCGTTGTCAGCAGGAGAGGGTGCTGGGACAAATGAAGGAGCAGTTGTGTGCGTGTAGAAGAAGGACGCTGGGGCAAGCTGCGGATGATAGCCCCGACGACGTGGCAACTTTGGAGGCTGTCATTGAGCTGTGCTCGACGTTGGGTTGCGGCGTCATTCCACGAGCGACACGGAGGTGGTGGATCAAACGCAGGATAGGGGGGACATGGGAAGACCTTCGACAGTGCGACAATGCCGTGGATGACTACTTCGACGAGAAGCAGCACAGCGCCGAGGAGCAGCAGAGGGACCACCAGAAGCAGCACAATGATGAGGAGCAGCAGAGGGAGCCTGCGGTACAGGTCGGCCATGAACTGCATGGTGGAGAGGGCAGCAATGAGCACACGACGGCGGAGAAGGCAAGAGTCTTATCGGACGTGCAGCATGTGACGACATGCATGGGAATGCGACGCTTGTGAAGAAACCTCTTATGTGGATGGACTAAAGGCGCCACCGGAAGAAAAAAACAAATTCCCACCGTTGATGCCGGCCGAAAACGACGATGCCGCCCGATGGAGGCCCACCGCCAACAGTAGCCGTTTGGGGGCGTTGGGGGACTACGCATACATTCCTTGAGCGCGCGAGACCGCATGATGCCGGTCGAAAACGACGACGCCACCCGATGGAGGCCCACCGCCAACAGTAGCCGTTGGGGGACGTTGGGGGACTACGCAGACGTTGGAGGGCGGGGATGTCCGTGCTAACGCCGCTGCACCACATCTGGACCACCCAAGAACCAAAACTCTTCGTCGACACATGTCAGACTCTTCACCACTCGGTGAATCACGGTTCCTTGAGCTCCAAGGGACCTCGATGAGGAAATTTTGGCTGGGGCCACAAGGATGCCACAAGGAATTTTCCTTGTGGCGTTTTCACATTTCTTTTTCAATTTCGTCCCCAAGGACAGGTGGAACGAGCGCGTCCTTGTGGATTTCACGTCCCCGAGGAGTGTCTAACGACGCCCAAAGAAGGAAATCAGGAAATTCAGTAAGGACTGGCTGGGGAGAGAGAAAGGGGGGTGGATCACATCAGTAAGGTGGGAGGGAGAACAAGATGGAGGAACAGGTCAGGAAGGACTACAAGATAATCTTCCACGACTGGACAAGGTCGAAGGTACAGGTGGTTTAATAACAGTATTAATTAAGGGGGCAGTGGGACCATCTCCTCTATCCTTATTTTCCCCACATGGGCGGTCACGTGTGGATCAGCGATGGTTAGGCAACACATGAACATTCCCAGACAATCGGAGACAGGTGAGCGAGGGGGCAACTCAACAAATCATACTAGCCAGAGATGCTACTTCCTACTAGTATCAGGGCACGCTCACACTGCGGTACCAAATCCGCATAATCTCCAGAGTCCCGAAAGAAAAAGTGTCGAGGGATAGCCACACCAGGATCTCGTTTCCCCAAACTACTTATTTGTGACCTCATTTTGTCCGTGGCCTGAGGGGCCGTGGGAGTTGGGAATTTGTGGTAACCTCGGGAGGTTACCGCAAATTCCCTTTCTTGTTCAGAATCAACCTGCGGAAATGGAAACAAATTCGAAGGCGAACATATTGCCAGCAAATGCGATCTCGCAGTGTGACTGGAGCAGCCGAAGAGGACCCAAAATCCAGGCGACCGCAACCTTGTCGGTTGCGACATGGGGAAGCCTTGTGACCGGTCCAGCCACTATTTTTCCAAATTGGGCATCCCATTTTTTAAAGAAAATACGATTTTGGGTATGGAGTGTGAGCATGCCCTCAGGCGGTCTGCTAGCAGGCTGAAGAGGCAGTTAAATAATCCCATGCAGGATCTTGATTCTGAGTAGATACTCTTGGATTCTGGGAATAAAGCATGCGTACACTGGGACGCTGGGCCTGGTTTCCAGCAGGTGTCGTGGGGGGCTCATATCACCCACAATAATAGACCCCGCGGACATCTAAAGTGGTGGCGCGCCCTGGTAGTTCAGGCAAAATTGCATTTATCATGGACGCTGGACCCGGTTCTCACCCTGTGCAGCTTCCTGCCAATGGATTTGAGCCATCATGATGTATGAAGGGAAACAGGAAATTTAAAGAGGATGAAATCATCATGATCATCTATTCCGACTATTCGGTGAAAAGTTTCATTTACCTGTATTCTTCAGTTCTCACAACTTCTCAGAAGTCCTGACCACTGATTCCAAAGATCAATGACCAGAACTTCAGAGTCCAGGCAATTTAAAGATCATCCCAGGTGTTTTCTCCCCCATTTTTTCCTTTCTTTTCGAAAACAAAAACACCCGCGGGCCCCAACTGCTGGGCAACGGGTTCAGCGTCCCATCGCAAACATCCTTGGAATTTGGAAAAAATCATCCCCTAGAGGGTTTCCCCTATTGAGACGGCTCGGACTCCAATCGATTGGTTGGGAGTTGCACCAGCTGGAAAACGGGTGCAGCGTCCCATCGTAAACATCATTGGAGCCAACAAAATTGTATGTGTGCAGCATTGATTGGCCGCATTCAGATTGAATTTTCCTCTTAAACCAGCTGGAAAACGGGTCCAGCGTCCCATCGTAAACGTCATTGGAACCAAGAAATTGTATGTGTGGAGCATTGATTGGCCGCGTTCAGATTCCTCCTAAATTGCAGCCTGCTCTAGGATCCGACCGACAACTAAAGAGTTAGATGTGTGTGGCGCTGCGAAACAGGTAAAGTGCAAATTTATGACTAAGGGCGATCCTTACAGTTATTCAACCACCTGTACCTCCAAAAGTCACGGCGGTTAACAAGCTGCGTGGCGGCTCACTCACCACCGGGGGGATAGAGACCTCGCGAAAAGGACTGTGCCTCAAAAAAAATAAACCTGGTCCAATGATTAATGAATGGGCCACTATCGGAGCGCCCAAAGTCATCTGACTAGAAAGCCTTCTACTCTATTTTTTCCCGTGGCCAATGTACGGAGAAAAAGACTGGCGGTTTAAATATGTTAGGTGCACGTGATGAGGCCCTCAGTAGGGCTAAATAAATGCTAGGGACAGGCCACAATGAAATGACCATCCAGTTTCTCAGCACGTCCTTTCGTAGCCTGCTTTAGGATCCGACGTACAACAAAAGAGTCAGACCTGGGTGGCACTACAGAACAGGTTTAACTTAGTGCAAATTAATCACTAACTTAAAGGGCGATCCATAGGGTTTACTAAATATGTTAGATGCAAGAAATGAGGCCCTGAGTAGGGCTAAATAAATGCCAGGGACATCACACATGAAATGACAATGCAGTTTCTCCCTTTTTTCTTTTTTTTGATAAGACCGAACTTCAGCTCCGTCGAGAAAGTGAGCAGCTTCCCATAGTAAGCCTACTGCTGGCTGCTCCGATCTATTCTCAGCACGTCCTTTTTCAAGTTTCCATGCCTGCCTTTGGCCTGTCCATTCTCTCTCTCTCTCTCTCTCTCTCTCTCTCTCTCTCTCTCTCTCTTTTTTTTTTTTTTTTTTTTTTTTTTTTTTTNTTTTTTTTTTTTTTTTTTTTTTTTTTTTTTTTTTCACCCTGCCAGAATGAACTGTGAACTGTACTCGAAGAGTAACAGGGAGTTCTTGTTTATAAGAAAAAGGTAAAAAAGAAAGGAGGTGGAAGTTGTTAGAGGTAACAGGGCGGCCACATCACGGTGACCTTGCAGGCCATTTGCTTCGCGGCAAGTGGACTATTAATTTGCATCAATTCCAATGGTTTTTTTTTTGGGTACCAATTCCAATGTTGTATAGATGAATTCTGGAACATGGGCGGAACATTCGTTTTCAACCATTTCCTCTCTTTCTTTCTTTTTCTTTTCTTCGGGTGATTCCTCTGTCGTTTGGTTTGTCATAAACATAATGATGAGAGTGGCAGTTATCTACTGTGAATGTATAAAGTGAATAAACGACAAGAATGATAGATTGCATGTCACCTTGGTGGAAATCCGGAGCTGCGGCTGAGGTGTTGTTCAAGAAGGTTCAATACAGTACAAGGGCAGGCTCACACCACCGTCTTCACCCGTAAAGAATGCCCCGTCATCATAGCTGTAGTTGCCAGTTGGTCCCCCTTCAGTCTTGATACAGGGATAATGACTGAGGATTGAATTCGGGTGAAGAGGGTAGTATGTTCCCAATCCTTTCCATGGTGCTGAAGGATCACACTCAGGGCCTTGTTAGACACTCCTCAGGCCGTCCTCGGGTTCCGAGGACAAATCCTCGGGGGAATTTGTGATTTTCGGATGCGTCATTCCACCTGTCCTCGGGGAGTCGCTCCGAGGACGGATCCTCGGGGCCCTCCCCCGGCTCGTTTCATACGATTATACGCACCGCGCGTGGTTTGTCCGTCTTCAGACTTCGAATGTCCGCTGAGGAGGCGTGCTACAGTGCTGGTCCAGAAGGCCGATACCGTGAAGAGATGAGGGGCGTCTGAAAAAAAAAGGAAACTGCGTGAACAGGCCGGTTCGAAATTCAAATTTCGAAATGCTGGCGGATGGAAGACGGAGAGGCAGCGGACGGGCGGGTCATCGAAGGGGCAGTGCGCTGAGCGCAGTCTTGGCGATTCCACTACGGATTGGCCATGTGCACGCGTACTTGAGTGACAACGCCGACTGCCAGCTGCTCGTGGAGGCTTACGCACGGGAAGACGGACATGACATTAAGAGGGGATGAGACGTGACGACTCGTGGCAAGTTCCAACAGCAGCGCTGGTCGGCGGAGGCGTGTGACGTTGAAATTCATCGTGCATGGCAGGCCGTCAAAACGCTCAGTGGGGGTGACGTCTGTTGCGGTGCCAAAGGTGTGGATGGCGGGTTGGTGGTGGACCTGCGTGTTGGTGTTGGGGGAGTGAGATGGAGGGCTTTCCTCCCCATGGCAAAGCACAGTTGATGCCCACTGAGAAGACAGCTGTCAGTGCCTGTCACCCCTGCGGTGCTGGTCGTTGTCATCCGCAACCAGGTGGAGAGAGCCGCAGGGTGCATGACGGCGACGATTTCGAGGCAGAGGCAGATGCTATTGGTGCAGAGGCCCGAGGGTGGTCGACGCTCCGGATTGTGTGAGGACTTCCGAGTCCGTCGTTCAAATATGTGCAGCAATCGGGTGCGAAATGCTCCCTCGGGCGATGCCACGGTGGTGGATGAAGCGAAGAACGGGTGGGACTTGGGGAGATTTGCGAGTGTGCGATGATGCCACGGACTAGTACCTCCGGGAGAAGCTTCGCATGCCACGCAGATATTTCACGGAGATTACGTAGGAGTGTGCACCTTATCTGCAACGACGAGCGACTATGTGACACCCGCGGCCGCGGCCAGGAGGCCCAGTTGGCGGCCTGGTTTTTTGGATTTTTTTTTAGGGTAAAAAAATATGTGAATTTTTTTTTTTTCCGGGTTGTACGGTTTGCAACTTTGCAAAACCCTACAACCCCATTTTTGTTTTCTTTGAAGTCGACTTCATTTACTAATCTAAAAAAATGCAGAACAAAAATCGGTTAAATAGAAAAAAAATAAAAATAAATAAAAGAAAAGCAGTACTTTCCCCCCCCCATTTTTTCATGAATGATATGGATTTAGAGTCCTAAAAAGTTTGCACAGGAGGAACGTTCTTCTTCTTTGCTGTTTTTTTTTTTTAGTCCTTCTTCATATTCTTCCTTGCTGTTTTCTTTTTCCCTTCTTCTTCTTTTTCTTCTTCTTCTTCTTTTCCTCTTTCTTCTTCAGGCAATTCGGC
>BFEA01000029.1:632291-644594 GCA_003427395.1 Chara braunii
TTGTCCAGCTGAATCCCTCTGAAGACCACACCCACCCTTCCTTTCTCTGGGCAATGTTAGTTAATCCCAGTTCAGGTCCTAATTATGGTCTTTTTTTTTTCTTTTTTTTTTTGGCGAAATAGCCCTTGTGTAAGCCCTCTATTCTGGCGGCGGTAAGAGAACCGTCAGAACTGAGGTCTTATCTGTCGGGCTGCTCCATCTATTGCTGGGGAGCGGCACCTGCTGGAAACCGGGTCCAGCGTCCCATTGGTACATCTCGAATTACGGAGATTGCTGTTAATCTAGGGCCAATTGATTCCCCTTTGATTAGCTCCCCTGAAGGTTTACTCCTATCTTTGTATCAGCTACGGTAACCTCAAAAGAATCAGTTCGGTTTCTGTTCAGTTTTACTTCAAGTTTCAGTTCCACTTTATTGTAGCTTAGGGAGCTTGATTTCTGGAATGTCAGGTCTTGTGACTTTCTGCACGCTAAAGCCTGAGCTAAGCTGACTGATGCTGTCAGTATCCGGGTAGAATGGTAAGGCCTCTGGCCTCGTTTGGATATCGAAATGAATTGAGAGAATTTGAGACTGTTCAGAAGAGGGGAAAGGAAAGATGATGGTGATGGTGGTGGGGGGGGAGGGGAGGGCGGGAATCTCTTTTTTTGGGCCTGAAGGAGCATAGTTTGACTCCCAAATTGAGTGGACAGTTACTGCATATGATAGGTTACATCCAAGCAACGTACGAGCTTAACAAAGCTCTCGTTGCAGTGTCATGCACACGATGGAAACCTCAGAGTCGCTTCAAAAAGTTCAGTTTTCGAAAAGCAGGAATGTCCACAACAGACCCTAATAGATATGAAATTGCATCACTGTCCCTGTAAGACGTATCGTGACAGTGAGGATGGTCAGGTGCATGGATGTGGTCAACATCTTAGTGCACTATCATAAGCATTGGAAAGTCGGAAACCATCTGTTTTTTTTTTTTTTTTTTTTTTTTTTTTTTTTTAAACGAAAAGGCCCAGTGCCCAAGGCTCCAATTGCGAAATTGATTACAACGCTTATACGCACGACTCTTCCCATTAGGGCTGGAAGAGCCTCAGCCACTGCTCCCCTGGAGACAGCTTCCCTGCATATCACAAATGTAGCATTGTCACAGGGCATTGATTGCTTCTTCAGTGAGGAAGGATTAACCCCGTTGTGTGCAGAATCAATCTCTGCCCTACGAAACTCCTCAGTTATCCCTACTTCAATCTTCTACATGGTGAGGAGTAGGGGAGATATCAAAACAGCAAAGAGATTGATAACAGGGCAAGAAAGTTTAGTAGTTCATTAGTAATTACGACGAGCTTCCCCTAAACAGCAGCAGTTAAACACAGACACAAACCAAAAGGGAGCACAGTAGTTGGAAGAAAATTATAGTCTATATGTAAAGACCATCAAACCAAGTCAAACCCTAATCAATGACAACCGATTTGACCATTGCAATCTCTTATCTAAGGTTGCCCGCACCAACATGCCCCCCACGATCCTAATTTGGCAGCAAAACCACTCAAGTGGGGAAGGCACTGTTGCATTGTTGCAAAACAATTCAAAGCAAAATACCCACGTAGAAGGACACAAATCAATCGCATAAGCAGTCCTGATGCGTAACACCACTGCACCTCCTGCCCTGCCACGTGGTAGAAACCTATGTTTATAGCAAAAAGAATGTGCCCACCCGCAAACTGGTCAATCGAAGGTGCGCTCAAGTGGGAAAAAGTTGAAAAAAAGTCAAATCGCAATACCCATGTGGCAGAGCATAAATCAATAGCCTATGCAGCCCCAGTGCCGATCCTTACAGCACCTCCAGGCTCCTGCCCTGCCACGTGGCCAATACCTATGTGTATAGACACGTAGCAAAAGTTTAAATCGCCAATTCCACATGACAAATCACTGAACAACCACATGAGCAAACCCTACCCGCCCTGTTGGCACGTGGCCAAAGTCAGATGCGGTAAAGCCAACCAATCACGGACAACCCTATCCAACCCGGTCATCTGGCATTCATTATCCTACCCCTTCGCGCCACCATCCCACTCCTTGCTCCCCCGCACACCCTTCCACTTTACAGAACAATCCATTCCGCCCTTCCCCCCAATCACCACCCAAAAATCGGAAGAAGGAAAACAAGAGGGGAGGAGGAGGGGGGGGGGGGAGGAGGAAGAGAATGCCCAGTCACACTTGCCACACTGTCAGTATTGTTATTGTTATTGTTGTTGTTGTTGTTGTTGTTGTTGTTGTCACTCCCGGATGTGCACGAGCTCATGATCACTCCTTTTATGCCACTGTCGTGCACAGTATTATTGTTGTTGTTGTTGGTGGTGGCCTGTGCAGATATCGGCGTCTTAGTCGCAGGCACTATTGGTATGATTGATTTCGCTGATGTCATCGTCGTTTGCGCCATCTCTGTTCTTGAACACCCCAAGTCATGTGCACTCATCGTGGCAGGCGCAGGTGCAATGATCGTTGGTGTAGGTGATGAGAACGTGGTTGCAGGTGTCGGTGAGATTCTTGGAGCTGGTGCTGCTGGTGCGACCGTGGACAACATGGTGATTGGCAGCTCCCCTCCTGAGCGCTTGGCCAAGTCAGCACCTCGCTCGAGCCCCTCTTCAAGGAGCGTGTAACAATCGTTGGACAGGGCGTCCACCTGACGCCAGTCAACAAACTCATCCAGCTCCGGAGCCGCCCCCTCCTCCAGCACCCAGATAACCTCCAACACCGTCTGTATCACGGTTTCCACCCATTTCGCCCTCCACCCATTTCGCTCCTGAGATTGCTCCCCCAACAACCTTTGGTGGAGGCGGAGTGGAGACAGAGAGGAGAGAGACCATATGAAGATGTTGCCTGCTGTCTTCCAGGCTGGATAGCCATGCATCAGCAGCTTGTCGGAGATTCCCATCTGAAGCCATGTGGACGACGTCAACTTACCTGCTGTTCTGGCTCCCGTTACTTGTTGCCGTTCCTATTGTCGCGCAAAGACACTCCAGTAGCAATAGACACGATGCTCACTAAAGCTTCGCTGCCATGGCCGCCGCCGCGCGCCGCCCTGACCCTCCACCGTTACGAAGACGACCTCGGCTAGTCCGAGGACGTGGAGCGGATGCCCGCCGAGCCTTGTCGGGCGGGAGCACTCCGTGCGTTCATGCTTGCATGGTGATAGGAGTTGAAACCATCTGTTAATGACGCTGCCGACCTCCTTCCCGTAAGGGCCTCCGCCTCGCCACATGCCCACAGCAACTTCTCCAACCTTTTTTTTTTTTTTTTTTTTTGTCAGTAAAGGTCTCGGAACTTCTCCAACGGTAGAAATTGACCTAAATGCTAAAAAAGTTAAACAAAACAACATAGTCCCTATCTGTTGGTGAAACTTCTTCAACATGTTGCTTTCGAGGCATTCCAAGGGACAACCAAGGGTAGCTGTTGGGACGACGCTGACCGGAGCTGGGGCGAGTCGTGTTGCTCTGTAACCTAGCCGGGTGGGGGTGTAAGACAGTGTTGGACAGTTTTAGAGAGTTTTGTTTGGGAGTCTAGGGGTTCTGAGCATTCGAAAAGAGGTCAGTAGTCATTCACTGTTTTTTAACCTCTCCTTTAATTCTCTTGAATTTCTTCAATAGTTCTTAGATTCATTCTCAGCCGAAGCCGGGTAATGGCCCCGGTATCTCAAATGACTTGTGTAACTCTATATGGGACGCTGGGCCCGGTTCCCAGCACGTGCTGCTCCCCACGAATAGACAGGAGCATTTGTCCTAAAAAAAAAAAAAAAAAAAAAAAAGAATTGGCTGGGAAAATGACATAAAGGAAACCGAAGCGGTACCCAAGACCACTTTGGTTTCTCATACCTGTCCCGCCTCTCATGCATCCTATAGAGTGGTCGTAGCAGGACGGGTCCTACGTACTTACGATGCCTGCAGGCGGGCCCCCGTTAAAATCTTACGATGCCTGCGGGATGGGCTTCATCCGGGATAGTGCCTGGTCTGTCATACCCACTGGAGAGGTCACTAAGGGGTACACATCAAGGGGATTCCTCCAGGTAGTAGACTCATCTGGGAAAAGGGTAGGGTGGTTATCGTACCGTTCATAGAAGTGTGGTTCGCCACCAGAGTCTGTGAGGTTGATGCAGGTTGGAAATAGCCCAATCTGCTCCGGGTCGTCCCTGAGTAATCAGGGTGTCCTCTATGGTAGCAGTCAGGGGTCTGTAGCTAGATCCTTGGCACATTGCGGGTTTGGGAGCCTTGGTCTAGTTAGGCTAGGTCTAGGTAACCAGCTATAGGGGCTCGACTTATGACAGTTAAAAGTAGCACAGTTAAAAGTGTAGTCTCCATGGTTAGGTATCCCCAAAAATGTGGATCCTCTAAGTCATCCCCCCACTGGTTGAACATGCAAATCAGACACTTCCCGAGGCATAGAGCCCAGCCGCTACTACCACATGGATTTTTTTTTAAAAAACAAAAAAAACAAAAAAACAAAAAAAACAAAAAGACATAAGAGCCCAGAGGGCAGGAGGAACCCTTATCTGTCCAAGCCTCAGGCCAAATCTCAAAGCAAGAGGGTTATTTGAGAGCTGGGGCGAGGACTCTTGAAACGGCGATTATTGCAGGCTTTAGCGACTCCATGTTTCGAGATTTCCCATGGAATGTGGATTCTAACACCTCACAATTTTTTTTTTAGGTTGGAGTTTCGTCAGGCTTCGTCTCCATGCCAAACTCCAGAATTTTCTAGATTCGAGAGTGGTGTCACGGACCCATGATGGTAAGACCCTCTGTGGCCGTCAGCTGCCGGTAACTGGCCGCTGATTTCCTGACAAGCATTTTTCATTTGATTACGTATGGACTTGGCTGCTTTACCAACGTGTTTCCTAGGCATTCTCAGTACTCTGCAACATTTTTCAGTATTCTTGGCTTGACAACAATAAGGCCTTCTATGGACAGTTGGTGGACAGCTGTGGGTGGTGGGCAGGGGCTGGGTGAAGGAGGGAGTCTCCACTGGTGGCCCCCCGGTGGACCTCCCCCCAACACCCGACCGTGCCACAGGTTGGGCGGGGAAATACAGTTTCGAGATGGGACGCTGGACCCGGTTTCCAGCACAAGTGGTGTCCTGTTCAAAATAGAGAAGTGGTAAAGATGTATTCGAGGGACGCTGGACCCGGTTTCCAGCAGGTGATGCCCCCCACCAATAGATGGAGCGGTGTTGTCCAAAAAAAAAATTGGTACACCCATGCGCTATGGAAATGCAGACCTGAGTTCAGATCCATATGAACTTCATGAATGAAATCAAATAATTCTACAGCGCCTGGGACTGGCCAGTTTGACAATGATATGCCAAGGCTGTCACCCCTTTAAACCACAGACTGAGGGCCTCGTTCGACACCACTTGAACTCAAGGGCTGAAGGAAAATTCTTCGTTCGACCTCACCCTAACCTGGCCGCGGGGTTGTTTCTACTTTCCACCTCTCTAGTGCCAGCCCTCGAAACTCGAGCGCGGCCGGGGCAAAATTGCGCTTGAACTCAAGGTACCTCTCTGGGGAGCCTTGACTTCAAGTGCCAGCAGATACCACCAGCACTCCAAGTGGGGCTTTTCTTTGTTTTTCTTTTTTCCCAGCAGGCGATCCTGCCGTGGAGTTCGGTCTCTGTTTTTTTTTTTTTTTTTTTTTATGGGAATAAGGCTCCAATCTATTTGTGGGGAGCAGCATGTGCTGGGAACCGGGCCCAGCGTCCCATACGGAAATTTACATAGAATTTTGAGATACCGGGGCCATGGCCCGGCTTTGGCTAAGAAAATTTTGAGCTACTTAGAAAATTACTACGACAAACTTCAGAAAAGGTCTGCCCACAACAAAACACGCCACCACAGAGGTCCTACAAATGCTCAAAAGCCTGTGCATCCCTAGCAACCCTTCTAAAGCTCTCCAGCACTGTCTTACTCCCTGCCGAGCTATTCCCGGCCTCAAACCCCCAGCCTGCTGGGTTACAGGGCAATACGACTCGCCCCAGCTCCGACCAGCGTCGTCCCAGCAGCAACCTTGGTTGTCCCTTGTAATTCCCACCCCAAAGCATCCCCAGATCTCTCTACCAGGCCTCACACTCCTGCATCAGCAGGTTACAGGGCAACACCCCAGCACCGGCCAGCGTCGTTCTGGCATCGAACAGCCGCAGATCACTGAGTAGATCAGCAATGGAGCCGTCTAAGATGAGTTGCTAGGAGTCCCCAGAATCCTAGATCATTCTTAAGACCCCCATTGGCAACCATCAACAACCAACAAAACCTTGGATCAAGCTTCCAGCGATCAATGTGTGCCTAGTAACTGGCCTCTACAACACCCTGGACTTAACAAAAAAAAAAAAAAAAGGAAAGCAGGAATTACTGCAGGAAAGGGAAAGACAGAGCCCAGAACCACAGCGGAGTACGGGGGAATAGAGAAATGGAGGGTAGCCCTGTCTCCTGGAATTGGGTGTCAAACACGGGTCATAGAATCGGGTCGCAGGACTACAGACAACATAATTCTTTTTTTTTTTTTTTTTTTTTTTTTGAGAGAACAACCCGATCGGATGCTAGGTGTGCTGATAAGAGCAGACACATCTAGCACCGTCGGGGAGGCTCCATCTATTGGTGGGGAGCAGCACCTGCTGGAAACGGGGTCCAGTGTCCCTTTGATACATCTTACAATACAGAGATTGCTGTTTGTTGTTCCCCGGGGCTGCGGCCAATTCAGACTCAACTTTGTGCTCCGAGATCCCATGGAGCTGCTAGTGTCACCCGTCCCTTCTTAGGAGCACCGCTTATCTCTGTTACTTGGGTAAGTGGAGAGTAGCACAACAGTGGGACTGTCTCCATCCCCTCCCCTCCCCCCAGGAACAGCCAATGGGAACTGACTATACTGCCCCCTCCATTGGACCGCCAAAGATGCTAGCGACCCACGCTGGGGTGTACGGGGATGTAGCATAGAAAGGGCCACCAATCTGTGTCAGCTACCTGACCAACTTGGGATGGGCGAACCCGGTACCTAGTACGATTCACAATTGCATGTCTGATCACACAAACAACCACATTGTTCAGGGACGCTCTCCACCATTTCCAGCAGGTGCTGCTCCCCACCAATAGATGGGGCCTACCCGACACTGATAGGGGTGCCTGCTCTCATCAACACCCCTAGCATTAGGCCGGGCTGTTCACCCAAAAAAAAAAAAAAAAAAAAAAAAAAAGGAACATTCAGACCGAAAAAAACACCTGCCTTAGTGCTTTAATCAGCCCAACCCTATCTGCCTCCCCCCTATGTCCCGATACTCAATCTCTACCAGGCCTCACAACCCCAACTGGTAGGTTACAGAGTGGCACGACCCAGTTCGGTCTCAACTGCGCGTTTCAAGTGTTTTGTGAAGTGCCCATGGAACGAAGATTGCAGTAAGTATTTTTTAATCACGATTTTCGGGTTAGGGCGCACTTGAGACTCTAGGGTTCTCTAGTGCTGTAGAACGAGCCCTGAGTACCTTTCTCAGCTATTGATGCCTAGCCTAAATTCGCCCTGCGTGCGAAAAAACAAACCGGCACAGGCCTCATTTTGGCTGGCCCTGCCAGCCATTTTTTCGGTCCGGTAGCGCTGAGCCCCGCCGGCCTCCGCGTTTCCCGTCGCGTCATGCCAAAAAGCTGGGAAAGGTACTGGTGGTTTGAAGAAAAGAAAAGAAAAAAGTGGCTGCCGGCCGTCAGGTACATAAAAAGGTGCAGCCTCCGCATATAGCTGTGAGTCCCTGTGACACCCAACCTCACGCCCGGCATGACTTCCTGATCGGAGTGGGATGTGGGCCTGGAAGTGCGAAAAGAAGTGTGCCAAGGATTTTTGGGAAAGTGGGGGTGGAGTCCCATGTCAGAACTGAGATCTCCTGTGACAATGTTTCAGGGGCATAGGTGCAATAACGCTAAGGGATGGTTTACTTTCGGTCCAATGGCGGGTGATGTCGTGCAACGTAAGGCAGATGGTATGCGCGGTGCATCCTGGGTCGCCCGATCCGTCTGTTTAGCGACGGCGGTTCGGGAGAGGCCTGTTCGTGAGGGTTGTGATTCTTATGAGCTGGACCTCCAGGTGCGGACGCGTGGCGTTTGACGTCGGGCGTTATGGTTAGGCTCCGTAATTCTAGAGGCTCGGTGGTTGCCGGGTCGTCTGCAATTTCTGCACGGCGTGTGGGGCCAATACGGGGCTATGGAGTTCCACGGTACCACCGTAAGCTCGTGGTATGGGAGGAGGATGTGGAAGGGAGGGAAATTGGTAGCGATAACGACGAAGCCGGGGGATATGAAGTATTGCGTGTTATACGTAGTTGGGTAATCGGGACACCTCGGGACGCTGGTTACGGCACAGTGAAACTCCCTAGCGCACAGTCGGTTCTCGGTTAAACAGGGAAATTTCGGCTGTCTCCACCTAAGATATTCTTCCTCCCAGTGCTCTAAGTATTCCTGGTCCGCGGTGTACGACATCTTGTCATTCTGGCGTACGTATCTCATTGTGCTTAGATAGACAAGGGAATTTTCCGAGTATGGTGGCGGAAATTCCTATCGGCGCAAATCCTCAGAAAACGGAAACTTCACACTTATTTTGGGGTCTGCATTTGTCTGTGGTCGTGAATCGCCTGCGTGTGGACACGTGTCGGCCGCGTGGATCAGATCGCGCTTACACGTGTGCACGCGAGGTGCTCCGTTGTACACAGGCCTGTTGGCTGATTCTTGTGCAAGAGTAACAGTTGAATCCTACATGCAAAATTTCTACGTGGCACAAACAATCACCCAATCATATAATCATTCAGTGACCTCAAAGTCAGCAAATACTCCCATCATGCAAAGTGACATCGCACCATACATTCGACATCACAACAACATCAACCTCTATCATTAGCCATTCATCGCAAGCCAGGGTGAACAGAAAGAGACTCTAAGACGACAAGCATGTCATTCAATCATCCCTTGTGCAGAACCTATCCATCAAGAAGGAGTAGATCAAAACCGAGGAGGAACGCCAATCGAGGGCGAAAACAAGGAAAGATGCCAAATCAAAAAATAAGGGCAGATCGCCCGAAGCCGAAATCAAAACTTATGTACAAGGTTTGAGAAAGACAAAGAAAATTACAGCTCCACGTCCATCCACCTCAACTCTCTCTCTCTTTCTCTCTCTCCGATGCGGACAGTCCGTCGTCACGCACCAACCCACGAAGTTGTCACCCCGCTTAGTCCTCCTGTGCCCGTCGGATTCGCCCACGCGCTACAGTCCGTCGTAGCCCCATGCGTCAATCCCGCACATTCGGCACCAGCTCATCGGGTCGCCCAACTCCCACTTCAACTCACCTCTTACTTCGCTCGTGAGCCGACCCTCACTGATCGCGCTACCCTGAGCTTCCAGCAACTGTTTAAGAGAGCTATCTAATCGCACARCCGGAATTTATAGCGTGCATGCATGCGCGAAGAACACGGAATTGCAAGGACTTAGGAAGAGAGAAGGATAGGGATTGCCTACGTTCTGCATGGCCAGACCGCGGCGTGGGGGACGTAGCCACTCTCCACGCATCRATCCGATCATSCAGCCCGAGGGCTGACTAGACACATCAAAACGAAAAGAGAGGGCGGGAAAGACGAAGCTCAAGAAGAAGGATACAGTTACAATGGCGCCTGCCCAAAAATTACAGTTACACACAAGATTAAGGGCGCCGACTAATCAGAGCTCCGTTGCAGCCGCAAAAAGAAGCGCGCAGGTAAAAGCAACGCACGACAAAAGAAATCCCGAATTCCTAAATTCCTAAATTCCTAAATTCCTAACTAATGCAAAAAGAACTTCAATAAAGCGCAAATTCCGAAAAGAAAGTCCGATATTTCGAATCCGTCAAGGCTCGACAAAATTCGAAAACGAATTTAAAAGAAAATTCAAAAAGAATGAAGCAAAACTTCCCGCGCGATCTCCACGCCGAAAACCCGACAGCAGAACCAAAAAAAAAGAAGCGACGTCAACCATTATCAATCGCGCGCGCGGCGGCGCGCCAGCCACTTAATCGACCATCTCGGGACTCGCCCGACTCTGAACCGAGCCATCCGAAAAGAAGCGCCGCAAAAAGACGAAGAAGCGAGGATACCGATGCAATTTTTCCTTCGGTCCCAATCTCTCGTAATTAGCCCAACCTTCCCATCTTATGACCCCTCATTGTCACCGCGCAGAAGATCGCGCGGAACAGAAATTGGTTCGTCACATATGTGACGCCCAGGGGGTTCCAATCTTAAGCAAGCTCCTGCTTGCTTGACATTGCGACACGTGTCAATTTCTCTAATCGATCGACACATGGAGCTCTCTTCGTTGCCACTTACCGTGTGATAAGAGTGTGGAAGTCATCCAGTGTGGCATACGTGGCTCTATCCTACAAATTCCTCAGGAAGGGCTCTCTTCAATCGAAGAAGGGGATCGTCCTGCCATCAGTGACCTTCAGGAAACAGGGGCGAGAAGCGTTCAATCCTACAAGTTCCCCGGGAAGGGCAATCTGATCACCGACGGGGGAGGTACTGGACAATTCTGAGGGAGAGGAGGCATGAACCGATTGATGGCCGGAGACTCGAAAGCGGGAAGGGAGGTGTAATGGATAGAGCGATGGATACAGGGGAAATGAGGTCCCTCACGATGGTGGGGGAGGGAAGCAATATAGTCGGGGTAGAGAGTGGAGAGGGTGCGGCGAAGAGCGGTGCGAAAATTCTCATAATTTTCGCAGGCGGGGATCGTTCCTGATATAATGCAATATATTTCTATGTGGGTATATTCCCGCCAGTCCGCACTAAACAAGAGAACATGGAGAAGGAAAGAATCTACTACGGAGCGAGTGGTAGCGTGGGGAAAGACGGTGACTAGGAGCCGGGTGGCGTAGAGGTGATAGAAGAGGTCGGGAGGGAAGGGGCACCATCCAGCGGGGACGGCGAGAAACGACCGGGGTTGAAGCCCGATCGCCCTCATCTTGACATAGGCGAAGGGCAGGTCGGGCGGGGGAACCAGACGAAGTTGGTGATTCGCCCTCCTTCGGCGACGTCTTCTTGATCCCTCCGCTGTGGCTCCATCGCCTTCTCCTTCTTCCTTTGGCGGCTCTGGGTCGAGCCGCGGATTCCCCAACGATAGATCAGGCGGGGGTCCTTCCGTGATCGGCCGCTTCCCCTTCGCCTTTTCCAACCGCTTTTGTGCTTCTGCCTCCTCCTCTTTCTTACTTCGATCGAGCCGCTGACCCAGCTCACCCGCTACACCTTCCTCCTCTGCTGGCTCACCTTCTTCGCCTTCCTCGTCCTCTCCTTGGACGTAATCAGGATCGTCACGATCTTCGCTCGATTCTTCTTCTTCTTCGTCTTCACTCTCCTCTTCTTCTTGTCGCGCGCTTCCTCGTCGGACGATGGGGTCCTACAGTGTGGGATCGGTGACGTTGATATTGAGGAAGAGAGTTTGGGACGGATAGACACAGTTGTCGTCATCCAGCTCAGTACACGTGGACCACAACAGGCGCGGCTCGAGCGTCCTGGAAAACACGTGAGTGTCAGACTGATTGTCACACCGTGATAAGATGTCCAGAGGTAGGTCATCCACTAGCTGTGTCAGGAACACCAGCAGCTCGCCCGTAATGAGAGCTAAATTCCCGTCATCCACCTTCCCAAACAGTATTCCAAACAGATCTCCCTCCGTCGCCA
Source organism: Chara braunii (assembly GCA_003427395.1). Taxonomy (NCBI): domain Eukaryota; kingdom Viridiplantae; phylum Streptophyta; class Charophyceae; order Charales; family Characeae; genus Chara; species Chara braunii. The sequence continues at coordinate 643,993 of BFEA01000029.1, forward strand.
TTCTCCAAGCTTGCACGATCAGCAGTTCCACCTCGTCATCTGGAAGTTTTGGTCCTTCTCCATACGGTGTGGCTCAGACCGGCGCAATCCTATTTCCAGCAAGCAAAAAGCGAGCTCTGCGTACGCCTCTCACCAGTCGTTCCACTTCTCCTCGTTTCATATCGGTACATTGACTTGCTTGATACGATAGGAGAGAGAGGGAGCGTGAGAAGATTGCCAGAAGGTGGGGATGTCAGACGGGAGGCCAAAGAGAGAAAGGCGGCGGCGGCTCATCGGGGCTGCACGAAGGGACGAAGCTCCGGCAACACGATCGGTAGCGAATCGCTGGAAGAGCAAAGCTGCAGATCGATGTCGTGCGAGGGCACGACCGTATCCCCGCGCTGAGCGAGGAGCGTTGTCCACGCAGTCTGAATCTCTTCACCCCAAGTGCACAAGGTCCAAAAGATGTCGGGATGGGTCGCCGATGATACTGCTGTAATATCCCCGATGAAAACGACGATGACCCTCCACTTCATATCAATCAATCAATCAATCAAAAGAAGAAAAAGAAAAAAAAAAAAAAAAGACGGCGCGCGTTTGTGTGTATGTGTGTGTGTGTGTGT